>CM035807.1:15601484-16033984 GCA_020466095.1 Chlorops oryzae | reverse complement strand
ATACCCTCAAAAATCCTGTAACAGTCCTACTCAGCCTTGGCCGGCTAGTGTAGTAGGTACACGCACAGGAATCAGAAATGTACATCAATGATGATGATATTTACTTATGTCAAAAGAAATAGTGTCAACTCAAGTGACAGGACAACCGTAATAGCAAGCTCCTCTCCAAAACGAACAAAAAGAAGGTGAAACATGAAGGAGTCATCTATTGAAGGACCCACTCAAAAGGTGAAAAATTCATAATTAAACTTTGATTTATGATTAACTCAAAACCGGGCACCAACTCAATTTTGCTCTGAAGAAGCGAACAAGAAGTGTGTTAAGTGTCGATCACAGACAATTGTCATCGCAACAGAAAATTGTGAGAACAAAAAAACAAACATAATTTCTGCTCCATCGATAAGAAAAAAGAAAACACCACTTGCATTCATATCAGATACTCGTATGTGAAGGCAACATAAATATGCCAGCCAACAAGTCGACACACCATTCTCAGCAATATTCACAGACTCACAGAGTTTTTATTTTTTATTTTTTGCTTTGTTTTTTGTATTTTTTGTATTTTTTGTGCTCCTTGTTTTCTTCATTCAAACGACCCCAATAAAGTACAATGGAATATGTGAATACATGACGACAACACTGCAGCAATGCGTATTTCTTCCACAGCCCTTCAATGGAAACTTTCGATGGTATTAAGCCCATTACATGATTGCCGGAAGTTTTTCATTGTTCTTGGTATTTTCACAACATTTTTTTTTTCCAATTTTTTTTAAAATGTTCCTCGTTTGGCAGTGAGTGAAGCTTTTATAAAATTAAAATTTAAACTAAAACCACTCAAATGATGAGGGTTAATGAAAAAGAGAGCTTTCCTGACACGCTTTAAGAACTAACACTAACACGAAGGTCTTCACATTTCGCCTGTCGGCATGTGAGAATGATGATGAGAAAAACGAACAAGTTCCAAATTTTTCTTTTGCAATTATAAACCAAAAACAAATTTATATAATTTATTGTAATTAAATTATTGTGAATATGTACGTAAAAAAACTCAATCACCAAATTTTTCGTGATTCGTCAGACTCTCTTAATGTTTTGTTGAACCAATTGATTTGAAATCCTATATAAAATTTATATTATAAAGTAAATGAGAATTTTAGTTCAAGTAACAGAACAAAGATGTGCTCACCACTCTCGTACTTAGAGGTATCAAGGTATTTCTGGAACCTTGTTCCATCGCCGAAAAAAAGTATGGCCGCAAAAGAAATTTCTCTTGCGAAGGAGTACCTCCTCATTCTAGGGCCTGCGGTGAGATTGCAGACCCATTCCGATATATGTATGTATATTAGTTATTGTTAGTTTTTCCCTATACAAATGTTTTGGTAACATAAATGAGTCGATTTGAACGTAAAAATTTGCTTTTTCTAACGAAAATTGTACAGCTCACCTTGCATATTTCTGATCCAAAGAGCTTTCGGGGCAAATACAGGCTGAGGGGAAGCCCCCGTAATTCTTTGAAGTTTTCGAATGTTTAAGGCAGGGCCAGTATCTTTTATATTGATTTCACAAGAAAGGCATTGTAAATAAGAAATTTTTAGCATTTTATATATACATATTTAAATAATACTTTTATTTTCAGTCCATGGTTTCAAGTCTATAATTCAAAAATAAAATTCCAGATCATTATTTCTTCTTTAAATCTCGAACTGCTTAGGTTCGGTTTAGACGAAGCAATTCTGATTGAATAGTTGCCCACATATGTCGACAAGTATGCGACGGGGAGTGGAATCGATTCCTCTCTTCCGTCGCCTCCTTGCCAACAAGTGTTGGCAACTCTTCAATCGGAATTGCCTAATCTAAACCGAACCCTACTGAATTCCGGTATTGACTCCATAACATCAATTTCGAATTATTTACGTCAATCTTTCATATGCTCTCAGAAGAACTTTACTGACGACAGACAAATACCGAGAATTCTCCTCTTGACTTCAAACCAAATTTAAGTGGATTCGAGAATTCAGAAACATTACCAAAAAAATTTCTCAAAAATCGGCTTAGAATCTATCAAAAATATTTGAAAAAAAAACCAGAAAAATTCCAAATTCTCTTTCACCTTGAGTGCCTTCCACTTAAGACTGCATGTGGCAAAAGTATTTTGCATCGAAAAATTTCAGGATTTTAATTAAAATGAAAATTGTTTCAATAAAAAAAAAGAACGAAAGAAAAAAGAGCAAGAGATTTTTTAAATTGAATTTTTTTTTTCTTCGATAGGGAAAAAAGGATATAATCTGAATGAGCAATTTTGAGCCTTCGTTTGGTAATTTCCATTTAACATTCCGAAATAACAATGGCAATTTAAGAACGTGCAATGAATTTAAATTTTTAGAAGAGACTTTTCGAACCTTCAACATAGGCCTAAGTCCTTATGAAATCCTTTTTACCAAAATATTTCACTTCCACTGAACTTGAATGTACATATGAAGACTTGATTGCATAGAAATGCTATTCCCTATTTTTAATTACAATTACTAGTCTTATCCTTTTGTTTCAATGCTCAAAAGTTCGTCCATTCCGGTAACTTGCTCTTTCTATTTTCTGTTGAAATTATCCTTTGACGGTAAGCTTCTTAAGAAGCAAAAACAAAAAATAAAAATAATCTTCAAAGAATTTTGCTATGCAACAAAAAAAAAAAATAAAATAAATAAATGAATAAATAATTTCTCGTCAAAAAATATTTTTTATACAAGAAATATTATGCTGAGGAAAGCAGCCAGAGAGAGATTTAGAAAACTTCCCTCAAAAGAATCAACCTAATTTTTTTACATGATGTCCCATTGGACGTAAATAATAACTTTTCTCTTTTAAATCCCACCCGAAAAAACATCCTGACTACGCTCCTGATTGGGCTTGTGGAGTTATTATTTAATATTTGTTATGAAATTTTATTATAAGTATTTTACAATCATGTGAGCTTTAATGATTGGCTCTGGAATAGCGTAGGGGATGCTTTTAATGCTCTTGATCCCGGGGTCCGAGGTTCGATTCCCAGCACAGGCGAAAGGGAGTGTGTAATGTTCCAAGCCTAGCACTGGTTTTTCAATTATCGCATATTATGGGCACACTAAAGAAAAGTATATAGTTACACAAGAAAAACCCCTCGTGGTATCACAATGAGCCACTCCAACCTACAAGCTTAAATAAAATAAAACTCGAAGAAAATATTTCCACAACTGATTCCCAACCTTTCAAATTGTATTCCTTCTGCTCTCATAAATGAAAATATTATTCTAATTTTTATTAATTTTTTTTTTTTGTCCTTTGGGAAAAAGAATCATTTAATCCTTTGAATGCGAAACATTTTTATTTCTCTATTAAAGCGAACTAAATGTGCAGCTAAGTGCTCTTCGAATTCCACAATAATCATGGCCATATGCAGCGGCGCCAGTGGAGGGGGGATAATAAAAATAGCGCTTCAATGGGAATTAATCTTTTTCTGTTTTACAACTTTTTCATCGCCAGGACATTGCATCTTGCAATGCAATAAAATTTATAAGTAGAAATGTTGTTGAAATTGATTTCTATAAGTAAGTGCTATTTGCTGCTCCATTTTTCACTTAAAGGCTATAAATTGAAAAAGAAGTAAACGGTGGACCTGCCGCCATGAGCACCGTGTCATGGAAGTGTTTATTTCTCTTCGGACTTTTTTGTTTTCTTTGCTTTTTATGAGGACATACGAATTTTTATGACTTTTAAATTAATATGGATATTTTTAATTAGGTTCAAACAGTTGGATAGGGTTTCCGATATTGAAGCTTCACGTTATGCATAAAGATACAATATATTACGTTTTTGATTGAGGACTATCAGGGATAAATAATAATTTCGTGGCGGTGGTAATAGCGAATGTTTGAACCTTGAGATTTATCAGAGCGCCATTTCGTTTTCCTTGGACAAGGACTCAGATAGAACTCAGCTCTAAAGCTCAGCAATGGATATTGAAAACTAGGAATTGTCGTCACCCTTTCACTGCCAAAATATTTGCAACATTTTCGTAAATATTCAAAGACTTTTTCGGGAAATTTTTATGTTAAATATTCGAATAAATTGATTCAATTCTCGGATATAATGTCCACTGGTTTTTATAAATCTCTCATTTATATAGTAGGTACATACCACAAGAATCCATTTGAGAATTATGAAAACTCCTACGGGATCCTTTATAAGTCGAAATATATTTAAAGGAAATTGATTTTTGGGGAATTTTCGAAGTTCCCAGTGGAACTGAAGAGGTTAAAGGAATAAAAAATAGTTCTCCAGTGCATCTATTTAGTTGCATTATTTCCTTGCAAAACGCTTTCAATCGAGCGGATAAACTTCAAAATATGTTCTTAATATTGGCCTTTAGCTCTTTTTTTAACCCCTTTTCGGACTCGCTCTTGCTCCTCCTGAGGTGTGGGTACTTGATCGCAGCACTCTTCTGCAGGCATTCCGCTCCTGGATCCAGTAATCACTGAGACCCATCCGGTACAGATATTTTTTCATCCGTTCGATCCACATATTTTTCAATCAATAAGAATTCAAAATATATCCTGTACAATTCGAGAGAGAGGGAGAGAGAGAGAGAGAGAGAGAGAGAGAGAGAGAGAGAGAGAGAGAGAGAGAGAGAGAGAGAGAGAGAGAGAGAGAGAGAGAGAGAGGAGAGAGAGAGAGATAGAGAGATAGAGAGATAGAGAGATAGAGAGATAGAGAGATAGAGAGATAGAGAGATAGAGAGAGAGATAGAGAGAAATAGAAAGAGAAGTAGAGAGAGAGAGAGATAGAGAGAGATAGAGAGAGATAGAAAGAGAGAGAAAGAGAGAGAGAAAGAGAGAGAGAAAGAGAGAGAGAGAAGAGAGAGAGAGAGCAGAGAGAGAGAGAGCGAGAGAGAGAGAGCGAGAGAGAGAGAGCGAGAGAGAGAGAGCGAGAGAGAGAGCGAGAGAGAGAGAGAGAGAGATAGAGAGTGAGAGAGAAAATAGTGTTGTAACCGAAATAATTCCAATACATACCTACAAAGGTATATATTCCTATACATATTTACAAGAAACTCCGCTCTGAAACAATAAAAAATTAACAAAATTTATTTTTATTTTTACGATTAATAGAATTTGATCGAAAATTGTTCGATTTCTACTACTGTATCTTAGACGAGAAACGCAGCCAGGACGACTGCTATACAAAAAAAAAAAAAAGCTTTCGCTGTGTAATGATGCTTTTCAATTGCGGTTCACCCAAAGTAAAAGAGGTACTTATATCGCTAGAAGAGAGAAGAAAGAAAGTACGGAAAAGAAGTAATGCTTTCTGATTTCTTTCAAAGAATAAATGCCATTCATATGTCAAAGTTCTCTTGATTCGATTTACTTGAACCATTCATCGATTTGTGTGTGCGTTGCTCGTAATTTAACTTCGAAGTGTGCTTAAAATGCACTTCATTTAGAAAAACGGGGAAAAAAAAGAAAAGAAAACTTTTCATGGACTTTTTTCTTTTATCTGTTAGGGGTTATCTCCAGGAAATAGCCCCTTACTCTCAACTGCATCATAAAATCTAGATGTTCGCTCTTTAATTGTCTTACATGAGAAAGATTAAAAACCCATTCCCGCATGAAATTTTAAAGGAAATAATTCTCTTCGTGTTCGTTCTGTGCGAAACACATTTGATGCTACATTTTTAAGGATTTTTTGATTAACAAAATAAATTCCAAATAAAAAGGATAATCAAAAAGTTGTTCGTCTTTTTATGAGAGAAAATAAATCGGGTTAAATTTGTATCTGATAGTTTATGGTCCTCGACATGCCATCGAAAGGTTGGTTGGCGGCCGCTCAATTATTCATGATTTTTTTTTTTTATTCGTGAGGCACGTGTGAGTCAATAAGGATATTCGGTGGATTGTTTTTGGGTTTGAATCTGAAGTTCATACATGTACCTACATATGTATGAACATTTGATGTAGGGAAACTTTTAGGTTGGAACGATTTCATTACCCTTTTTAAATCATGCAAATTTAGGCAATGTTCTCAAAATAGTTTTAGTGATTTTTACAAAGTTTTGATTGCTAATTCAACTGATGCCATTTTTCCTTTTTTACGTTAGCATTTTTATTGAGAAATAATGGGAGAAGTTAAAAGAGATTCGTTTGACTTAAGATATCTAAATTTAGACTTATCGGAACTAGTGAAAGCTGAAAAACACAAATAATTGAAATATTTTTAAAGCAAAGGATAGCTTTGTGACAAAGCTTAGGTAAACCCTCATCAGAGCTTCTAATGATTTATCCGCACTTTTGGGAAACCAATAAACTAAAACCTAGATATACTGCACGATATGAACTTAGCCACATGTGCTTCTGACGTCAATTTCTTGGTATGCCATCCTCTGTTCAAATATGGCTGAAACCATATGGGGACCCTCACTATAGAAGACCGTTCAATACATAGGGAAAAATGGTCGAATTCTGACCCCTTAGGAAATTTTGCTATAAATATAAGATTTTCATAAAGAATTTACTAAATATAGATTATTTTAGAAACATTCAGTATACTAACTTTTGAAGGTTTGTACTAGTTTTGGTCATACCCGTACTGGTCGACGCTTGTGGGATGGCCTCTTTGGTTGTCGAAGCAGCGTTAGAGCTCACTTGCACTCGACTTTCCGTCCGGACCTTCTGTTGTACTACCCCCGGTAAGCGCGGTTTGTTTCCCTTGGATGTTGAGGCATCTTTGGGACCCGCATTTAGCGTGGGTTTCTTTGGCGTTAGATCTAAAGGTTGCTCTCTAGATCTTTTGCCATCTCCCTTACTTTTCGCTTGGGAGTGAGGACCTGACGTTCAGTATTTTGGAGATTGTGCTCCACCTGATCCGCCAGTTGAGATGCGGTATAAGAACCCGCTGCTTTGTTTATTTTTTTAAGTTTTGTTCCATAAATTTGTTTGTTTTGTAATTTAAGGGAATGTAAAGTCCGCTATGGCAGAGCCCTGTACCATAGTAAGGTCAAGTTTCTCTTGGAGGACCCGGTGTCCAAGAGGCTATAAAAGTTATAAGTTTTAGAGAAAAATTTTAAATTTCTTAATTTTTAATTTTACCTATGAATTAAAAATTTGAAAAAATTTTCTTAAAAATCAGCTGCATAATATGTGCTTTACTGGGTGGAAAAAATTGTCAGAAGCTTTTTCATTCTCATATTACAGCTGGGGTCATATTTAGACATGAGTCAGATTTACGCCCACTTTCCCCTACATATTTAAAGCTTGTACTCAATGAACCTGTTGTGGGATTTGAATCTCGGAACTCTCGATTTCTGGTCATATGTTCACCAAATCGAAAGCCATGGATTTTTTTCGTTTATAAGATCAAATGGAAATCTATTTAATTTCGTATTGCTCGATTTAGGTACCACTTCATCTATATTTTACTGGGTACCTGCAGAGAAAATTTTCTATGAAACGTTTTAGCTCTAAGATCACTTGGTTTAAATGACAGACTAAATGTTTATGGGAAAAAAATATTTGAATTGATTTTATGCATTCTAAATTCATAAATATTCTGTCATTGTTTCTCGGAGCTTAAACCAAATATTTACTATGGATTTAATATGAATCTACAATGAGTCCATAAATCCTTTTTTTACAAGAATGTCTCCTAGAAGCGAATCAATCTAATCAAAGCCTTTGCATGTACTCGAGATAATCAAACAAAGTTTGTAGAAACGGAAAGTTTACTACAATGGGCTTTGTTCATTGTTAAACTCGAATTTTGTGCGATGAACACATTTCTCTCGCATGGTAGAAAAAAGTTCTTCTACGCCAGAAGCGTGTGATATGTTAAAGAATAACTCTTATGGAATACCCAGTGGCGTGTCCAGAGAAAGATTGCTTTAATAGTACTTATATTTTCCACAGTGGTATATTGAACAATTATAAGAAATAAACCCAAAAATATTTGGGGGGGCTCGAGGTAGTTTAGAGAGTTATGGACCAAAAAAATCCGAAAAATTCATGACGTCCGATTTGGATGAAAATTTATATATACAATATGTGAAAAATTCTAAGAATTTAAGCACTAAAATTTTTTTCAAAAAACTGGTCCTTTTTGGACCAGTTTGGAACTAGACCAAATCTAGACTAGTTGTAATTGGTTTTTTGAAAAAATTTTGACGCCAAAATTCTTAGAATTTTTAACTTATTCTATATATAAAGTTTCATCCAAATCGGACGCCATGAATTTTGTGGATTTTTTTTTGTTTTTGGTCCATAACTCTCTAAACATTCTTCTAGCCCCCTCCAAAATTTTTTGGGTTAATGTCTTATAATTGTTCAATATACCACTGTGGAAAATATAATCATTATCAAAGCACTCTTTCTCTGGACACGCCACTGGGAATACCTATAAAGTAAGGTAAATGAATATAAAATGGTATTTAGATTGGATATTGCCTCGATCGACACACATTGAGTAACTGGACAATACACATGGATAACGTACGCGAAGGGAGACAAGTCATTTTGAAGACTAATTAATCAAGGAGAATCGACTGGAATTTTTATGGCAAAAACAAAATCTACTAGAAGTGTAGAGGAAAGAAGATCTTAGATATATGATCACCATTCCTCATTTATGATCAATTAAAATGTGTCGATCGATGTCCATTTGTCTCCAAGGGGGAGACTTTTCAAGTAGTTGTAGTAATACTAGTATTTTTGTGACTAGTAGATGCTCGGCATGAGTGATGGCTTGTTCGATTTCAAGAGTGGGTAAATAAAAAACCATAATTAATTGACAAATATTCCATTTCAATTTTTTTATTTAATCAGATGTTTAAAATTTCCACTAATTTATTTACTGTTTATTTATTCATTTACCACTTGGTGAATTTACTATTTCTAGAGACTCTACTATTATCGGAGCTATCTGCAACCATAACACTTGAGTTCGATTCTCCCATAGAACTTTCCTTTGATTCATTCGATTGATTTTTATCACCTTTAGATGATGAATTCATATCTTGATTAGCGTTCATTGAAGCTCCCATCTGCTGTGAATTCGATTGCTCCTCTTCGGGCTTATCAACACGGTCCGTGGCGTCTTCAGGAAGGAAATCTTCAATCATATCTCGCATGATCTTTGGAAAAAGTTTAAAATTATTTAAAAACAGTTTTTTTTAATGTAATTAATTTACCTCAAGGAAGTCATAGGCCTGCTCTTTTTTTGCAGCCTCAAAGTCGTCTAATGACACTGGGAACAACGTATCCATAATAGAGTCATGACTGCGACCTTCGCTACCGTCATTATTGCTATCATCGTCGTCATCGTTGTTTTTCTCGTCGTCGTTGTCGTCGTCGTCGTCTTCATTGTAGTCGTCTGCGAAGAGTTCCTTCATGTCTCGAAAATGTTCATCTAACCAATCTTTGTTATCTGATGATTCATGAGCATCCTTTCCCTTTGGTGCTTCCATCGCTGCTGTTTCTGGAGCATTTTCTGATGCTGGTGTTGCTGCTCCTGCCGCTTGCTGTGCGACAAGAAAACCGCAAATTACGCAAATTGTTAGGAGTTTCATTTCGTAATTGTTGCTTGAGTGGGGGATAATTAGAATTTGATTCGGAATCTTAAATCGCTCTATTTTTTATAGTAAAAAACTTTAACTCCGATGACCTACATTCTGACACATGACTTCCCTGACGCATTGTCAACGACTAGACTGTGAATGACTAGAATTGATGGTATGGAATTATAGTTGCGCACTTGTGCAAGCAAATGTGTTCAACCCTAAATGGAGGATTTGGCATTCACACAATTTTAATTTTTTTGTTTTTAATTGAAAATAACGTTTGTTAATTTTATTGTTGCTCATTTTTTGTCTTTTGTGTCTCGCCAATTGATGTCGATTTGTTGTTGTTTTATTTATTTATTTTAATTTTATTGAAATATGTATGTCAGTTTACAGAATTTTCTATGAGATTTAGTCAATCCAAATGCATGGCGTTTTCATTCAACGTGTTTAAATCCATCGAATGTTTTTTTTTCGTTTTGTTTTTGTTTCCTTGCCATGATTACCGAACTGAAATTGTCGCTTAAAATAATATTTAATTAACAATATGTGCTTTTCCAGTAGATCAATATGATTTAATCGCGGCTGACACAAATTCCGTTTCCAGTTCATTATAATTTATTAACAATATCCAGTACTAATTCCATATGGGAAATGGAAAGCAAAAAAAAAAAAGATTTCAAATTTGATATATGGCGATGGAGGTGTGCAGTTCCTACTTTGAGTGAATTTTTGTACAAATGCATTCATACATATACTCGTATGTATGTATACAGGCGAGTCAGGATGGTGTGAACCATGGACAGAGTGAACCCTTCGGTGCAGTGGCGTGTCCAGAGAAAGAGTGCTTATATTTTCCACAGTGGTATATTGAACAATTATAAGACATTAACCCAAAAAAATTTGGGGGGGCTAGAGAAAGTTTAGAGAGTTATGGACTAAAAACCAAAAAAATTCGAAAAATTCATGGCGTCCGATTTGGATGAAAATTTATATATAGAATAAGTGAAAAATTTTAACACTAAAATTTAAAAAAAAATCTGGTCCTAATTGGACCAGTTTGGAACTAGACCAAGACTAGACTAGTTGTAATTGGTTTCTTGAAAAAATTCTAAGAATTTTAGCACTAAAATTAACTGGTCCTTTTTGGACCAGTTTGGAACTAGACCAAAACTAG
The DNA here is from genome assembly GCA_020466095.1 of Chlorops oryzae. Lineage (NCBI taxonomy): Eukaryota > Metazoa > Arthropoda > Insecta > Diptera > Chloropidae > Chlorops > Chlorops oryzae. The sequence continues at coordinate 16,023,233 of CM035807.1, read as the reverse complement.
ACTAGTTGTAAACCGTTTCTTGAAAAAATTTTGACTCCAAAATTCTTAGAATTTTTCACTTATTGTATATATAAATATTCATCCAAATCGGACGTCATGAATTTTTCGGATTTTTGTGGTCCATAACTCTCTAACCTACCTCTAGCTCCCCCAAAATTTTTTTTGGGTTAATGTCTTATAATTGTTCAATATACATACCACTGTGGAAAATATAAGCACTCTTTCTCTGGACACGCCACTGCTTCGGTGGTGCGACCACATTGATTGAGGCTAATGCAACAGTTTGACGGTCCCTGTGCCGTAGTTGGCTGAAAATTTACGAAGTGTGAGGATCGAATCCCAACTGAGGTCGTGGATGTTGCTCAGTTTTTCTGATTTTCTCTTTGGTTTACCAATTTTTGTGGTATCACAAAGGGCACATGAGGCCTAAGTGTGTTAACCTACATGGTGGCAGCCACATTAACCTAACCTAACCTATATAACAGATAACGCTGGAGTTCTAACTTTTAACAAAAATCCCGTTCAAAAATCCTTTTGGGAGAATGTAAGAAACAAATGTCCATATTACATTTTTTTTGTCACATTTTTACCAAACAAACAAATTGTTTTTACAAACTTCACATTTAAGGTATGTTCCCCTACTGCACGAAACTGTCCCAATTTTCAAACAGTTTTCAAAAAATTCAGCTCTAGGCTTTCATTAAATAGCTTCGTCAATTATCTGAAAATCAGCTCCACGAAATCAAAGGCGCATAGTGGTATTTTAGTGCAAAAAATAAATTTTTTTGACCCCCTCATTTTGATGCTTTTATGATTTTATCTACAATAATAATATACAGTGTTGTACTCTTTCTAAAGCGAACACCTACCGGACCGAAAAATATGTCCGTTTAACAGAGATGTCCGCTTAAGAGGAAACTATTTGAGTGGCAGGATCGCCAGAACACTCCCAAAAAGTAAAAGTTTAAGAGGAGTGTCCGCTTAAGAGGAGCGTCCGCAAGGAGAGAGTTCACTGTATATTTATATTGATGTACCTACTTATGACCGGTGAGAATTTTTTGAGAGCTTATTTTGTCTAAAAAAAAAATTGATTTTAATTTTCCCTTTTGAGCTGCTTCTAGTGTCGAAAAATTACAAAAAACAAGAAAAATCAATGTAATGCTTTTCAGTGAGGTATCTAATTGATTTCACCTTACGAATAAATCATAATCTACCCATACAATCCCTACAACACTCTACACATTCGTACAACCAAAAATCCTTCAATCATACAATGGTATCGCTTCAATCAATCTCCAATTGTCACTCCGTTCAGTTGTACATAGTCCAAAATTCGTTTTAAAAAAAAATTGTTCGTTTCAATTTTCCTCTCGTCCGCTTCGGAAAATTCCATCATGTCATCTGTTGATAATGAGATTTTAATGCGAAAATTCGTACGCCATACAAGGCCACATACTACTCATAAGTTCGACCATCATATACCGCAGGATATAACATATGTATGTATGCATGCATGTGAAATTTCGTACATGATCTGTGGAAAGTACGAAGCATTTGGAGCATCGATGACCCGATGCCCCGCCATCAATTGCATTTCAATGAAACGGTGTTAATTGCCATATTTCTACAATCCCATTTACACCGGGAAATCAGACGTGCACAGTTCGCAAATTATGCAAAAAAGGGAGAAAAATATTTTTTCTTTAAATGCAATTCAATTTCATGGAGAAGTTCGCAAATGGGCAAATTAATTGAGGGCTTTAATGGTAATGCTTACGTTTATTTTTTAAATTTAATTTTGACATACATACGTTGAGGTTTCAAAGCTCTAGTATCTGGTGTTATCAAATCCAAACTCGTGTTGGAGTCTAGGAACGCCCTCAACAGACTTGGAGAAAGCAGAAAAGTGCAAATTCTCTGGGTCCGTGCTCATACTGGAGTTGAGGGCAATGAGAAAGCGGACGAATTAGCTAAGGAAGGAGCTACCCTCCCTGAAATTTCGGATGAGGTGCCCTCTCCACTAGCATCCGTCAAGTACAATATAAATGAACAGCTTATCAGATCTGCCGAACGAAGATGGCGCAATACCCCAACGTGCAGACACACGAAAATACTATGGAACTCGTACAAAAGGAAAGACACAGAATTCCTATTGAGAACTTTCGCGAGCGGACTTGCATGGATTAATTTGAGTTCTAGGTCGAAATTACTGAACAGAAAATCAATTATGCTTTTCATGAGGTGCTACATCTGTTTACTACATAATGATATCTTAGCAAGTCCCTACAGACACTCTGTCGGAGTGTCTGGAACCAAGGCAAAGGAAACCTGTGGAATCAACGATATTATGCTCAATCAATGCTCCAATGTGTCACTCTTCGTGCGAGTCAAGACTTGGTTTCTTTGGTTCGCATTGTTCCTTGTCGCTTGGAAATTCGCATCATGTCATGTTGATAATGAGCATGAATGCAAAATCTCGTACAAGCACATATATAAAGTTCGCCTCTATCGCAGGAAGATGTAATCATGATTGAATGTCTTTGTGGAAATCGAAGATTGACTCGATGCTCCGATGCCGCCTCAATTCATCAATGAAACGTTTCTTCCATATCTACAATCGCATTACAACAAATGCGTCACTAGGCAAATTAGCTAGGGAACCCAATTTCATGGGAGTTCGTCAAATGGCTAACTTGAGTCTTTAATGGAATGCTTACTTATTTTTAAACCTATTTTACATAACATACGTTGAGGTTTACTTTTCGATCGGAATGGATTAATGGCTTTGGAGGGGATTATTGCTTTACCAATAAAACTTATCCATTAGTAAACTTGCGGCGAATTGCATGATTGCGAAGGTTTCCATTGATGGTGGATGAATAACTCATTAAATTTTATCTTTAATCATCTTCAAGGGGCCCGAATTTTCCCAAGGTGTATCCAAGTGTTTTGCTAGCTCTGAATCTATTTGTAATATCACTGTGTGACATTTTTAAGGTCATCGCGTGTGCCCTAAGATTTGACTGCACTTTCTGATAGTACTCGGTGAGTATAGCAGCGCCTCATACTTAGTTAAGTCAAGTTGTCTCTTTTTCGTTTTTAAATCGGTATCAAAAACTGGGGCCAAGAATTAAGTTGCGCACTTACTTATGCCTATATCTCGTTACAAGTTCAATATTTCTCTTTCCTATCTATGACAAAGTTCTAGTCCTACACTCGAACAAAATATTTGTAGTACATATTAATCCGAAAAAATTCCATCAAATCGGTACAAATTGCAAAAATCTGGAAAATTTTACGATTTTTTCACCTCTTTTTAATTTTGGTGGCCCATAATTTCCCTACCTATTAAAATATTTTGAAAATTTTTATACTTAAATATAGAAAAATTAATACTAAACAACTTCTTAAAGTACACGAACTCTATCTGATTGCTCCTTACAACCGTTTTTCCACTTCAAACCTGGTCAATTTTTACCAAAAATCAGACGAAAAAACTCAAAATTACCCTTTAAGTATGCACGAAATTTTTCAATCCAACGCAAATGGTTCCGAACCATGAAAATAATATGTAATCAGTGTTGCACTGTTTTTTTGTGGATAATCTGCCAAGGAAAAAACTCCGTGATTTTGCATAGAACGACACGACATAAGCATTGATTGGCCGTCTGAATCCTTCTTTGACTATGTCTCCCTATTACAAATTAAATGTTTTCCATGTTCCTCCAATCTAAAAGCGAATTTTCATACAAATTTTGCCGCATCAGAGAGTTCATTAATTGGAGAGGTCTGCCGGAATCCCAACTATCCTCCATAGGTTGAAAATATTCCGTCAAATGAGAACTTGAGTCGATTTTAAAACGTGGAATGGCCAGATATATGCATTTTTATTATATTTCTCATGAACAACTTTTCTCTTTTTGCTTGTTATAACATAGTTTTGCACTTGCATGTGTTACTTATAAATTTTATCTATTAAATATATACTAATATCCATAACAATTTCCTCTGAAGTGTTTCAAATTTGAGGCATTACCAATAAAATGATTCCCTTGAACGTTGTCTCTTGCAATGGCTATAAAGATGTTTTCCCTTTCGGCTATTTTACATTTTTCGACGTCTGCACATACAGTGCAACAATCATTTATACACGAAGACATGTGAACGGAAGTGCGGGCGCTATCAGTAACCGTATTTATCCTGCAGCGATGACATCATATCATTGGCCATCTGGCTTAGGCGACCGGCGACCTTATTGACGCCTTGTCGAACACTATCCTTGACATCATCCAAGTCGGGAGCTTGGAAGTTAACGCTCGTAGAGTAACCTTGCGGAAGTTGAGAGAAAAAACTTAGTATGTTTTCGTATATTATTTTGTTTTTGTTGTTGTTCATTTTACCTCTGGAATTGCGATTTGATGTTTGAGTTCCATCACCGAAATAGTCCGCTGACGAAATGCTATTCGAACCTTGAAATCGCGATAGATTCGACGAAATGTCTTCAGATGATTGTTGATTGTCAAAGAATTGATCGGAGCCGAAACCTTTAGCGCCGCCGAATTTCTTTTGCGCCGCATTATCTTCATAGTTGTTGCTGCTGCCATCTCCGATTTTCGTTGTTGATTTTCCGATATTTTTACGTTCGTAGCTCTTATCGTAGCCCAAAGCAGTCGCTGCTGCAGCACTCGATGATTTCCCGGTGGTGACCGTCTTTGTCTCATTGTTCGATGGACTGAACATTGATGTGATGTCGGTTTGTTTTGTACCAAGTGGTTCGATTGTCTCAAAGCCCATCATTTCTAGTTCTTTTTTATCAGATTTCGAGGTGAAACTACCACCGCTATTGCTATTACCTCCTCCGATGTACATGCTTGGCGAATAATCGTTAAAGAAATTATCACTTTCAAATGTTGTTGAAGATTTGCTTGGGCCTTGTTGCTTGGGTGCAGCAACCTGTTGTATTGTTTCCATGTCACTAATTGCCGAATGCGAGATATCAGAGCTAGAAGAATATTTATTAGAAAAATCTACTATGAAAAGGAATATTCAAAGTGTTGGTCAAATCGATTGTCTACCCACCCTCTTAAATTGAAGCCCATTCCTAGTCGTTCCATTTGCTTAGCCTTCGTTGGATCAATATTTTTCATCTTGGCTTCTTCGCGATTTTTTTGCAATGATAGATCTTGGTAAGCCAATCGCATGCTGGCCACTGTTTCAATTTCCTCTTCGGCACTCATCGGTTTCTTTCTTGCATTCGAGCCGGTTTCGAGAGAACTTTCTTTGCCTTGACTGGCCAAATTGGCACGTTGTTCAATCTCGGCAAAGTTGGTTTTAACCTTTGTTGCCCCAAGGCCGCCGGCTTTCTTAGCGCCCATCTATTAGATAAAACGTTGTTAAAAGTTCAAATAAAATCATGACAAAATAAAATAGAGTTTAACTTACCCCACTTTTCTTTGGTTGAATCTTTCGAACTCCGATTGAAGGCGTTAAATTCGCAGCTGGCACAGTGGCGTTCAAAAGATCAACAGTCGGAGCACCTGAGGAGCTTTCTAGTTTCCCGCTTAGAGTGGGTGTCGTTGACTTTGGAGTTAGTTCGAACTGTAGAAATGGAATTTATATTAATGATAACAATTGAAATTTAGTCGAGTTTTAGGCGGAATTCGCAAACCAATATCAAAACGAATGAACTTTACCTTGCTAATCATGGCAGCTTTATTATCATCGGTATTGTTATTATTAAAGCTCAATTCGATATTATTATCATTGGAACATTGTGCAAAGAAATCTTCCTCATTGTTTTCCGCATTTTTGGAGTTTTCATTACCTTCGATTTTCTCAACGTGCGTGTCCAAATGAAGCTATAAGCACATAAACATACAAACAGCAAGCATATTATGCATGTTAATTGTATTAAGAAAAATATGAAACCATTCAATAAGGAATTATTAAGTTTGTAATCGGCAAGCGAAGGAGAACAATCAAAAAAATTAAAAAAAAACCAGTAACTTGAAACGAAAAACGATTGAGATATGTGCGTCACTAACCTTTGTGCCATGGATTTTCATTGCTTGCTGTGCCATGTTGGCCAGTTTATCGCGATACAATTGCGCCGCTCGTGAGTTATATTTCTGATCGGCATCCGTGGTAACGCAATTATGCTGACGGAAGAATTGTGCTGCATTCGCATTGCCACCCAATTGCATTTGTCGCAACTGCAGCCATGTCCAATTTGTATCCAAATTCGTTGATCGAACGAAGGTTAAATGCACACCCAAATTCCGATGCACCGCCGAGCAATCGATGCATATGAAGATTCCATAAGTTACTGATGACCATGTTGGTGCCTTCGCTGGACAATCGAAACAGACCTTCAAAAGGGAATAAAAAAAAACATTTTTGTGGTCAAGTGGACTTGATCTTCTGAGCTTATGATTACAGTATTCCAATGATATAGGCACCATACAAATTCTCGTTTTAAGTGAGGAAAACTTATATCTAAATGAATTCATTAGAGTGAAGGATGACAGTGGCACAGTTTCGACGCGTTTAAGAGAGGAATGCATATATCCGGGAAATACTGGAACTCGAAATATTAAACTCTACAGATTACAATGCTCGCTAAAGAGCTGGAAAGTATTGTTCCAACTCAAATACCCAAAGAAGAATCTGTGACGAGAACCATACGAGATAGACCATAAGAATTATGGGTAGAAATGATCAGCGTCACCAGGAGATTCAATTGAGCCATGTCTGTCTGTCTGTCCGTCTTATCGAAGGAGTTGGTCTTCACGAAAATTGGTATGTGCGTTCACGGGAACATGAGTGAGAACAAGAGGAACCGATTGGACCATGTTAAGGGTACCTCCAGTACTAGGTCTGTTACGAAAACCACAAAAACCGCTCTAAATCCTGAATTTGTAGAGATATTTTGATGAAATTCGCACATACTCTAAGCTCTTTAACTTAATTTCCAAAAATTCGAAAAGTGGGCGTGTCAGAAGGGCGGTTTTCATAAAGTAAGTGGTCGAAAGTGGTCTTGGGAATCTCCAGTGTACTTTGCCTTCATGGTATTGGTGCCTGTTTCAAAAATAATCACAATAATTTAAATAATATAGCTAAGAGTCGGGTTCGCCAACTATGACGCCCTTAATTGTTTAAATTACCTTGTTCGCAGGATTTAATCTTAATCGATTGAAGACGGCTTGGATTTCTTGTTTCGTTGGGCCTTTACTCGCCATTTCGGTGATTTACTTTCGTGGAACTACAATTTTTTAAATTTCCGTTCACTGATATTGCAACCGTTTCAATTTACGATCTTGTTTTTTTTTTATTTTTGTCTTTATTCCAGTTTTCCCAACAAAGTTTTGACGTGTTCATAAAGTTCTTAATGAAACCAACAACAACTCGATTTCGTGGAGGGCTAGTGTTTCGTTATGATAATGAGTACTCGAGTCATTAGGTGCCAAAACGAACAAATTTATGAATTGAGTTTCTTTAATAGATTCCTCCCTTATTAAAATTCTTGCAGTTTTATTTGACTTATTTTAAAAACTTGCATTTCTTATTTCTCAAAAGTGAAATCGAGTGCAATTTTCTCATAATTTGTAACAAGTACTCGAGCTGCTAATATTGTACTGAGCTAGAAATCGCATGCTTGAAAAGTAGCATCACAAGAGAATTCGAATCAGCTGTTTCAATGAATGCGCAAAGAGAGTCAGCGCTCCCACTGTCGGAAATGTTTGTGCGGTTCTTTGAACAGATGTAGTGCGGTACATTTTATCAATATATGATTGACAAGGGACATGCGGGAAAGAGAGAAAAGAGCTCACACGTTCCTAGCCAACAAAAGAAAATCTTTTTCTATCAAAATGTTTTACAGTGCGATTGTCTTCTTAAACAAATTCAGTCCAAAAGAAGTTTTATACACAAGTTAATTAATAGGGCTTTGAAAAAATGCTCTAAAGACAAAAAACCCTTTAATATACATAATGAAATCAAGTTGATGGATGTGAGTTATGTTGGAGATGTGAAGTAATTATTCCAAGAATCGTAGCTACTACTATTAGTATTCGTTGCAGCTCTGAATTTAACAAGTTTTTGCAGAATCATTATTGATAAACTAAAACTTTTATTCTTTTCAGGGGATGTCATCTATCTCTCGAAAATTATTTTGAAGAAAACATCAATTTCCGAATATATGACGTCGGTTTGTGCTTGAAACAATGACATCGAAATTTGGGTAAGTCCCCGCTCACACGAGCATTTAATGTGTTGAGAAACTTATTGCCTTTTGATATTTGAATCGCGTTCATCCGGTCAAATGAATTTTTCTTAAATTCGGTCATGTTTTTGTATATTTTAAAACTTGTTCCCGATTTCATACATAAATTTTTCTTTCGAAGATCTTTAGATATGTGATAAGGAAGTGAAATTTCTTCTCTTTCCCTTTATGTGTGCATATATGCAGTGGCGTGTCCAGAGAAAGAGTGCTTTGATTGTGCTTATATTTTCCACAATGGTATATTGAACAATTGTAAGACATTAAATCAAAAAATTTTGGAGGGGGCTAGAGGAAGTTTAGAGAGTTATGGACCAAAAAATCCGAAAAATCATGGCGTCCGATTTCGATGAATTTTATATATAGAATAAGTGAAAAATTCGAAAAATTTTGGCGTCAAAATTTTTTCAAGAAACGGATTACAACTAGTCTAGTTTTGGTCTAGTTCCACACTTATCCAAAAAGGACCAGTTTTTTGTGATTGACTAGTCGGGTAGTCGGCCAATGTCATGTTCGGAACATCCCTAAATATTTGATTGATTGCATTATCTTTATAGCTGAGCATGCATCTATTTTTTGCTAAATCAATTCCGTGCAACAAAAAAAGCTTTTTCGGCGGGAGCTCTACTATCTGATTACAATTAGTCTAGTTTGGGTCTAGTTCCAAACTGGTCCAAAAAGGACTAGTTTTTGGAAAAAAATTTTAGCCCCAAAATTCTTAGAAATTTTCACTTATTCTATACAGTCGAACCTGGATATAGTGAATTTAATTTTTGCACGTCCTGTTCATTGTTTATGTTTTTAAACATTCAATAAACTTGATGGAGTATAAAACTGAAGCAATGAACCTCGAACTCCGAACTACTCGGATGAGCAGACACACTGAAAAGATTTAAGCGGCCAAATGTGGTTACGAAAATACGTTATTTGAAATCACTATGTGTAGACGGTCTTATGGCCGAAGATATGCAAACGTCGAAATTACGTGTTTTTCCCCCCTCCCCCCGCTAAAGTGAGAAAATTCTGTTACGGCATTTATTGTCTTTTCTTAAATTTTTTCCATTTGAAGTCCAAATAACTTTCTGAAGGAATTAACCTTGGCATTAGAATGAGCAATGATGAACTGATGACCCTCGACCAGAACAAACAAACGAGCCATCATTATAAAGCACTAACGAACCTTAACGGTTATACATCCCATTTATTTAACGTTAAAATAAGCATAAACGAGTAGGTCACATTCGGTTTTCATTGTGGTTACGCCTTGATAAGATCAGCCATCGACTGATATATATTATAATTAATGCTCTTAATTTGATTTTCATCACAATCGGAATGACGGTATTAATTTAAAGGCTAATGAGCTGTGGACGCCACGCGCTTTCGAATGCGCATGCAAGAACATACATACATTCACACAAAAAAAAAACACACCCACACACACACGCAGTGTTATATCGTTAAGGATTCAACAGGCTTTAAGGATAGATATATTCCATCTTCATAGCCTTTAAAGAGCTTTTGAGTTATAACGGTCATTTTTGTACTGTGCAGGCATGCACATGAAGGAGCATGCATGCAATATATGTTGATATCGGTAAAAAAAAAAAAAAAAAAAATTAAAAAAATATACAAAATGGGATGCGCTCCTCTCCTCTTGAAATAATGAAATTTTCATATTCGAAAATACATTAAGCATGCGTGCGTGCGTTTGTACATGTCTAGCTGCAACTCATTTGCATTTTCAGAAGTCAATATTGATATTGCCAGCAATGAGAATGTAAAGTAAATGCTTTTGTGCGAATATTTGTTCGATGCACATGCTCTGCGTACGGAGCTCCCGTGTCGCTGCGTGCATCGGTTCCATCGGAAAGCAAAAAAGGTAATGAGAACATACGTCTCTTCGGTCATATTTATGTTCATATATGAATTTTTATTAATATGGATGCATGTTTTGTTTTGTGAAAATAATTTTTTCTTGTGAATTTTCTTTGGAAATTCGTTGCCCAGTTGATATATCATATATTATTATAAAGGCTAAGGTTTTGTGAGAGCTTTGTGGACTTATGCTTTTAAGGACTTGTAAAACCTCAACTATTCTGGGGGAAAATCAACCAACGGTGAATGGATTTTTGTTTCTTTCTTAAAATTGTAACTTTGGCCATTTTTTAATATTGGTCACACACAATTCTCATTTGGTTTATTTTTCTCCCATGTAACATATCGCACATAAATCACAAAATTTGCATAACTCGAAATTTCGCTTCTTTCTCGTACTTCCCACCATTTTGTCGTTTACTTGCGGACATTAAATTCCACGTTCCGCAATATCCATTCACATGAGATTGAAATTAATGTGATTGGTTTTTTTATAAAAATTTTTAGGACAGGCTAATTCAATCTAATTCTATTTATATTCGATATCTTATCAGTCGAGCATTTTTAAGATTTTAAAATAATTGAAAGTTCTCTTATTCGTCCCGAACAGTTCTTAAAGATTAAGAGAATCGCGATTTCCAAATATCTCACAAATACTGAGGGTGTTATTAATAAAAAAGAAATAATATTGAATGATAAGCTTCTTTCGATAGGAAAGTACTACGTCATCAGTTTGAAATAAAGTGATGTAAACCGTCATTAATTTTTAATACAGTAGAAAATGCCAATTCACATACATATACAGATTCCATACATACAAACATATATTTAAGGACACTACGAAAATATTTTATTTCTAATAAGCTATTTCATTTAATATAATTTGTACAAGTAATTTTACATATTAGTGTCCACTGTTGGACTACCGGTATATTGACCTCTAAATACATACTTGAAAAAAATTTTGGTACGAAGGATCGTTGATTCAATTTTTATGAAGTCTATGAAGGAGCCTGTCCATAATTACATGACTGGCAGTGTTTGTGCTCCAAATCTTATCAGTTAAGCACTTTCATTTTTCTAAAATTACAGAAATTTCTGCTAGTCATTGCTAGAATAAATTCAATGAATCGGCTTATCGAAAACAAAAACCTGCCGAAATGATAGAATATCGGAAGTATCTTCCAACCGCATTTCGATTGAAAATAACAGGCCATTCTTTCTGAATAGAAGCAGAAAAAGGGTGTTATAGTCGGGCGAGCCTAACAATGCAACATGCAGAAATGAAGGAATTAAAAAAAAATTTTTTTTTATTTTTTGTCAAGCACACAAAAAAATTGGCTACGAAAAAATCCAATTAATGGCGTTTATTAAACTCGATTCATCGGTTTTTTAATTGTCCCAATTAAAAATTTCAAGCAAATCACGAAATTTGGGAAAATTTCGTAATATTAAGTTTTGAACAAAAATTTTGTTGATTATTTTGTTGTATTAAATACCAAAAGTATTAACACTTAACAAAACATTTGCTTGAAATTTTTGTTATATTGAACACCGAAGGTATTAGCACTTGACAAAACTGATGTTTGAAATTTTTGAAAGTGCATATAAATATTTTTCTAAAATTCTCATTAACTTTATGCGGACTTACATACAAGATGAGACAAAATAATCAAAAATTAGCTAACATATGTTTATAATGTTATAATGTATAATTATCTTCCGTAAACTGACTTTGCAGATCCAAATTTTTATTATGGAATATGTAGATGAGGCATTTTTTTTATCTACTCTTATGATGGTATATTTTGTAATATTGGGTTGTGGTGAACTTACAATCTGATTGAAAATCAAAATGTATATAATACTTGAGTGATTGTTCCAGATAAATCGATTTTTAAATACAAAAAGTTTGATGTGCTGTTTCCAGTCTGTTATATTTATACGAAGGAGTTAAAATCCCTCTATGCTTCGGTTTTGTGCTCATGGAGTTTGACAGCTTTAAGAACAGTTCGAGAAGGATTAGCAGACCTTGTGATAGGTCAATTGATTAAAAATTAGGGTTGTTACGAAAATGAAAACTGTCTAAACCTGAATTTTTCAAGCCCACTAAGATGAAACTGTATTGAAATGTTTAAAGGCAATAATATGACTTGTGTTCAAATTTAAATATTGGGTGCAAAAGCATTTTAATAACGAAAATTGTTCTGCACCCCATTTACAATGTACTTGAACGAAATTGAAGGCATCATGCATGATAGAGAAAGTAAAAGAAAGTTCCAAAAGGTTTTTCCATAGAACCATTTTTAAAAAAACCTTAGTACTAGTCTGTCAAAAAATCCAAAAAATGTCTCAAAAGCGACTTATTGAAAGTACTTCAATGAACTTAGAATGTTAGCGCATATATAAAAGTTCCGATTAGAATCCAAACAAAAATTCGTGCAAATGGGCGTGTTTTATAAGACACTCATACATTCGGTTTATGGGCCAATATGTCCTTAAACACCCTTGATTTAAAATTATTCGAACATAAGGTCTGTGTAGGTATTATAGTCAGGCTCGCCTGACTAAACACCCTACTGTTTCCTTTTTTTTATTTATTTAAAATTATCGATGATTTTTAATACCTTTGGTTTGGTAATATTACAAATCGTTTTTGAAAATGTTTATTCGAGTGTTAATACTTCGAGTGATTGTTCCAATTAAACGATTTGTTAATATAGACAAAAGTTTGATAGGCTGAGTTTTAACAACGAATTTGTTATATTGATTAAAAAATTGGTTGTATTTACGCAAAAAAGTCTTTCAGCGCAAGCCTGAACCCCACGCCCACTAAGACAAACTGTTAGAAGAAGAATAGTCAAAGAATAATTTATCCAGACTTGTGTTCAAATCATATTTTCATCATGGGTCAAAAGGCATTTTGAATAAAACCGAAATTTTGCCACGCCCATTTTGCCATTCTTTTGGGGATTACATTGAAGGCATCCAAATGTACATCTAGAGAAACAAATAGAAAGATTAAAAGCGGAGATTCCAAGATGATTCTTTCCCAAAAAAAAAATCCATTATATTTTATTGTTGTGAGAAAAATACTGAGCTCTCAATACAATCAGGAAAGATACTTCGATGTACGATATGTTGCCCAATAAAAAAATTAATTGAAAATTTCGATATATCGCCACGAAAATATCGCTACTTCGACATATGTATCAGTGTTGTTTGCCCACCATTAGTCACCGTTCATATTAGGCGACAAATCATCGGCGATAAACTAGGTTGGATGGCGAGAGACGTACGAGGTAGAAGGAAAAGCGCTTCCATACCACATCTCCGAACGTCTATCTCGAGTGGTTGTTGTTGTTGTTGTTCCACCCGCGCGAGACCAAAGACTATATAAGAAGTTGTAAAATGATTTTCAGTTCAGTAAGACATCCGACCGACGTTAAAATGGCATTTATAACGGTTTCCGATTTCGAGCGTAAAGCTCTAGAAATAATGCCACAAGCGGATGTGGACTTCTATAAAAGTGGATCGGGTGATGAGTTCACCTTAAACCTGAACCGTGAAGCCTTCAAGAAATTTCGTATTCGTCCGCGTGTGCTGCGGGATGTCTCCTCAATTGACACGACTTGTAATATACTGGGCACTGATTTAAAATGGCCGGTGGGTATTTCACCATCGGCTATGCAAAAAATTGCTCACCCAGACGGTGAATCAGGTAACGCACGCGCAGCGGGAGCTATGGGCTCCATATACATCCTGAGTACTGCAACCAACATATCGATTGAAGATGTAGCGGCCGCTGCTCCCAATACTTGCAAATGGTTTCAACTCTACGTCTATAAAGATCGGTGAGTGTTGATAAAGATTTTCTCCACCATCGAGAATGAAGTATCCTATTCCGTCGATTTTGGTATTTTAGTAAAATATCCGAACAGCTGATACGTCGTGCTGAGAATGCCGGGTTCAAGGCACTTGTTCTAACAGTCGATGCACCAAAATTTGGTCAAATCCATGTAGACATGCGTAATAATTATCAAATTCCACCGGGCTTATCGCTAGCCAATTTCGAAGGAATCCAAGCTACGGGTGATGAAACTGGAAGCTCTGCTGACTACTTAGCTAGCCTATTTGATTCATCATTAACGTGGAAAGATGTTGCATGGCTGGTTAAGACTACGAAATTGCCAGTCATTCTCAAGGGAATTCTTACGCGGGAAGGTGAATAAATGTTGTGGGAATTCTCTTATGATCTCGAACTGACAGCGATTATCCTTTCAGATGCAATATTGGCACGTGAATTCGGTTGTGCTGGCATCATCGTATCGAACCATGGTGGCCGCCAAATGAACTATGCACCCGCCTCGATTGAGGTCTTGCCTGAGATTGTCAATGCTGTTGGCAAAGATTTGGTCGTTATGATGGACAGCGGCATTCGGACCGGAAATGATATATTTAAGGCCTTGGCTAGGGGTGCCCAGTATGTCTTCTTTGCACGTCCTGCTATTTGGGCTCTAGCTTGTAATGGACAGAAGGGTGTTGAAGATTTACTTCAAATATTGAAAAAGGAATTGGAAAACACGATGGCGATAGCGGGATGCCCGAAACTTAGTGATATTTCGAAAGAAATGGTCGTTCATGAAAACTATTACGGACAACTTTAGAAATATAATCTCTTCGTGAAATATCAATTGGCTTGGCATAGAGATTATGTGCAATAAATATTAATGTGAAATACATTTTTGAATTATGTTTTTTATTGATCGTTGAAACAATCAGCAGAATAATGAATAGAACTCGGATTTTGAATGTTTTGAATTTTTTTGAATTATTTGAATTTATTGAATAAGTATTTTTTTGCATTTAACTGTGCTTTTTGAATATTTTATTCACTGAAGTAGGCTTTTTTTTTGTTAATTTGACAATTCAACATATTAATAGGCATACTAAATCGAACTAATTTGGAATTTTCGACTGTGAATTTTTGAATATTTTGAATTTTTTGGATTTTTGTTTGAATATTTTTTGAATATTTTGAATTTGTTGCATTTTTTTTGAATTTTTTAAATTTTTTTTTGATTTTTCTTTTCTTCATATTTTACATATTCAAATTCCGAGGCATAATAATGAAATACTTAACATTTCTTGAGTAAATGGAGTAAAAAATTTTCCCGAAATTTATTTCATAAAAAAAAAAATCAATGACAAGTTGCCTGAAAATAAGTAAAGTTTAAGTACTCCGTGGTGCCGGAAGTTAAATCATGACATAAAAAGGACAAAGTCTCCAAGTTAAAATAGAGATTTCAAACAGATCGAGAAGCTACAGGCTTTACTGTCCTTCCCTCTGACCATAAAAGTTTCCATATTAGAGCAGTCAGTCATTATGATGGTGAGGCTGCAACGAATGGAAAATTTAATATTTTTATAAAAAAAAAAATTTAAGACAGTCGAAATAAGGGGATTCAACCATTAAAAGAGCTCTTGGCGGCTTTGTAAATCGATTTCAGTCTTTTCTGATCTGTCTGGAAAAACAATCGGACGCAATTCAAATTTCAAGTTCGATTTTTATATCAAAAATACCACCGATAACCGTTGCTACCCAGTAGAAAATGTCAAGTCGACATGTGCGATGACAGCCGCATGAAAAGCAATCCGCGCACCGACTCCCTTTGTAAAGGAGTCACGCGGTGAAATTTCTACACGAATGTCATTACGCTTTACGTCGGACAAACTTATCGGCGCGGAGCGAGAAAGTCCGCCGGACGCACTGCATGACTTTGTCACCCAAGAGGGAGCGATGGCGAAAAAAGAATTTGAGAGCTGCGCATGCTCTTTTCTCTCTAAATGATTTTTTATAGAACTCATTTGAAACTCTCTTCGTGTCTTCTCTTTATAATTATACTCCAAAAATGTTAAAAAATCTGTTGCTTACAATTATTGTTTGCCTCAGCAAGGAATCGAACTCGCGATTTTCGCATTGTTAGGTGCGCACACTATCCACTACGCCACGTCATGCTAAAACGAAAATGACGATAAAACTTTATTTAATTAGCCAATGAGATTCAAGCCCATGAATAGCTCGCTCCTACGATGACATTGACATCCAAGGTGTCATGCGTGACAATGTCACATATATGTTCCGGTGAAATCACTGATGACTTTGTCCTGCAGAAGGGATGTAGCTAGAGAATTGGCTATATTTGTTATTATATACCCTGATTATCGATTTCCCAATAGTGGACCCAAAACTCCAGAGTACTTGGAGCATTGTTAAAAGCGCTTACTAGAACAGTTTCAATATGTTAGGACCAAAAGGGGAAAGGGTTAAGGGTTGTGACATTGAAGCGCATAAAACAATTTTGGAATAAGTATTTTAAACGTTGAAGATTAAATATAAATTGTTGTATTTTTATTCAATTTCACAGTATTTATAGATTATTTAGCATGCGTTTTCACATACTTGGAATTTTTTATGCGCACAGCTGTTGCGCTTAATTAGGATTATTAATGGAAACCACAAAGTTGTGGTTTGCCTAATAGTTCGATGATGTTTGTATGTACATATGTATATGTATCATGTTGGGATGAAATCTTGTTTGGCTTGAAAAAAAAAACTTATTTTTCGAAAATGTTTATTTTTCAGTTTCGCAGAGTACGGGAAAAGTTTTAATTGGGAAGGAATTATAAAAAAAATTAGATTATAGTAAGGAATCGTTTGCATTGGGTTAATTCGAAAATTCCAAATAGAGGGAGGCGGAGAGAGAGAGAGAGAGAGAGAGAGAGAGAGAGAGAGAGAGAGAGAGAGAGAGAGAGAGAGAGAGGAGAGAGAGAGAGAGAGAGAGAGAGAAGAGAGAAAGAGAGAAAGAGAGAAAGAGAGAGAAGAGAAAGAGAGAAAGAGAGAAAGAGAGAAGAGAGAAAGAGAGAAAGAGAAGAGAAGAGAGAAAGAGAGAAAGAGAGAGAAGAGAGAAGAGAAAGAGAAGAAAGAAAGAGAGAAAGAGAGAAAAGAGGAAAGAGAGAAAGAGAGAAAGAGAGAAAGAGAGAAAGAGAAAAAGAGAAAGAGAGAAAGAGAGAAAGAGAGAAAGAGAGAAAGAGAGAAAGAGAGAAAGAGAGAAAGAGAGAAAGAGAGAAAGAGAGAAAGAGAGAAAGAGAGAAAGAGAGAAAGAGAGAAGAGAGAAAGAGAAAGAGAGAAAGAGAGAGAAGAGAGAAAGAAAGAGAGAAAGAGAGAAAGAGAGAAAGAGAGAAAGAGAGATAGAAAAAAAAGATAAACAGAGAGAGAAAAAATATAGAGAGAGAGAGTTAAAAAGAGTTAGAGGAAGTTGGAGAGAGTAAGAGAGAAAGAGATAAAGAGAGAGAGAGAGAGTGAGTAATGGGAAATGTCTATTGCAGTAATGCATTGTTTGGGTACACGTGATGGCTGTATCCATTGACAAAGTCGTTACAGAAACGCAACCGTGTCTATAGCGACAATTTCTGCTCGGAATGATTACTTATCGACTTCAATTTTCAAAAAAAAACAATGCAGTCAGCTGTTAAATTCTACTTACAACCCTGGCAGTGGACGGTATTGCCATACATTTTATACGTTTTTAATTTTGAAACATTTTGTGATTTATAGGATTTAAGCTCCTTACTTAGTTGAAAATTTGAAGGCCCAAAAAGAAAAAGCTAAAATAAAAGCTTTTCTCGATAATTTTCATTCTATTCGTTCCAAATTGGGGCACTTTAATTTAATTGCATCCTTATCTAATCAATTCCTTATTACGAAAATCCATTTGAGTCCTTTGAAATGTGAAATGCATTATTTATCCTTATCAATTGAACTCTATCTAAACAAATTTGGTTAATTAACTTCCATTTTAAAGATGAGATTCTCAAACAAATCTGAATGAAATTCTTATTCAAAGACGATAATCTTCATTTAAATGCGTTGAAGTATAAGCGTAAGCACGCTTAAACACCGAAGTGTCTAGCACCTCATTTAGCATAGAGGTGCCAATGATAATGCAACAATTTGAATCCCAGCGCACGAGTACATGCGCTTGCTCCATTCCAAGGTTACACATTTGAGGCGACTCTGAAAGAATTTAGCATTAAACAGAGAGAAGACTGTGACTTTTTTGAAATATATTTGTTTTTTGTATACAATAACTTACGTCGTCATCACTTTTGTTTTGAGTACATTGAAGGTTAAAATCAGAACAGGGGAATGAAGCAAGGACCCGCTCCCTTAAGAGAAATGTCTAATCAAATTCTTAAAAGTTCTGAAAAGCTTTCAAATGATGTAAGGAAAATTAGGCTGATTTTATTTTGGAAATTATTAGATGGCATGATTTTTCGATTTTCTTTGATTACCGTGCTTTTCTGTCGTCCTTGGTCTTCGGTTGGTCTAAATTACTGAGTTCAGCTGTGCACATTCCATTGAAATACAATAATTTTTAGTGTTTTCCGCCATGATCAAGAATTACCAGTTAATTTTTATTTATTTATTTATTTAGTTTTTATTATTAGGGGGGGATATTTAGAATGGTGGACTTTTTGAAATTTTTATGCTTCTCTTTACTGTGTATGAGACACAGTCCGAGATACAAAATGTTTTTGCCGGCGTTTACATCCCTGTTCCAACAAGTACGGCAATTTGGACAAAATTGGTACCTGTGAGGTGACAGGGATGTTTTGTTGGGGGCAAAGCACTTTGCGCACAACTTTGTGGTCCTAAATTCATTGACCATCAAAATGTGCGCCTTTCTATTTCTTAAGGCCTCTATTAATTTCTTGTTTGGCGTACGAACATATCCACGAATTGGCGAATTTGCTGCCATTTCAGTCGAACCGATACACACAAGTGTTTTTTCATTTGGGTTTGGGACCAACATTTCAGCAATATTATTGCACGCCTTCTGTCTCAGCATATAGCGCTTGAGTCGAAGGCGAGCAACCTTGCGCTGTTCGAAAACAGATTGCTTTTTCACTAGTATCTGCAGCTGATACGCAATATATTCACGATAATTGCCATCATTTGCAGATAGCTGTGTGGTCTCCTCAAAAGACTTGGTGTAGCGGTCGAGCTTACGCTTGTTTGAGTACAGACCGGCGAGGTGTTGGTAACGCGTATTTTTTATTTTTATTGGTTCGCCATCACGAACACCGCCGAAAATCAGTCTGCACCCTGGATCTAGTCCGAGCGTATGTTCGTATTTGGTTTGACGCATTTCTTCAATATTTCCGGAGAACTCTAAACTCGTTGGTTTTTTCTTTTTTTGGAGCTACAGGAGCAGGTGTCTTAACGATTTTGTCCATCACAAAGGACACTGACACACCATCAGTCATGATGGACGAAATTTTTTTAATACCTGATGTAGGCATTCGGAAATATTTAGGAAATTCATCGTCTCTTTTAAAGGTAGCAAATGCACCTTTAAACAATTTTAATTTGCACAGCATCGCATACATCGCAAAACTATCATAACGGATGTGATGCAGGCCATGGCGCATTTGCGGTATTAGGGCAAAGTTTTTAATTTTTTTTGCCTCATTGTACCGCTGCAAATTATAAAATAAATATAAGTGCTTCCAAAACTTCTTTGAGTTTTGCAAGTCACTTAAATTTTCACCCGTCCACTTCAGGTCTTCGCGAAGTCGCGTCAATAAATGGTCGCACGGAATTTTTGTTGAATCTTTCACAAACAAATAATCTAAGGTGTTATAGACCTTAGATCGGTCGGTTTCAAATTTGAAATATCGACGCAAGCGACTGTACGCATGCATCCAGACATTGTTATGAAATATAGTCTCGTACCGATTCGAGTTTTCAACAAAAAGATTCGAACGACTCCCGCTATCGTACAGTGGTATGTCACCGCGCAACCGACTGTACTCTTCATCGATAACGTATTTTTTCATTTTCTTTGTCATGAGATGGTAGTAGAAGTCGAGGAACCTCACAGGGACGAAATTGCCGTTTTCCCAGCGCTTCATCAGAGCGAAATGAATGTACCTCGAAACTTCTACAAATAAGCACGACATCTCTTTCACGTCAAGCTGGATTCGTTCAAACACTGCGTTATTGAGACACCTTGAATGTAGGGCTCCCTTTACAACTTGCATAACGCGTTTGTCCGAGTCCGCAGCTTGACGTTTTCCCCCCATTTTGCGTTATCGCAATTTACTATTATTATTATTATTATTATTATTATTGTTAGTTATTTTTTTCCTGAAATGAAATCAAAGTTAATTTGTGAATTGGTAATATTGTGAAATTACAAAAAGTCACATCAATGCTTCGAGATTTTGGCGAATGTGTGCTTATCGAGCGATTAGAGGTGTTTCTGAACTTTTATATTTATTTCGGTTCAAACCTTATTTGTGCGAGAAATAAAATGAGTGAACACAGAACGGAGCCCGGAAAATTTTTGGGATGACAGCGAAAAATTTATTCAAGAAACAGAATGAATAAATTAATTTTAGAACCGATAGAAGTTTATCGCGGTTTGCCGGCTTTGTGGAACGTTAAAATTAGATTCTAGTTCTACTATTATCCATAAAATGGATTATAATCGCGATTACGTTATTACGTTTGTCTAGTCTATTAGGTCAAAAGACCTACTGTAATTTAAGAATTAATTTTTATTAAAAACCACAATGAGTCGGTGCAATTTTATATTGTTTTTATTCAACTATATGCTAAATACATTTGAAAAAAGTGAATATACTATTCTTAATCTAGGTCTGAGCCCTTCAGACGCTGTTGTACTCCAGTTCGGCGGGAACAGTGTTAAGGGTTGCGTTTATTCGTTCATCTGTGCCGCTTTGTTTCCGGTGTGTCTGAGAGCGAAGCTTGCGTTTCCGGCAACTTCGGTTTAAAGTCGCATAGCTACCGTTGACCAATAAATCCGCTGTTGGTAGAAGTTTTATGTATTTTACTCGCTGATTTGGCGTTTCTTAGTGGAAAATAGCCAAGCATTTATATTTTTTGTAAATATTATGTTTTTTGTTCTGCTTTTCTTCGCCGTAGAAATCGAAACGATTTTAACTGCGTCAGCCCTTTAAGGCGTTTTGCACTACTCAATTATTTACGATAATTGAATTTGATTTGAGCGTACCGCGTTCAAATGCCGCAACATAAAATCGACGCATAAAAATAAATTTTATATATAAATATAAAAAATTAATCAAATTCATTTAATGATGAAAGTTTGACTTCGATTCAACGAAGTTAAATTTGATTTGCCAACAAAACATTTCAATTACTTTATCATATGCGAAGTTGTGCAATGCCGACCATTAGAAATTATGAAAAAAAATTCTTGTTCCTTATGTCGGCACCCAACAAAATTTTAAAAACATCAGATTTTTAATTTTTCAGTATCATTTTATGAACATATTTCATATCAATTATTTTCTAAGTGTAAATTGTTCAAAAATTCAGGAGATGAATTGGAATCTTAATAGGATTTTATATATATATCAGAGCTCGAAAATAACAGTCAACCGTTTTCAACATTCGGTTTCTCTCCTACGCTTTCTATGTTTCACAATAACATAAACGATTTCTCTCAGAGAGAAACACATTCAATTCTTTTTATACGGTTTGCAAGAGAGACTTACTTTTAAAAAGCAATAATATCGGTCTGTGGTTGAGATTTATTGAAGACCTTTATTATTATCGGTTGCGCGATTTCGGTTATTTGAGGAGATCTATAGCAAATGGTCGCAAATAAAGGTCTTAAGAATTTTTGTTATTTTATACGCATTACATACAATTTACACAGAGTCTACTAAATATTGTTTTCTTGTTCAAAGCAAAAAATTTGATTAAGCACTCGAAAGAAAGCGCACCAAAAGCATCAACAAACACCACCGCACCGAAAAAAATCCGTAGGTAATATTGAAGAAATGGGCTGCGTTATTGAAGAAACGGCAGTAAAAATAGAGCTAACTAAAAAAAGCAATCAATATGAATAAAGACGATATTCAATATGAAAAAATTCAAATCAGGAAAAAAATTTCGTTATATTGAAGAAATATCTTCATATCTACGAAATTATTTTAGTCAAATTTCTTCAAGTATATTATCCTGCTTCGTTATATTTAAGAAATTTCTTCATATCTACGAAAATAATTATTGATATTGAATAAATTTCTTCAATATTACAAAAGATTTTCTTCAATATGAAGAAATTTATTGAAATACGCAACCCTGCTTAGTTATATTGAAGAAATTTCTTCATATTTATATATTTAAAAATTTCATCATATGTATTAACTGTTGTGAGCCCCGTCTGTCTCACATCTGCTATTTTTTATAGACAAGAAAATCGTCCAAATTTCATACACACAAAACAGTATATTAACTTTCTCATTGCAAGCAATAATGATTGACTAAATAAAGACTCGCGATAAGAATTAAAAAACAATTTTATGTATATATGATTGTGTGGTTAAAAGGACGAAAATTCTAAAATATTATGAAAGGACTTAAAGAAATTTTTCAAAATTTTATTTATTTATTTATTATTAAAGTTAGGAGAGTTTCCAAAACTATACTAACTTAGATTATTTATAGCGCTGGCAATATTTTCTTTCAATTTTCAAATTAAACACAATTTCGCTGCTTCCATAAAAAAGGCGTTTTCACTTCATGGACGAACTTTGCTTATGACGCTGAATCTTCTGCCTTAAGACTCATCAACCCCAAGAACTTCTTAAAAATATTCAATTTTTCGTAATATTGAAGAAATTCTTCATATCTCAAGAATTACATTAGTCATATTGAAGAAATTTCATTATTTATACGAAATAAATTCGTTATATTTAATATATAAATTAATTTTAAGACAATTTCTTCGTCATATTGAAAAAATTTCTTCATATTTACGAAAATAATTTCTTTATATTCACGAATACGTTTTGTTATATTAACGAAATTTCTTCATATCAACAAACAAATAACGTCATATTGAAGAAATTTCTTCATTTATACGAAAATTCTAAATTTTAAAATGTCCTACGAAAGCTTTTGTCATATGTAAGAAAATTTCTTTAGTATGAAGAAATGTTTTCGTACCTATGAAGAAATTTTGTTATATTGATTAAACTATTTAACTCATATTGAAGAATTTTTTTTCGTTCCATTCACAAAATTTCTGCAATATTACAAATATTTTCGTCAGCATGAAGAAAACTCGTTATATTGACTAAAATTCGTATTCAAATATTTACGAAAATTTTTATTCAATATTACTGCCGATATTTCTTTCAGTGCGATGAGTGCAATAACAATTACAATAAAGCTGCGGTAACTAAGGCAATTGCAAGGGGCTGAACTTAAGGCATCGTCTGCACCTAATTTTATTTTTCTCTATTTTTTTTTCGCTTTAGTTTCTGTGAATTATGAGGTGACTTCCTTTCATTCATAGCTTTTCGAAGATACTAAAAACAAAGTGGAACAATTTCTTAGTAGGTTGGCTGCAAAGGCGCGCCGTGAATGTCAAAAACAAAATTGCAACACACTACCACTTTTTTTTTACTTATTTATGATTTTTTTTTATTTATTTTATGATCATTAAGAATAATTGAGAACATAAAAAATGTCAGGCGGTCTTCGCTTTTTTGGGCTGCAATACAAAAATAAACACCGGCGACTGCAGCATTATTAACGCTCTCAAAGAAATTGCCAAGAGGAGACGACGATGATGATAATGATGATGATGATAGGCAAATCGAATGAATGAATGCAGCCGAAAGTCTTTGCTGTAAAGTCAAGCATCTTAAATTGAAATCGGTGTCGTCGTTGCGACTTAATCGAGCGTGACAACCACAACAATACCTTTGGAGCAGCCAAGAGGCAACAGCATCAACAAACAGCACCGATGAGTGCAATAACAATTACAACTTAAGGCATAGCTTCAAGTCCATTCCAAAAAATTGACACGCTAGGTCCAAATCTACCACTTTTTTTTAGAACGAAGTTCTTTATGAAACGATAGCAACAGGGGACCTAGTCGAGAAAAAGTGAAAAACCGCTATAAAATCCGCGTTACCTAAATTGAAGTTCGCAAAAAAGGGTATAATAACCTTTGCAAAAAGAAAGAAATATATATATATTTACGTAAAATGACTTGCTGATGCGGCCGAGATATTTTACTTTTTTAGGCGACTCTTATTTCCGACGATATCCCTAAAAAACAATTAATTATGAAATTCAGAAACTACACAGACACATACAAGCATAAATGCATTCAAACAAAACAAAACAATATGTGGTGCTGCCAGACTGAACGTTTTTAGAATAACTCCGATTAGTAGGTTGTTGCAAATATATAAGGGCATTTTAGGAAGCTTATAATTTTTTTGCGCTATCAAAGTATACGTCAATTCGTACATAATTAAAACATATTTAAAATCATCGTCTGCACTCCGGGGGCTGCGGATGTAATATCGGTGTGAAAAATATCGATACTTTAAAACATCTTTATGTATGAAAATTCGCATTTTCGAGACTATCTCATTTGCGATGGAAACCCCTTTACACGTATGCTTTTTCAGTTCCAGTATATTCTGCTTAGCTGACTTCGTACTTTAAGGGCTCAACGCTGTTGAAGTAAATTGAAAGCAAGTAACGAGCTCATTCTTTTGAAGAATGGAAATCAGAGTTGAAATTTCGATGACAGGTCGACAGAAATATAGGATATGTGTGACTTAAATGCAACCCTGTGAGTCCGATTACTTGTAATAAGTACGTTCAAGTAGCGAAAGTAAGTCAAAGTACTTATTTGTTTTTACACCCAGCGTAAGCAACGTATATTACGGTATCTTGTAACAGCCAGAATAACGCTCCGTAGATATAGACATATATATATATATTCTTGATCAGGATAAAAAATTTAATCGATTTAGACATGTCCGTCTGTCCGTCCGTCCGTGTCCGGATCTCCTCCGAAACGGCTGGACCAATCAAGTCGAAATGTGGCACACAGGTACATATATCGGGGTCCGAGTATGATCCTAACTAAAAATGGAAGACATCCGCTCACTGCCACGCCCACAAATGAATTTAATGTGTTTTCAGTAAAATGCTTGTAACTTGCGAACCACTCAACACATTTCATTGATATTTGGTGTACTGGTAAACTACAAAAAGGGACATATCCTGGAAAAAAATGGACGCCGCCCTCCGTGAGCCACGCCCACATATAAGGGCTTATCGTAACTTGTGAAGTAAAAGGCGTAGAAACTTCAAATTCGCAACATAGGTTGACCAAGACGAATGAAAGGTGTAGGAAAAAATTTTATGAGGCCCGCCCACTGCCACGCCCACAAATGGAGATTTTTCGTAACTTCCGAAGTAAAAAGCGTAGAAGCTTCAAATTCGCAACATAGGTTGACCAAAGCGAAGGAAAGGTGTAGGAAAAAATTTTATGTGGCTCGCCCACTGCCACGCCCACAAATGAAGATTTTTCGTAACTTCCGAGGTTAAAGGCGTAGAAGCTTCAAAATCGCAACATAGGTTGACAAAGGCAAATGAAAGGTGTAGGAACAAAAATTTTATTTGGCCCGCCCACTGCCACGCCCACAAATGAAGATTTTTCGTAACTTCCGAAGCAAAAGGCGTAGAAGCTTCAAATTCGCAACATAGGTTCACCAAGGCGAATGAAAGCTGTAGGGAAATAATTTATGTGGCCCTCCCACTGCCACGCCCATAAATAGAGAAGCAAAACATAGTGCGCTCATAACGTCGGGACGCTGGGTATTTCAAAGCCGGGCTTGACCGACTTTAGCTTTCTTACTTGTTTGTTAATAAAATTAATATTTGGACGGCGTTCTTTTAAGAATTCAAGTGTTGTTAAAGACATTCTGATATGTTACTCAAAAATACAGCAAAAAATGTCGGGTAGGTGCGTTTTTCGCGTAAGTGCATAAAATTGTCTGGAAAATAATTGAATGCAGCTAAGCAGAATATACTGTATCGCATTTTCGCTTGCTAAAAAGAGTTGAAAACAACAAACAGCCGTCTTGTATACATAAATTTTTCGATTAATAAAAACAATTGCGTTTTGCGAAAAACCTTGCTGCGAATTATATTTACTAACATTTATAAATACCATAATGAACTTCGTTCTTATCTGGTGTCCTATGACACAACTCATCTTGTTTATTTAATTTATGATCATTAAGAATAATTGAGAAAAAAAAAATGTAGTAAACACTTACCACAATTTCTTGTTCTTGTTCTTGTTTTTATGTTCCTTCAGCAAAGTTGATTCTAGCAGAGTCTTGCCCAATTCCGCAGCCAAATGTAAATCTGGAAAAAAATAACGAAGGAAAAAAGAAAATTTTTAGAACAAGAAAAAACCAGTCTCCATAAATTATGGTCATCAAATCAAAAAAAAAAAAAAATCACATCAGAAGCCTGACGACGGTCATTTAAACGTGTTCTAACCTTAAATTTCAATACAGCGAAACTAATCCTGACTAAGGATCTGATCCTGTTAATCATTCTAACCTAACAAACTCGAAAAAAATCCACGAATCCACGCGAATCCTTCGCAATCGAATGGTAACACTTATTTTCTGATCCTGACGGCCTGGCATTTTTCATTTCCCGTAACTTTTTCGCGGAACTTGGCAGACTGTCACATTATTGCCAGTTTCTTGTAGAGGATAATTCCCTTACAAATCATCAATAAAAAAAATGAGATGACCTCTGCTTAAAAATACATTGAACTACGGATAAATGCAACACGAATAAATGCAAAAACCCCATAAATGCACAAGGCTAAAATACGCTTTAGGGTCTCAAGGCCAACACAGTTATACGCATTGCCAATGTCAACCAAAAACAGAGCAGCTTTTTCCTTTTTGGGCTTTATAATATTGATTTCGTGAAGAAGATGATTTATGCACATAGACGTTGATTTATTTCTCCGATACGCATAGCATGAAATCAACGAAATGGGCCTAAAGTTAGCGATGTCTGATAGATCCCTATTCTTCTTTGGATGGGTCCATTAATAAGATTTTTATTACTGTTTTCACGTTCGCGTCTTAAGTCTAGCTCTATCTCTCTCGCTTTTTATAACAGAACTGTCTGCGAAAAGACATTGGCCCCGCCTACTGCCACGCCCACACTCGCCCACGCCTCAAAGTTGGAACCCAAATGAGTGCAATTTCAAGACGAGTAAGTTTATCAGTCGGGCTTCACCGACTTCAGCTTTCTCACCTATTTCAGGGCTTTATCTGTAGCTAGGCTTATAAAAAAGATGATACGCTTCGTTAAGAAAACACTGAGTTTTAAGACTGTTTCTAATTTCGATTCTATTATTTTTTTTTTGTCCTACACTATGCCACTTTTCATGTCTAACAAAAAAGAAAAAAAAAACAATGGCGGTCTTAAGGACTTTTTAATATATTTATCAGTTTTTAATGGACCAGACCCGAGATAACATTGGATTCATTTACCAAATAAGAGGACATTTACACATTAAGACATTTCGATAATAAAGCACACTTTTTGTCGACTACGGACGCGCGGGGATGTGGTAAAAGAGCCTTTTTCCCTCTTCCTCCTACGTCTCTTCCAATAGAAAATTTATTTAATTATCGAAATATCTTAACGTGCAAATATCGTATAAGATAACCAATAAGAATGTAGGGTTAAAAAGATGTCTTCGAGAAGAATTTCGAATAAGCGGGACTTACCTTCTTAAGAGGGGCCAATAACTTCGCCGTTTAAATTTCCAATAACTTCGATACAATATTTGTAACGAGATTGTTTGACGTCGGAATTAAAATGGCGAAAAAAGCACAATTAAGTTTCTCTGGCGACGTCGGACGTCTCTGTTGATAGTGCCGACAGTTTTGAAAGTGTTCTACCATCGAATAGAGCTACCGACTATCGGTTAGCAGCAACGCAATGAAGCCTTTTACACTGGTCAATTATTGATCGTCAATTCTTATGTTAATTCATTTTTGATAAGGATAAATAATGCATTTCACATTTCAAAGGACTCAAATGGATTCTCGTAATAAGGAATTGGTTAGATAAGGATGCAATTAAATTACATCTATAATTTTGAGTGAAAAACGATATATGTATAATTATTTTTGAAGCCTCAATAAAACCAAAAAAAGTTGTTGTGACTAATTTTTTAATATGTTATGCAGTAAAGGGTTAAAGAACCACTTTCTACGAAAGAGAATTTGTTGCGATTACACTGTATAAAAAAAAAAAAAAATAATAATAAAAATGGGGTTCTGGCAGAGGAGGCCAAAAAAAAGTAAACGTGTCTCCGCGTTTTGAAAGTTTACGTCTGAATTTTTTTTCAGCCTATTCTTGTAGCATATCGGCATATGAAACTATGTGTTCCATACGTCTGAGGTCTGGGGTGTGTTCGGCAAAGTTGTTGGAAATATCAAGACAAATATTTTTTGGTAACATATTAACCCTCTTATTACCAAAAATAAGGCTCATTTTGTGACATATTTTTTTTAGACTAACAAAACCCCTCCTAAATGGGGGATGGTAGCGTCAAAATATTCTACGAAAATATGCGCTATAAAATTTTACAATTAATCTCGGAACACTTCGATAAGAAAATCTCAACACAAACACTCAAAATTGGGAGTGCCATTTTTTAGTATGAATTTCGGAAAAGTCTACTAAAACTTAATTTTTTGGCATTACTTTGTATAAACATCATCCAGTAAAGAGTTAATGCTTTAAACAGTAACCCTTAATCTTCCTTTCGATGCACCAAAATTCCGATCAATCAATTTTATCGCACAAAATATTCCACAAAATTAAAATAAAATAAAAAACTTTTTGTGTTAAAAAAAAATTAATGCCTTTAAAAAAGAACCCCGAGAAACTTGATATCTTCAAAAGGCAATAAATTTTTTATATCTTTCCACTCAATGTCAATGTCCAAAGCCATGCACTGGCGATGAGCAGTACTCGAAGCTTAGTTCGCAAAGTTCAAAAGTGTAGACAGAGTTCAATGCTTAAAATTTATTTGATGTCAAAGCCATGAATAATTTTATGTCAATGGGGCGAAAAAAAAAAAATAACTGCAATGGATGAAAGTTTTTATTTTTTTTTTAAGTAGAAAAGCTTTTCAATGAACAAAATCTAATAGTGAATTATGAGTGCAGTGTGCAATTGCGTTTTTTAAGGGAATTTTTTTCGATCGAAATTGAATATGTTTTGGAGAAATTTTAAGGCGGAGTTCGCTCTGATTGAGCTTTTTGTGGAAAAATTTGCGAGCAATCGAAAACTAAAAATTTTCTTCTTCAATTGTTCCAAATTATATATTTCAACATCAACTTGGGCACAATATTACCAAACTTATGTTTTTAGAAAAGTTTTAAAATTAAAAATGAAAATAAAAATTCACAGGAAAATTAAAAATTTTCAAGTATTGAAATATATGGCAATATCGTCCACTGCTAGGGTTGTAAGTGGGATTTTACAGCTGACCGCTTTATTGAATGAAGTCGATAAAAAATCGTTCTAATGAGTGTTTGGTCCTACAACTCAAGAATTTCCAATGCTATTTATCCCCTTCTGTATTTTCCGTAGAGGAAATTATTTTTATGAAATTCATTCCCTATTCAAATTCTTGTAAACAGCTCTGGCAACATTTTCAATAATGGGATTCATTCAGTTTTGTAAATTTAACAAAATCAGAAATTTTTCAAAATTTGAAACGAACTGAAAAAATGTTTATAAAATTTTTTTATCGAAATGTCACAAATTTTCACATTGGTTTATCCCTCTAATGGCATTTTTTCAATGAAAAGTTCAGATATGACTTATGTTGGGTAGAAAAACATGAATCTGAAATAATTATTATTAGTTTTTTTTTTGGTAATTTGTTCGAAAAAAGTCCGTCTAGAGACGGAGCCAAGAATAAGAGGGTTAAGGTTCGAAAACCGTGGTAACCTCTGTTGTAAAGCTGATTGAATCGCCCTAAGAGGCCATTTACACGTTAAGACATTTCAATAATGAAACACACTTTTTGTTGGCTAGGGACGCACGGGGATGTGGTACGGTAGCGTTTTTTCTCTCTTTCCCCTGCCTCCCTTGCCATCGAAAATTTGTTTCATTATCGAAATGTCTTAACGTGTAAATAGCGTATAATATATTGAAAGATTTTTGTGAAAATTACGTATCGATAATAAGCACGGTCGATATTATCGAGGTCGATACTTTTCAAAAACTCGCCCATCCCTACTTCTTGGCACTTTTGAGACCATTCGATAATGAAACACACTCTTTATTGGCTGAGGACGCGCGGAGATTTATTTAGTGTGAGCAGCGTTTTCCTCTCTTCCCCCTGCTTCCCTTTCAATTGAAAATTTGTTCCATTACTTTAAATTATATTTATATTTTGTTTGGTTTTGTTCAGTCTATTGTATAAGGAGTTCCAAAGACGGGTCCGAAATATTTTCCAAGCATAGACCCCAATATGTTATATGTACAAACTCCCTCAAAGTGGGATATATTGGAATTTTTCAACTCCGCTTTCAAAGAAATCTGAATCCTTTTATTTAAAGGATTTTATTTATTTGCGATTTGATTTTTTCCCCATAAATTTCATTTTGAAGACTCTCCATGTTTCCTATGACAATTATTTTTATAATTACGATTACCTTCTCAGTTGAATGTGAAACAATTTAGGGTGAATTCGAAAATCTGAAAAACATTTTATTTTCCTTTCACTCTTTGTAAATGAAGAAAATCCTAATAAAGAGAGAGAGGGAATGAGAGAGAGAGAGAGAGAGAGAGAGAGAGAGAGAGAGAGAGAGAGAAGAGAGAGAGAGAGAGAGAGAGAGAGAGAGAGAGAGAGAGAGAAGAGAGAGAGAGAGAGAGAGAGAGAGAGAAGAGAGAGAGAGAGAGAGAGAGAGAGAGAGAGAGAGAGAGAGAGTCGTTATACGAATCAACCCAATGTATTATTTAAAAACTCAACTCTGTGTGAAGGATTTTCAGCAGTACATCGAGTAGGCTTTGCACTTTTAGTTCAATTCCTTTTTTTTTTTTTGTTCCTTTTGTATCCTTCAACGTGTGATTTCGTATGGGAATTTAAAAAAGCTTTCTCCGCATCATACATATATAAATCCTATTTAAAATGGCGCAAATCTTTCAAGCAAGATACCCCGAGTATAACGCTCAGCTAACAAGCCAATTTATGAAATGGTATCGTTGCGGTACATTCGTTGATGTGACAATACACGCGGGAGGAGAAAGGATACTGGCGCATAAGGTAAATAGGCAAAGAACGACATTTTTTTGGATATTTAGTTCCCATTTGCTAATGAAGGATCACAGGTTATTTTGGCCGCGAATAGCCCATTCTTCAATGGTGTCTTCTTGGATACGAAAAAGGAAATGACACATTTGTACTTTACGGATGTACCGTTCGAGAGCATGAAGTCTCTCATCGAGTACATGTACTGTGGAACTTTGGTTGTGGGTCGTGAATTTGCTGCCGCATGCCTTCAGCTTGGCGATAGTCTCCGAGTGAAGGGAATAAGTGACGTTACCAAGGATGATATTATAAAGGAACCATTGCCGGTCACAGAGAAAATGCATAACTTTATTAATGACGTGATTAACAAATGTTTCACACCGCCGCAATACAATACAAAACAGATCGAGCAAGATTTCAATCATAATGCAATCACTTTGGAGGATACAAGGATGCCAGTAAGATGTGATACATTTCTTTTTTCGGCTTAAGTTTACTTTACCCTTTTTTCTCTTAAATTTTTATAAGGGTGTGTGGGCAAAGAATACATAGCAAAATAGTTATTTTTTTATGTTGACCTATCTACTTCTTTATACACTTCGTGGTCATACACTAAAAAAAATTTCGGCTGGGATACTCAGCCCAATTCTATATGAGATGACCTTTGCTTAATAATTGTTCAAAATACTTGGTTCCTTTGTATTCACTTCTCCATTGTGCTTAGAACGGCAGAAAATTTTTTCAATTCCGCACGAAACAAGTAAGGGTGTTATAGTCAGGCAATCCTGACAATAGAATACCCGACACAGACACACGTGTTCAAATAATTTTTAATATCAAGAGGTGTTTAAGGCCATAAGGGGCCCCATATACCGACTTTTGATAGATTTCTTTATGAAAACTACCCCTTTGCCACGCCCACTTTTCCAATTTTTTTGAATTCTAATCGGAGATATACACTCAAATTCTAAAATTCATTGAAATATTTGGAAAAAGTCCGATTTTGAGGCAGTTTTGAGATTTTTGTGACAGACCCTAGTACTGGAGGTACCCTTAGTAATGGACCGATCTAGGAAATTTTTTGCGAGGATGTTTATGGCTACAAAGGAAGCATAAGTGCCAACTCTCGTACAAGTCCCATTTGAATTTCGGGTGCAGGAGAGAGTTTTCGAAAAACGCCCTTCTGCCACGCCCACTTTTCCAAATTTTTTAAATCACAGTACTTTAAACATGTTCAAATACCAAAGTTCATCAAAATATCTTGAAAAACTCCGATTTTAGAGCAGTTTTTGTGATTTTCGTAACAGACCCTAGTACTGGAGGTACCTCTAAAAATGGTCCGATCGGGTCCATTCTCGAACTTGTTCTTACTCATGTCACCGTGAGCACGCATACCGAATTTTGTCAAGATAGCTCAACTCCTTCGATAAGAAAACTGACAGACAGACGGACAGACAGACGGACATGTCTAAATCGAATCTCCTGGTGACGCTGAGTGTGTCGGGTATAAAAACCGAGAATATTCAGAATCGGGCTTGACTTCCTTTTCCACTGGGAGAAATTACTAGGGGAAAATTCCCGGGTTCATTATAAGGGGAAGGAATGTTATTCTGGAAGTTGTAGAATTTCCCCTTCAGCCCATAAAAAGTCGACAATATTTTTGAATAAACTCCGGTCCAAAAATCTTTCTCCTAGGAAAATTCGATGCTTTGTTCCAGGAACGACGATGCGAATTGCTTTCGTCAGCAACAAATTTGTGACACTACAACCGGTAATTTTGAACTCCCTTTGTTGGGGAAACGAATTTTGTGAAGGACAAATTTTTTTTTTTTTTTTAGAAGACCAAATAACTTCGATGAGCAACGATCGAAATAGAAAGAAAATGAAGAGGAAATATACGAAAAAGAAGAATAAAATAAATAAAATGAATGGAACTCAATGCAAAGATAAGGAATTATGTGAGCGGAGGAGCGAAGAGTTGCCAACGAAAATGGACGACGATAAACCGGAAGAAGACTATGTAGTGTTGTAGTCCGATTGTATTTAACGACATTTGTTTCTTTCTTTAAATAAAACGATCTCTATATAGTTTCAGCGTTTACCAATTGACGATGAAAACCAATTTTGGGTGGACACTAGAAATGCTACCAAAATTCCCGATCACAACGATGAAACTAAATTTAATACGAATTTGTTCCAAAATACCAACGTAAGTTTCAGTCTAACGCGATTTGTATGTAATTGAGCTTTAAGAAAAAAAAAAAAAATAAAAATAAAAACAGGATATCTATCTGCCGGACTTGCCTCTTCAATCCGACGTTGCTTTCGAGCCGCCAAGATCTAACCAAATTGAGGAGGTTCCTTATCAAAATTTCGATTCATCTCATTTGACGGCTGCTAATCCGCCAGTTGATTTCGGATCTAAGAAGCGACAATACGCTCGGAACGCTGACAAAATTGATAGAGAAACTAAAAAGCAGAAGCCGCCAAAAATCAAGAAACAATTGGAAGAGCTCGAGGATAAATACCTTCCCATCCAGCCTCACCTACAGCACTACCACCACTACAACAACAACAACACACCGAAGGGAGCGTCTCAAAAGAACACCATTCACAAAATGTTCGTGTCCTATCACCCAATACCAACACACACAAACACACAAGAAATTTAACATACTTTGTTAAAAAAAACAAAAATGTCCTTTTCTTTAAGAACCCAAATGAAGACTGCGAGCAGGACGCTTCGATGTCAGAACCTGGCGCCGACGATTTGGAAAGATCTCATTCTAAAAGAGGCTCCCCACCCTGTCCGCCACCACAAGAGGTAACCAAAAATCAAAAGGTCCTGTTCTCGTGCTCGTTATGCCACAAGGCCTATACGCACAAAAGCAACTATCGGCGGCATTATATGGTCTTCCATAAGCGGAGTGCAGAACCGGTTTTCGAATGCTCGATGTGCAATAAGAAATTCACACGCAGCGATAATAGGGGCCATCACCTACGCAAGATTCATGGTATCTCACCCCACCGCCGGGAATGAGGATTTTATCCTATTAGCAACTACTACTCCAACGGATGGGGAATGTCCACGTCCACGTGAATGATGTATGTGTATGGAGAAGATCGCTCCTGAATATTCCCTCCTGTGAATAAATCAAATTTTGCTATGTAAATAAATACTTTATCCTTATTCTCAAAGAATCGTTTTTATTTGACCACTGTAGGTGTGTATAAGTCCTGTGAAACAGCCTTAATTTACAAAAGGTTTCTTCCCTTTGAGTTTAATCTGTCTTCTCTAGTCCTTGGTATACTTCGCAAGACTTGTATGATTGATTGGTTGGTTGGTTTGTTGGTTCGGTCTGGTCCAAAATAAAAGCCAGTCTTACTTTATCAATAGCATCACGGATTGGAGAAACCCTTAAGACATCCTTGTGGCCTGTGAAAGAGAATGGGTTAATTCATAGAAAGAGAGAAGACTGATTTGCTCCTTATACCTTTCTTCTACGTCAGGAATCATTGTGCGCCTTCTTCTTCGACGTTTATCCTTTCATCCCATTCGCTTCGGCTCATGCACGTTTTTTTTTTTTCTCAAACTCCTTCGTCTTCACAAGCCTTGCTCTCTCCAGTCAGGCTGAAGTTTTTGTGAAGAGGACATTTTCCTTATTTCAAAAGAATTGACATCGCTCCGAAAAAAATCGAGACACTAAACGACTTAGAATGGAGCTACTAACTTATTCCGTTCCATTCTCGTTTCTTCGTTTCTCGCCTACTTGATTAAAATTTTTTCAATTCAATTCAAAGAGAAAATAGAAAATTAATCAAAAGTCAAAAAGATTTTCCACTTCTGCTTGAAAATATTCGAAAGAAAATATCTAGAGATCGAACGTGGGTGTAAAATTAATATTTAAAATATATATATATAAATTTGATGTTTAATCGTTTGACAGTCCCTAGAAATTACGAATCGCTCTACAGGCGAAGTAGAACTCGTGAATGAGCCTGGCTAGGTGTGGTCGTTTTGATTCATCTCTTAATATCGTCCTTCATCCCGAACTATGGCATCTGGCTTTATCGATATCATTCATTCATGGGTATTGGGATCCATATACCCACTTCTGCTAAATCTGATTGAAGGTAATCACAGGGCGTGTATCTGTTTGGATTTGTTCCTCGCATTTGCAGCATTAAAGTTTTTTCTCTGATTTAGGCAACTAATCAGTGACGTTCGAGGACGTGGTATGGGAGCGTTTTTCTCTCCTTCTCGTGCGTTATTCGCCATCGAAACTAATTTTTCGCCGGTGATTTGTCGCCAAATATGAACGAAATTTGAATTATTTAAACTGAATTCTTGCATTGAGAGAAGGCAGGACAATTCGTTGGATTTACCGACTTCCGAGGGCGATACTTTCGATGTACATCATACATAGGTCTCGAAAAAGTTTTGAATAACTGTGTTGTGAGTTTCATAACTTATCGTCCTTAGGCATAAAAAACTATATATTTATCGACATAAGTTACCGTGTGCAGTGCAAACATCCTTGATGGGATTTACACAGTAAGACATTTCGATAGTCAACAATTTTTTGTCGGCTAAGGACGCATAAGGATGTTATATAGGAACGTTTTTTCTCTTCCCGGAGCGTCTTTTTTATTCGAAAAAATATCCTACAGTGTGCAGGGCGAACTTGCCTGTGATCGGGGCCCGATCCATCATTTTTAGCACTCTCAGCAAAAACAGTATTTGGTGACACTCATGGGGCACTGTTTTCTCATATCTTTGTGCAATTGGTGCTTCTCTCAATGTCTCGCCTATCAGAATCCCCAAATCGGGGCCTGCCAATAATAGCCAATGGTGAAAAAACTATTTCCCGGCTCACAGAATCCTGGAAGTAATTAGTATTTTTGAGGGCCTAAAACTGGAAGATCTATTTTTAGATTTTGTCGCCCTTGAATCGCTATGGCTGTCAAGCGCATTAT
The DNA here is from genome assembly GCA_020466095.1 of Chlorops oryzae. Taxonomy (NCBI): domain Eukaryota; kingdom Metazoa; phylum Arthropoda; class Insecta; order Diptera; family Chloropidae; genus Chlorops; species Chlorops oryzae. The sequence continues at coordinate 15,986,852 of CM035807.1, read as the reverse complement.
TTCACCCAATGTGTATTTAATTAAAAGATTTAACCTTGTTGAAATTGTTCGCAGAAATAAATAGACAAGAATCGTGACGAAATCGAAATCCTGTTTTTCTTTTTATATACATACTTATAAATTTAATATTAAAAAAGATTGTAATTCAAAATAGAGCTCCATCGTTTCTAGTTCTTAGAAATTTTCATCCAACAAGCATTCAAAAGGAAATTACGAAGACTCTCTGGTACTCTTGTATTCCACCGTCTATTGTGATTCTTTGAAAATAAGATGAGATCCTGTCAAAATACTTTTTCAATTTTTTATTGAAATTTTAAATTAAATTTTGGCGGTTCCCTTTTCACCACTATCATCATCATCATCATCATCGTCATTATCTTCCATATTGCAATAACTGTCTCCAATTTCGCAAAGGGCTTTTATCACCTTTCATTGTGGTTGGCTGCATGCAAGGAATCGAATGAAAGCCTTTAAAATCCACAAGATCGCATATCAAAGTAAATCCTTTTGCTGATTGAATAGGCTTTGTGTTATATTGTGCCGCTCCTATTGTTTTCTCTTGTGAATACGCTTGATGGATTACGCGTGGAAATACTGGAACTGTGAAGGAAAACGCTACGGCTACGGCTTTGGCGCGGCAAGCGGCGTAAGCAAGGTTGAAAAAGGATTGAGGTGTTAAAAATCACGTTAAAGGAGCAGGAGAGAATGAAATTTTTCATATTTTTTTTTAAGACCATTCAGTAATGTGGATGGTTAAATTTACTAAAAAAAAAAAATAGTTACGCCCTGGAAGAGAGTAAAACTTTTTAGTATTTGAACTCAATAAGACTTTAAGGTTGGAAGGTATAAAGAAAGATCTGGTTCGAATGGAAGTCGGCGAGCACACCTACGAAGTCGGATTGTTTCATTTTGCTGCTTTCTAAATGTGAATAAGGAGCTCCTCCTATGGCAATTCACAGCCTCGACGATCCCGCCGATTGCTACAGTCGAATTAGACAGTTTAAAAAAAAACGCATCTAAAATTACCACCATGGTGAAGATTTCCCTCTTATTTTTACTTGAAATCATCTAAATTTTATTGAGACGGAATTCCACCTAATATTAAGACGGAAGTCTTCTTGGATAAAAACTATAGACAAATTATCGAAATTTTGTTCTAGATTATAGGGTATTTTAGGTGGACTTTTTGCTCTGTGCAGTTAAGAGAAGGACACGTGAGCTGTTGCCGAAATGGCCCTGCCCCGAACCACAGCCACAGCAGTTCAATGGTAAGAATCCCGTTGAAAAAAGAGGGGGAAGTTATTTAGTAGAATCATCACATAGCTAGCAACAGAGGTTGCTGAAAATTCAAAGGGATTTCTGATCCACTGCCCACAAAAAACAAGAACTAGGAACAAATAGATCAACGGCCTTCTAATTGGCCATTGAAAGGTCGGTCGTATTTTGGATAAGTTAATTTTGGGATTTGAGGATATTCCTCAAAGTTAAAATTTCGAAGACAATTGAATGTTTTGACCTCTTAAAAATTTAATAAAACTAGTACATTTTATAACTAGTCCGTGAGTAGTTAGACATCAGTCTGAATTGCCTCAGAGGAGTTTTTACAAAGCGCTTTAATATGTATTCGTCGCTTAAAAACCATTAAGTATCCGATTTTCTGTACAAGCACTTGTCCGCCAACATGTTGAATAAATTTCCGTTTTTTTCTTCTCTTTGAAGATTGGAGAATTTCTTTTTCGGGATTATTGCACATTTATTGCTTCCGTTCAAATAAAAAAATCACGTCGAATTTCCATCTAGACAACAAAAATAGCCAGAGAGAGAGAGGCTAAAAAGGCCGAAAAAATTCACTCAACTCTGTTCGCAATTTTTCATATTTTGGCATAGTTAACTGTTTTTCCGATGGTCTTTGCAAAATTTACTAAAGCAAAATAAAGCTAAATTGAATTTTTTTGGTTGTTTGAACTTCGAAAGGTTGGGGGTTTTTCTCTTGAATATATTTTTTGTTGCTGTGAGATCGCAATTTTTCGCGAAAAGTCGCAGTAGTTTTTTTTTTTTTTTTTTTTTAAGACTGAGATAAGATTTTTTTTTTTAAGAATATTATATTTTGAAGAATATATGATTATTTTTTTATAAATAAATATATATATAATATGAAAATATGAATAAAAAATAATTGAAAACAAAGCAAAAGAGGAAAATCCTTTTCCTATAAAGTTTGCATGATTTAAGGAATTCATAATTCTATTTAAAGGAAATTGTATTTGTAATTCGGTAACCTGGTTTTTGAATTTGTTTCCCCTTTTGTTATCTGTGACTGCAGTTTGCATTCGGCCAGTGAGCATTGATTCTCTTTGACATTCGATTTCGGTACGAGCAAGTTTATGTTCGCCATAAATCAAGCGAGAACAAAAGTCGGTCGAACAACGTCGAAAGAGGATAAGGAAATAACGTAAAGCCATTTTGTCGATTTTCTTTTTGACTTGAGGACTTGTGTAAGACATGTGCAGGTGTGCACGAGGGCAAATATGATTACGTTTGTACTAAGGTGTCCTTAACGTGAGAATTTTAGTAAAGTTTTTTTTTTTTGTCCTAAAGGGGCATTTATAGAGGGATAGATAGAGAGAGGGAGGGAGGGAGGGGAGTAAGAAAGTCGTCTTCGGAAACTAAGGCACATTCTGAATTCAATTTATTTAAATATATCTAAATCAGTACTGAAATGTTGGTTAACATCATCGTTGAAAGGAATTACAAACATTGCGCTGATAAGTATGCTGCAATAATTTGAATCAATGTGACCGGGGGAAAAAGAGTAAAGGGTCTTTCCGGTTCAAGAATAGCTTGCGGCATCATTAGAGGGATTTTTAAGTTTTTTTGAAACACTGTAGACAGCATTTTTTAGTTTTATATTTTGAATAGTCCTTGAGATATCCTTGAAAATCCTATTTTTGTAAGAATTTTTTTTTCAAAATTTTATATCTCAAAAGCTAATCAAGTAAGAAGATGAGACAAACGTTGGCTGATTCCTAATATAACAGGGAATCTAAAAAATTTTTTTAAATTTTTTACACTGAGAAAATTTTTTTCACAAAACTAAAAAGAAAACTTCAACTTTTTTTCAGTGTATTCCAAGTTCGGCGCCGCTCTATATATATATTTTTTTTAATTTTTACACTGAGAAAATTTTTTCCAAAAAACTAAAAAGAAAACTTCAACTTTTTTTTCAGTGTATTCCAAGTTCGGCGCCGCTCTATATATATTTTTTTTTAATTACACTAGAAATTTTTTTCAAAAACTAAAAAGAAACTTCAACTTTTTTTCAGTGTAATTCAAGTTCGGCGCCGCTCTATAACCCCAAGTATTGCTTAATTTTATATTTTAGGGGCACATGAAAAATTGCAAGTTATTATGCCACGCCCAAATATGATCAGATCATTGAAATATACACTTTTCTAGATGTACTCAACTCACCTTCTCTTAAGCTGATGCGGTCGCGTTTTCAGAGGATCGATTTCTTTTTACTAATCTGACGCGTCGCCCTCAACGCACCCCCCAATATTAAGCGTTCATTTATATGGTAGGGGCACACTACAAGGTGCAAGATTTCTCCCCATACTAATTGTTGACACGCTCGAGTAACTGAAAAAATCCCCTTTTGGGCTTCCCTACTACAAAAGCCTTCTTCCTTTTGAAAATAGCTATTTAAAAAGATAAAAATTAAACGAAAACAATTATATTTTCACAAAAAAAAAAAAAAAAAAAAAATTAAAAATAACGGAAATCATATCGAGCTTCATCTCATTTTGAAATCATTACATTGCTTACTCCACTCACGTGCTATGCCAGGACTTTATTGATAATTCGAAAATGACGAACGAACTTACACAACACAGCGATTCCTGTACACACATACACACATACATACATACAATATACACATGAAACTCCAATGCTCTTAAAATTTGTCAGGAAGAATCTTGTAGTTGAAAGTTTCTCTAAGGTACCTATCAATTCCATCTGGATACAGTGGAAGATGAATTGATACAATCGCTTTTTGCGGAGGTTTGAATGGAGCCAGACAAAGGCAGTCAGTGGAGTGTTTGTCGAGTGTATTGTGGGTTTTTGTGAATCGCATTTGTCATTTCGAATTGAAATTCATTTTCCATAGAATCGAAGCAAATATTCCCGTTTCCGCAACTAATGAAATTTGTGGAATTACGCAAAAAGGATTCTGAATTGAAATCTATGTACATACATATATATATCTTTTGTTTAAAATCAAAGCTTCTTTGTTTCGATTGAGAATGTAAGGTAGGACGAGGATTTTAATGAAGAACATTTAAGGTAAGATGATGAGAAATTTACAAAATGGCGATAAATTCGGTTTCAGTGGTTGAAGGAGCTTCTAGTGTATTACATTGCATTGAAAAGGAAATCCTTTTTAATTTTTTTTTTTTTTTGAATATTCGAAAATGACATTTTCAAATTTTTGACGCAAATCTCACTCGATTGTTTCTTAGAATAGAAATTGTCTGATTAAGTATGATAATGAATCTAGATGATTGATGGATTCTCGAAGCTTTATTCTATTTCCACATATATATATATATAAATGAGAATTGAGTGAAATTTAATTTTCAAATTTTATCTTTCTTCAAAATATTGCAACTTTCAGTATAAAACATCCTTGGAGCGAATGGAAATATTAAGTTTGTTTGTCATGCGATTGACTTCATATGTTTGTGTATGAGTAAGTCAGAAATGCTAAAAGCGCCACTAAAAGCTTATTTCCGTTTTTGCCTTTGACATATTTAAGTATCTCTCTCTCAAAATTCTTTTATTTGTCCTCAAGAAGTTGCATGTCCAAATGCATTTGAACAATTTTAATAGAATGGATTTCCTTTTTTTTTTTGCCTTGAACCCCAAAAGCGATAGGAAAGAGTCTTCTGTTGACGATCAAATATTGACGATGCGATGGAAAAGTTCTGAGTTAAGCAAACAACTGAATCAAGAAAGATAGTCAAATATGCAAACAGCCCAAATAACAAGATGCAGGATGCTGACTTAAGTTGAAGGTTGACTTTTTCACTTAGGATAGTTAAAATGTTCAAGGACTAAGTTTGGTCAATTTTGCTTCGCTTGCAGTAGGCTTTTAAAAGGGAGACGACATTTATGGAGCTTGGACTTTTTGATTTTAAGGATTCTAATTGATTTTTACAAGGTCTGTTCATGTTACCGAGGCTGTTCACACTATCGAGATGCAGCTTTTTTTATATTAAATTTGCTTTATTTAGTTCAAATATGTAAAAAAAAAAATTGACAGTAGCTGGAAATTTCCAGAGGAATGATTGAAGCTGAGACTTAAGAGTTGTTCCTCCTTCTAACAAAGTATGCGGTATTTCTTCAATTTTAGGACACCAAATAATGGATAAAATTCAGCCATTTTGACGAACTCAATGTGAGATAAGTTAGTGGGATTTTTCGATGATTTTACGGAGCTGCTACATCTATTGAAAACGGCCTCAAACTTGAGCTTCCTGCATTGTTTATGCTAATATCCTTGTACATAATTGTGCTGCAAATAATTCTAAGTAGAATAGAGAATTAGTCAATTATCCTTACCCATCGCATGGGAGGAATAATGAGTTTGGTGAATGCCTTTTGACCGTGTTCCTAAGATTTTTTATTTACTCTTGAACTTTTGCACTAAAAGAACTTATCGTCCAAACTTTTAAGCCTGCATGTAAATCTTTTGACTTTTGACTCAGCCGTCTGATTTCTTTGAAAGTTAAAGCAAAGTATTACGCTAAATCCAAATAGTTTATCCCTTCACTCTGTACATATATTTTCCTTCTGATCGAATTTCCTCCTCGGATTGAAATTGACATTAACACGGTTTGCAAGCCCAAGGAATGAGCTTCAAACTTTCAGGTTGAGAATTTCCATCGCAAAGTCTCACGAATTTGTTAAGTTTTCTGTTTCAGATTGACGACAAGATTATTTAATTTTTAGAGTTCAATTGCATGTTTCCAAATTGCCAGAATTCTGAAAGTCCTTCTTCACAAAAATTTTTTTTTCAACTCAACGCCTAAAGGTATGCAAGCAAATATTTAAAAATATTGATATACAGTACACTGTCCGCTTAAGAGGAAACTATTTGAGAAGCAGGAGGACTAGAACATTCCCAAAAAGTTGCCGTTTAAGAAGGGTGTCCGCTTATGACGAGTGTCCGCTAGGAAGTAGTACACTGTAAATAAAAGCTTTCATAAATAAATGGCAAAGTCTTTTAGAAGATCCTAAAAATTTTCGAAACTCTACCTGAGTATACTCTAATAGGTCGAAATATATTCTGTAGCCTTAAAAATAATACAACATTGCAGGGACATAAAAGCATCTCGGGCAAAAGCAAACGTTTTTTAATAATGTAGAAATATTTCTTAGGCCTTAAATTCATTTTGGACCCCGCCGTCGTTGATTTCCATATCTTTTTCTTGCGTTTTAAATGTTCCGACCTATCCCGGGGCTCCCAAAATGCGACCAATTCCTCCATTTTGTCCTATCAGTTGCATCCTCCGCGGTTCGGACGCCCTCGTAGACAGGAATCCTTCTGTTTTGTAAGGAGTAATTCTTTTTATAGAAAGGAATCCTTTTGAAGTGAAATTTGAGGATATTTGTAGGAGAAATTAAACACTTCTTTTTTTTAAAGAAATTTTAGGGAAATATGTTTTTACTTTAAGCGACTGCGAACGACTATATGGAAGTTGCAAACAAAGACATACACATTTTTTTCAAATTACTAACTCCGTATTGTGATGGCCTCCGTGGCGTAGTTGGGTTTAGATGCCATTTTATAATAAGAGAGGCTCTGGGTTAGGGTTGTAAAAAAAACATTCAAAGTTTCAATTTAATCGATTTTTTTGGCTTTCGATCGATTTTTTTTAGAATCGATTATGTTTTTTTCGATTTTTAATAAAATCGATTTTTTCTTTCGATGTTAAATTTTTTTGGAAACTCTGGAAAATGTTTAAAATATGAGCAAAACGATATGTAAAAATGGAAAAAATACAGAAATTGACGGTCAATTCTTATGAATCTACCTCCAAAAGTGAACAGAACTTTAATTGAATATCATTAATTGACTAGCGTTAGGTAAGGATAGGTTAGGGTGGCTGCCCCCTTTAAGGGGACACACTTAGGCCGCATATGGGCCCGTTGTGATACCACGAGGGAAGGCATGCCTTCCTAGTTACACCTTTGGTGGAGCCAGTTAGACTCATTTATGAAGCGAGCCATGTCTTTTATTCGAACAGATGTTAGCTCGGTGAGGGAGGAGAAGAAGAAGGAGTCGAGCAGCCTGGATTTTCTCCTGGCCAGACTCGGGCAGTGACACATGAGGTGGCTTGCTGGTTCTTCTTCCTCCTCCGATCAGCAACTTCTACAGTGTAAAAGACCACAATTATTGATTGACTGCTTAAACATAAGTCAATCTTGCTCTTCGATTCTTTGGCAATTCCCCTTTGTAGTTGCGTTGAACGGCAACTGTTATTTTTAGACTTTTACCCCATTCGCGAAGGAATATTTTTAAAAATACTGTTACTCTGTTATTTTATAAACTTCAGAAAACAAAAAATAGGCATTATAAATAGGTTTGGAAAAAATGAAAAATAAAGCGATTTAATCGATTTATTGCTTCAATGAATCATCGAACATCGATTTATAACTATGCAGGTCTTCGATTAATCGAAAATCGATTTTTTCTTAAATTTTACAACTCTACTCTGGGTTCAGCTGCCAGTTCGATCGTGAATTTTTGTGTTGTCTAACCTTACTCGTGGTATCACAATAATGTCCGCTTAAACAGAAAAGTTCCAAAGAGACTCCCTAAAAGAAATCTGAAACCTCCAAAAAAATTGTCCGAATTTTATTCCACCCATAAGCCCAAACATTCTGCTGCAGCATCATGGCATCGTGCTCACTGGAAGGCTCTTTTCCACCTGAGGCAACAAATAAAGCCTCCATCATAATCCGACTGACTGCAAAGGAATCATTTAAGCTGCAATGAAAGTCAACCTTACGATAAAAAGTAGCCGATAACTCGCTTACCACACTATTTCGTATATTAATTGCCGATGTTTAATTAAAATCTCGCATGCATGTTCAGTCAAATAAAAGCCAACACCAACACCGCTCGACGATTCTCCAACTGAAGTTAATTGCGAAAAAATATTTTGTTGCTCTTTGTCTACAGCAAAGGAAAAAATATTCAAAAATAAAAATAAATGATAGAGAGAGAGAGAGGGGTTATTTTTAATATTTGCTGGGATGAACTTACGTGTGTCATGCCCGTGCGTGCTTTCAGCCTCATTCAAACGATGTGTGCGAATAAAACCGGAGTCAGGTGAAGTGCATTCGATTTACATGGGATATATGCAAAAATATAATTGTATGTGTATTCATGTCTGTGTGTTCATGTGTGTAGGGCTCAGCCCCGTTGGCTTTGGTTACTCAAGTAAATAATAAACATTGCAGACCGGTGGACTTTGGTTTAAAATATTGGCGAAAAATATACAAAAAAAGGGAAGAGCGCCATGGACTCATCTCAGTCCATATCGTGTTGGATTGGTTTGTGTTTCTGACGTGAACCAATTTCAAGTTTTCATGAATATTTAAGTCAATTCGAGTAAATACATTGCACGGGAGTTTTTATGGGGTTAATATATACGGAAAGAGTATAAGCTTGTGACGCGATCAAGTTCAGTTAGCTGCAGGTGACTGAATCGAGGTGAATCAGGGGCAAAATCCCATGTAAAAAAAAAAAGGAAAAAAGTTCGTCAATGGCTTTTGAGAGGATTGGGAGTTATTTCTTTGTTTTAGAGTTTTATTCTGTCTTGTTTCTTATCAGCCATCCTATCAGCACATAATCGAATGAACTCTGGCATAGCCTGGGTTAACATCGTTATGTCGAAACTAAAATAATTTTTGGTGCTAAAAAATGTGTTAAAAAATTATTAGGTCCTTCTTTACTGGTCGAAATAATACATTAAAGCAAGTGTATGTACTAAGGAGAAAAATTGTCAAACATTTTGAATTATGGCAACACAGTTCAGATGCCGCACAGTGGGGTCGCTTCATGCATCTTGCGGGAAAAAATAGATGGATTGGTCCTATCATAATGGAATTTGGTAGACGGTTTTTAATTGAAAAAATTAAGATATAAACTAAAACTTTTCCAAGTTGGCTCCTTGCAGCTTTGCTCAAAAAAAAAATGTGTAGTGCTTGCTGCCACGATTCCAGGTCTCCAAGTTGTCCGAAATAGAAAAGAAAAAAAGGGTTATAATCAGTATAGATGTCATTATGGCGTGAACCACCAAAAAAAAACTTTGGGATTTTTTTTTTGACAAAATGGTCGCCATTGAAAAATTATCCATCGATTTCGGGTATATTTTTTTGTAGTTCAGTGTAAAGAAAAAACTAGTCAAACATTTGTTAAAATTATGATTGAGGTTCACGTCATAATGGTGACAATTCTGCGTCGAATGCACTTCGTTTCATTAAAATCGGTCCAGTTGAACTGGAGAAATCGTAGCAGCAAAAGCGATTTCGAGATAAATGCGTTTAAGGTTTGAAGCAACGCTAAAATTACTCGTTTTAGCGCAGACCTTGCTCGACAAAGAAGGCTGTATCTTCTAAGCTATTTCTTTCAAAAAAATTCTGTTAGATATTCTCAAATATCCAAGCTTAAAAGAATGCAAACAAAAAAAATGGCAACACAATTTTTACACAATGAGACAACCTCCTAAAAATGCAGTCTAATTCCGGAATATTTTACCCAAAAGTATGTATTTAAATATTTCGAATATTTTTGATAGTGCAAAATATGGTCACTGTTGTAGGTTTGCCCATTTAATTACATTTTGAGGAAGGAGCTTGAAAGAAGTGCTGATATCTTTAAAGCCTAAATCAAGCCCCTTTTATTAAGGCTTAAAATGATAACCAGGGCTCGGATTTTGTTGACTTTTATAAATTTAAAGCATACTTTATGGAGTAAAAATTTAACTTCAATATGAGCAGTTAGAAAATCGGTTTGAAGTTCAACTTCGTTAAACTTATTCGCAAAATGTTGGTAAGAAATATTTTTGCACCATAAAGTATGCTTTGAATTTGTAAAAGTCAGCAAAATCCGAGCCCTGATGATAACAATTGGTTTTGAAATATTCAAATGCTGAATTTAAATATTTTCTGTTGCCCAAGTCAATATATAAGGATCTGAACTTACAAGTAGCCGTAACATATGCAATGATTTTGCTTTTGTTCAAATGTCTAAATATTTTCACGACTATTTTTGACATAACAATGGACATTATCGAAAAAACCAAAAGATGAGCAATGGTTTTTTTTTTTAAATCGTTAATAAAACCTTTAATATACTATATTTTTTAACCAGAATGCGGATAACGATAGAGCATATAAAGTGTTTGCCCATTGAAGGTAAGAACGCCCGTCATTTTCGAGGTAAAACTTACAATAGTCTACTCCTAATTCCTTATTAGATTAAATGCCCATTGCATCCATTTTATCATTAATCTTAATTTTAATAAAATAAATCAAATTTTAATCAAAATACTGGATTTAAATTGATAAAAATTCATAAAAATTGAACAATGTTTTATTTCATGCCAATTTTGAATGGATCGAAAAAATTTTCTTGAATTTTATGATTAAGTTAAAATCAATGTCTTTTTGAAAAATCAGTTTGATTTTATTATTTGAATACTGCTTCAATTTAATAAGCACTAAACTCAAAAAAAGACATTTCGTACAGCTTTAAGGTAAAATTACACATTAGAGATAAAGTCATGCTTCTAGAAAATTTAAATGATAACTTGTGCACTATATATAAAGCAATTAAATTAAAAAATTATATTGAGTACAAACTCAAAAATTGCAAAAAAATGGTGTTCACATTTTATTATCTACTTTTGTTGCATTTTTATCGTTCATATCTGAAAAACCATAAAAAAAAGTTCGTTAAAAAAATGGAATGTTGTTCATGTTACAGATTCGGGTCACATGACAATTGTCACCTATCCATGAAGTACCTAGTCGGGTGAATAGTATACAACTACCTGTAATTGTACACGCACACGCACACATTCACATTCACCGGGCAGAAGCCGGTAAAGGCATGTCGATATCACACGAACAAACCATGAAAAATCACAATCTGAATGAAATTTTTTTTATTTCTGCCATGTTCTCCAGTTCCTGCTGGCATGTGACCTCAATAAAGCACAATGGAAATCACGGATTTATGCCTGCATGTAGTGTGTGTTGTCCTGTTTGCGACTTGCAAACTTGCAATAAAGAAAATCCTGCGTTTACAAGCGAATGCGAGCTCCAGCTTCTGTTCGTCGGTTCTTCGGTTCGTCGGTTCGTCGGTTCTTCTGCTCTTCTGTTTGGCATTACTTTCTTATATTTTCATTGTGCGAAAAACTATGGGGATGAATAATTACGAGCACTTCTTGTTTGCACTTCGAAGTGCTTTGTTTACCTTCTTCTAAAGAACCCCATCGAGCACATGGACATTTGCGATTAGATGGCTTACGATTGTGTTCAAATGTAAAGAGGTTTTTTCCATTTTCTCTTTCGATCTTTGCGCGTGAATTTGTATGCATTTCGCATTTTTACGCGTTGTGCCTGCAACTGCGAGTGTGTTAGTGCTGAGTGCTGTGACGCTTATTTGTTGAGATCCATAAAGAGGAGAGCTTCGAATGATTGTGAAAAGCCGGACTGAAATCCTAGATTTTATCAATTGTAGTATTTTTTTATGGAAGGAAAATTTATATAAACTTTTAAGAGAAATATACTTATGTAGATGTACATACCTACATATACTACTCTTCTTATAGATTTGCAAGGCTCTGAACGTTTAGAAATCTTAAATTAAGGTTATTTTAAGAAGAAAAAATAACGTTCTTAGAAACAGAATGAGAGAGAAGAGAGAGTGAAGAGTGCAGGAGAATTGAGAGGGTTGAGAGTGAAGATTAAGGAGAAAATAGAGAAAGAGAGAGAGGGATCGAGAGATTGAGAAAGTGACAAAGAGTGAAAGAGAGAGTGAGAGAGCAAGTGAGAGAAAATGTGAGGAAGAGAGTGAGAGAAAGAGTGAGAGAGAAACTGAGAGAAATGGAGGAGAGAGAGAGTGAAACAGAGTGAGAGAGAGAAAGTGAAACAGAGTGAGAGAGAGAAAGTGAAACAGAGTGAGAGAGAGAAAGTGAAACAGAGTGAGAGAGAGTGAAGAGAGTGAGAGAAGAGAAGATGAGAGAGAGTGAGAGAGATGAGAGAGAGTGAGAGAGAGTGAGAGAAAGAGATTGAGAGTGAGAGAATGAAAGAGAGATTGAGAGTAGAGAGAGAGTGAGAGAGAGTGAGAGAGAGAGAGAGTGAGAGAGAGTGAGAGAGAGTGAGAGAGAGTGAGAGAGAGTGAGAGAGAAGTGAGAGAGAGGAGAGAGAGTGAGAGAGAGTGAGAGAGAGTGAGAGAGTGAGGAGAGAGAGAGTGAGAGAGAGTGAGAGAGAGTGAGAGAGAGTGAGAGAGAGTGAGAGAGAGTGAGAGAGAGTGAGAGAGAGTGAGAGAGAGTGAGAGAGTGAGAAAGTGAGAAAGAACATTTTTATTTATTTAACTAATTCGGGTCAAGTTGCCTCTCAATGAGTTTTACTTATTAATAAGTTATGGTGAGTGTCTAGACTCTAGAGCTTAGTGTGGGGAATCAAGGCGAAAGTTTGAAATACTTTCTCAAATCAGAATTGTGCCCTTTAGAGCAAATTAAGAGCACTTGCTATGCAAAAAAAAAGACATCATAAACGAAAAGAACACAGCTTAAGTGGGTGTAATCAATTCAGATATAAGACACTACAAGACAACCAGACAAAGAAGGACCTATTTTCCTGGAAGAAAACGCAAAAATCAATTGTTTCCAAGAAAGAAAAAAATCAAACTAATTTGATGACGGCTTGTAATTCTGCTTTGAAGAGAAGCATACATACATTTGAAAGCGATTATCTTATTATTATGCTTTGCTTTACTGCTCCACTTCCACATGTCATATGTATACTTAAAATATAAGAATTTTTTTTGACAACCTCCTAACGAACTGTCTCGTTAATATTTCATTCGAAGAACAAAGATTGAAGGAAGCGAGGCGCTCACATTTAGAGGCCACATAAATAAATAATGATACAGTTTTCTACTTGTCATTTTGATACGTGATCTCAGTGTCTTTCAAAACAAATGAGAATATTCATTTAGACTCACTATGCATACATACAAACATGCAATACATGCATGCACACATACATTGGTTTGTGTGAATTTTTCGTGGATTTTTCAAAACTCTGAATTTGAAAGTCTGCTTACAGGAGTTTGAAGTTTCCATTTGGTTTTTTTTTATTCCGCATGAGGATTCTTGTCAAGTACATAATGAGAAAATGATTGTTTCACGCTCTTCAAGTTCACAACGAGCACAAAAAGAGAACTTTTCGAATGTCTGTCAAAGCAAGAACATGGAATTAGCATCTCGGTATGCGTGTAAATTTGTTAAAAATTCATAAATATAAACTTTGAAATTTGCGCTTTTAAGATTTCTGCTTGTTTTGTTGTTGTTTTCCAGGATAATTTGTGCAATTCGTTTACTTGTCACGTGCCTTTTCACGTCCTTCACGTGCACGAAAGAAATAAAAAAAAAATATTTCCAGCGTAAGAAACCGAATGAAGAAAATCGAGCATGGCCAGTGATTTTATTCCTTATCTACTTGTACTTTACGTCCCGGAACAGAGTGTTCTGCATGAAGTAACCTTTATTCCTCCTGCTGCCCCTAAAATAAAAAAAACACTAGCACCGGTCGGGCAATGTCAATTTAGGAACTCGCTCATAGAAATAAAAATCTCTTGCACGTGACCATAACATTTAAGTAGGCGCAATATAAATAATTACACATTGTACTCTCTTAAAGAGATGTACCTATATTGTGTTTGTGCGTATGTGGGCGGAGTTTGTAATAGTTTAGACACAGCCGTTAGTGTTATGGGGCGGAAAAATGATAGAAAAAAATTTTTAATGATTTTTTTTCCCAATGGAAATTCGTTGGTGAACATGTGGAAAATTAAATGACTGCATATGCTTCCATGCCAATGTCAAAGGGGTGAAAATAAGGAGAAATACTTATACAGGGTGTTCCGTTGGGGGAGTACATTCCTTAATAATATAATTTAATAGTTTAATTAATTAAACAAAAAATCATATGTGAGGGGGAGGGTCCCAACTGCACCCCTGAGGAGTTATGGGGCCTTAAAGCTTTTTTGACACTAAGTCTAGAAAAACATATTTAATTTTCTCATATTATTTTCAACAAATTTATTAGACATACGGGGTACCTAATTAAAGGAAATTGACCCAGCATTTTGAATAAAATTAAAAATTTGGGTGCTAATTGGACACTTTTCATACCAAAATGGGTTCCAAAGTAAAAAAACATTGAACGTTTTTTTCAGAATTTTTCACTTTGACCGTTAATTTTTCGCTCAATGGGTCAAATTTTTACCATCAATTTAATTTTTCCTGAAAGCCTGCACAATTGGCTTTAAAACTGCATTAATATTTTTTTTCTACAATTAACCATTGGCGTGGGAGAATTTTTTTTCTGGACTTAGTGCCAAAAAACTTTAAGGCCACATAACTCCTCAGCCATATTTCATATCATGACAAGCTTTGACGTTGACAGAGCGCAAGACACTTCCGAAAAGGGGGCGTGTCGAATTGATAATTACTTTGAGTCGATTCTGTATCTAATCTGAGTCGAAGGATTTAAGCTGTCATATTTCTTAAAAATGGAGAGCCAGCACAAAATAAAGACCAAGACCTACTGTGATATCAGAACAACGTGCCCATACCACGTTTTTTTTTTGGTTTGTTGAAAATAGTTCAAATGTCAAAAACATGGATTATTAATTCTGTAATTAAAAAAAAAAAAATAGCAAAAAATAAATAACGAATCCCGACTAAAATGTTCAAAATTAATTTAAGTTAAAACAAAAACAATCCTCTTTAAATTGACCCAATTCATGTCAACAAAACGTAAAGTTATAATGGAAAGTTTCGGACCTCGGCGTCTCTAATTAAGACCAACAAGTAAATTGAACATTTCACAGGCAACAAACTAGGCACGTGTAAATCGCAAAAGCAATTTCCTTTCGCCCAACGCAAAAATATTATTTTGAGTGAAACTTTGACAGCTTAAAGGACGTGACGGGGTTAGCAAACATTGCGGATGTAATTATTTGATATAGTAAATGTTGCTATTTCCTGGGAAAAGGTCAACCATTTCAGCTCGACATAAACAATATGGTGTTTCTGGAACAAAGTATTTAGGGGGAAAGGTGTTTTTAAAACTAAAGGAATCATTATACAGACTCAGGTTGTAATCGTGTGGAACGTCATTTTTGGGGGAAATGGGAAGGATTGCTCTGAAGCTAGGTTGGTCTTCTGTGAGAGCACAATGATTAGGTAATTCTCACTGCTGACGGAGAGGAATTTCTAAAATTTAAGAAAGGATTTAAAGAATTTTCGTTATGAGTTCGAATTTGAAGTCTGAAAACTCGGATCATTGGTTTTTGCAGAGTTTCGAGAGGCAATTTAAAGAGGTAGTTGAGTTTCTGATTTTTGGTGATTTTTTTTAGATGATTTAAACGGCTTCGACTCTCATCTAGTTCGTAAAACATATTTAAACTGGTCTCTTAACCTAATTTGTTTAACCTGAGAGAGTGAATGACCAGTTGTGAAGGACGTTAAGTGCCCCAAAAATAATTTCTTATGGTGTTCTTTGCTCAAATTCCAGAGGCCACTGGAGCATTCGCTAGTTACCTTCACTGCTACAGACTTTCGTGCTAAGGATGGAGGAAACTTTTAACTTTGCCCTTGCCCTTGTATGAAGACCAACAAGACGGACAGTCGAACTGATAAATAGATTCACTGTCTATGCCTATAATTCGTCCCTCGACAGACTCTGAGGATAACCTAACTCCAACGCCATGTGTTAGACATTATAAAATGTTCTTCAATTTATCTTAAGAACGTGGCTCTGGATAGCGTAGGGGATGCTTGATATGCTCTTGATCCAGGGTCCGATGTTGGATTTCCGGCACAGGCGAAACGGAGTGTGTAATCTTCCAAGCCTAGCTTTAAAAAATCGCATGTTAGGGGCACTCTACATAATGAGACATGCACACTCACAAAAACACAAGAAAATCTCTTTGGTATCACAATGGGCCGATAAACGGCCTAAATGGCAGCCACTTCAACCTACCTACCTATCTTAACCCTGCTGGTAGCTTAAGAAAGTTACACTTAATGCTTTAGGGAACATTTGGCCCGTGGTGTATTTTTCATCCAAAATATTATATATGGTCAACATCAGAATTTGAACTCCTTACAAGCAGATTGTTATGACTGAAAGTAAATATATTTCATCAATCTCCAGATATTGGCCACAAAAAAATTGCATTTTGGACCAAATGGTCCTAAGGCACCAGCAGTGTTAAGAACTCCAAAGAAATATTGCTTAAAAACCAAAAAGCATAGAGAAGGTGTGCAGGCCACATGAATGTCCTTTATAATTAAATCAATTTTATTTTTAGATTACTATAAATGGGAGACGACCGCAGAGACCACAGAGTCAATATAATTTTAAGCTGTCGATGTGGAATAAATTTTTTTTTTTTATTTATTTCTTTTTTTTTCGCAGAGGCGATCGACCATGCCACAGTTTTACGGTATCACAACAAAATCCGATACAATATCTATAGCATGTTTTGTGCTAATTAATCTGAAATATTTTATAAAGCTTTCTGCGGTGAAATTATTTATAGAATAAAAATTATTGATTTTGCGGTTGAATAAATAATTAAATATGAATTATTCGAGATGGGTATTTTCAATTGAATTATTTACCAAAGGGAACAAAAAAAAATAATAAATTATTTTAAAAGCTCCTGGGAACATAAACTTTAAGAGGACCACAAAAATAAGCGAGAATGACATTTTTCTCACCTTCGGAGGAGCTATCATAAAAAGCTTTTTGTTATCGATTTTCAAATTATTCGGCTTCATCAAGCTCGGAAGAACGTAATGGGTATTCATTCAGACCTCGAACTTAGTGAACTTTGAGAACTTTTTAAACATCCGTCAAAGCTTACATGTATTTTGACAGTTAATGCAAAGAAGTTCTCAGAGTTCACTCCTTCGAGGGTTCGAATGAATTCCCATGTTTTGTTACGAGTTTATAAATTCATATAAAGTCCAAGATTTTAGGTATATGTGAGGATTTTTATTCTATGAAGATTACATTTCATGCCACTTTTTGTCTCTTCTAAAGGTTGGGTTAAGACCTTTCCACTTTTTTGGGACAATTTTATTTCTATTCATATTATTATTGATTCTTTAATACCTGAACAATCTTTAAAGCAGTCCTCCTCCTTGCTCTAAGACTGTTATTTAAAATATATCATGTGATAATAATGCCGGATAGGGCAGACCTTTTTCAATCAATTCCTAAGATGTCGGATGGGTCAGACCTTTTTTCATCAAATCCAAAGATCTCTGTCGTTTTGACTAGGCTGTATAAAATAGTTAAGCAATATAAGCAGGATATCTACTCTTTTCCGGATAGATGAGATCCAAATCGAAATTTTCTGTCGCAAGCAGATAGACAGAGAGTAATTTTGGACCCATCAAAAGGGCATAAAAAGAGAGCCCGGGAGACCTCAATCCATCTTTTCACCTGTTTTTCAAAGGCTGGGCTGTAGAGCAAAACGAGGATCTAAAGAAAATAGTGTGACAGAACGGAGTGATTCTTTTTTGTCTAAGTATTTACCCTTTATCGGGACCAGAAAGTACATGGTACGTATTCGATTCCATAACAAGACTTAATTTCTTTAATTAAATGTCAGGACCATTGCACTTCAGGCATCTCTAAAGACCAAAATTTATGTTAATACAACCCCAAGAGAACACCAAAATTGAATGAGTAAAGTAAGTCGCAAAAAGAAAAGGCTTTTCTAGCACTCTTATAAAGTAACTAAAATAATAAGTTTCTGTCGAACGTAACTGCTTCCTTGGAACTTTGTTTTGTTGCATCAAAAGAGTAATTTTCTTATAATCCACCGAATTGGTCCCTAATAAAGTGGAAAAGAAAATGCGATAACAGTAGAAAGAATAAGAAAAAATAAGCGAAACTTATCGCCATTTGAGAACAAGCTGTTTTCTTCAATAACTTCACTTCCACCCAACAATATCGAAACGTCAGGTCGGGTCTATTTGTTTCGCGTGCTTGAACCCTTGTTGCTGTTGGCGCCAGACAGAATCGCCCAATTCAGTGGAATACACCTTGCTATTTTCATTTCGAAGAAACACTCTTGTCACAAACACACACTCACGCACACACACACACACACAATGGCATTAAAAGTACCTAAATTGAAAGGCAATTTATTTAAGGATCCAAGTTCTTCGGCATAGGTTGGACTCTGCCAATTTCGAATACATTTGAATAAAGTCAAGTACAAATTGAGCTCATTATGAGGATTTGCTTCGACTTGGACAGCGAAGTCAACTCTGGGGACATTTTGTTGCATACATGAATAAAGTTGGAAAGATTTTTGCATTTCCTTATTTATTAATATGTTGATTTCAATGAGTGGAACTTCAATTAGCTTAAGACATCAATTTATTGCGTTAATAAAAGTCAAACGCGTTGGACAGACGACCATACCATTGGAATGAGATTTCAATATACGTTGGTGTGTACCCACCAAAAAAAAAAAAAAATAAATAAAAAAAAATAAATGGGGTAGTTCAGAACTAAAGCTACAAAAAAAAAAAAAAAATGGGACAATAGAAAATATTTAAATTCAGCACCCAAAAGTGTGCTTATAAATATTAAATATTCTTTCGATGGTGAAATAGGGCGTTTCTGACGTGAAAAAGTGTTGAATTTTGAAGATGGCTAGGTGTCTATATCGAAAGATAAGGTAAAGTGAATTGAAGTGAAAGTAAATATTTTCCATTTCGATTTTGATAAAATATTTTTTGGTGAAAGTTTGAACTAAAAGGGTATTTTTTAAAACAAGCCAAAAAATGAAACGGAAATACAAACAAAAAATTTAATTTTTTGTGAAAATTTTTTTCAGTGTAAAATAAAAATAATTTTTTTTACACTCCTTGTATAATTAACTATTAGTCGTAATTAGTTTCACCTTTCCATTGTTATTAATATATTATACATATGAGCAGGGCTCGGATTTTGTTGACTTTTATAAATTTAAAGCATACTCAAAGGGGAAAATTTTTTTTCTAGCTAACATTTTACGAATAAGTTAAGCGAAGTTGAAATTCAAACCGCTTTTCTTCCTTCAAAAAATTCATATTGAAGTTAAAAATCGAATTGAATCTTAACTTTATGCGAGTTGAACAAATTTTTTACTCCTTAAAGTATGCTTTAATTTTATAAAAGTTAACAAAATCCGAGCCCTGAATATAAGTATTTAATTTTGAAAAAAAGGCCTATTATGCATACCTTAAAATGGGTTCCTTCAGGGTTTTAGGGCAATACATATTCAAAAATTAACAAACTGTAGAACACCTTCAGGGGGTCGATCGCCTTTCTGAGCCGAAAAAGGCCTTTTGTGGTTGATTTTTAAATATTCAAATGCATATCTTTAGGCGCTAAACTAAAATATTTTCTGATCCACAACACATTTTTTCCGCAAAACTATTTCATTGAAAAAAACGTTCGTTAGTTGTCGGCGAAAACCTGTCGCTCATCAATTCTTTTCAAATATAAACCAAATGAGAATTGTATGTAATATATGTTAAGCTTCTGCGAGGGTTGCGTATATTGCTAAAAAAAAAGGAGAATCTTACACTTTGCTATCTGCAATAGTTAGAATAATATTTCTTAAGAATTTAACCCTCTCCAACTGACGTCGTAGTCGAAACAGAAAGTTTTGTGAGCTTTTTTAAAATCCGAATTTACGATCGCTGTACTTTCTTAAAAAAAAATCCTTTTATTTCAAATTTGTATCCCTTTTTGGCTTGAAAACTATTTCTTCTTATAAAAAATAAGGCCAAGAACACGGCAACTGGGAACATCAAGAAGAAAATAAGTATAGAGATGAGACCCCACATCAGTTATATTCTTAAAATTACATGTCAGCTGCAGAGGGTTAAACAAGCTATATTGTCAATAAAGCTTAAAGCTTTTAACAGCCCCGGACTGGCCCTCAATTAAGTCCTTTAAACTATTTTCTTAAGCATATAGTATAGGGGGACCTTCAACTCATCTGCCCGGTAGGCCCCTTGGGTCTCAGTCCGGGCCTGGATTTTAAATCCGAATTAAATACTAATAACTTTTGAAACTTTGGGCATTTAGAGCCTTTTAAAATTAAGCATATGTTTTAATGAATTGTTTAAAAAGTGACTTTCACTTTCCATAGAAAATTGTAGAAATAATTGACATAACTTTTAAATCATCCCTCGATCATCAAAAAATCAAACCTATCAAAGAGCTTTGACATCTTTTAAGCGTTAATTAATTGTTTATTCTTGTGAATACTGTTTACTTTTTGTATCGCCCTCAACAAATTTAACCTTTTCGACTTATTTCTATTGAGGGAAGATATCTTTCTGCCAAGAGTTGATAAGCCTTATATTCACATGAACAGGGAGAAAAATATATGTAGTGGGAGGAAAGCAGGATAGTGGATAATGTCCACTTTTAATACCGCATTGAAAATTTAATCGTCGTGGTAATTGAGCTTCATCAAAATAGAAATTACACAAATTCTTTCTTTCCTTGTGGCTGAGTAGCCATCATTTATTCATCCTTTTGTTGTTAAAGGTCTTCCAAGTTCTATTCTTTAAAAAAAAAAAACCAACTCGCAACATTCGGTGACCCTTTTGAGCCTGAAAAAAAAACCTTTTCTTTTTTACTTCCTCAACTCAAGTTACCTTGACTACAGTCTAGCACCTCACTTTGAGAGTCACTTCCCACTTTTCGATTGGGTCAAGTATTTGAGTGAGAAACTAAACAAGACTTGAAGCTATTCCTGAAGACTGCTACACATAACAAAATTATTGTTCAAATTGTGAAAATGCCAAAAAAAGGGGGATATAAAAAAAATAAAAGAAAATTCATAGTAGCAAGGTTATTACGCACGACAAACTCCGATGAAACGATGATGCAGTGGGAATGCTTCCCAGTAAGAGAAATAAAAAAAATAAATACACTTATAATAGAAAGTAAAATAAAGCGTAGAAGTGAATCGAAAAGTTTTTCATGCGCTTGCGAAAATTTCATTCAAAGTATAAAAAGTTGTTACAAAGTAAATTTAAAGTGAGACGATACTTTTAAACCAAGCAGCAGTAAGTTGTAAATTGCAGACTGTGTCTCTTCGCAAAGGTTGCAAATTTTGAAATGCTATTGCAAAAAGTTTTTCTCTCCCTCTCGATCGTTCGCACTCACTCCCTTTCTCTCTTTCTCGCTATAGCGCTATGGCTTGTTATTTGACTAGTAAATTGAGTGAATATATTTTCTTTATAATTATGATTTTTCTTTTTTATTCGAAAAATTGAGAAAAAAATATACCCGGCAGTTACTTCAAGGGGAGGCACAAAGGATGCACGACTACAATTTCCTTAATACCAGGAATCTTTGAGAAAGGCAGCAAGTAAATTGAAGCAGTTGTTAAACGTTAACCAAATTGGTTTAACTTAATGCCGTCCTAGAACTCGATGAAAATCATATTGAAACTCCCATCAAGTCTTGTCCTTTGGAACACAAAATCCGTTTTGGTAGCTTTGCCCTAAAATGTGCTACACTGTCTAACTCTCGAAGATGACTTTAAATTCTTTTCCTCACAACTATATTGATATTTTATTGAGATATTGAACTTGAAGATTTTTAAAATTGAACTGCAGTCAAGACAACAATGACACTCTGTCCACTCGTCGACACTCTTCGAACAAGCAAATTCACGTCGCTTTTTCTCGAAACACCTACCAATTCTCATGTGGCATATTTGAGCATTTCGTGTGTGTGCCATCGTGTGTGTGAATGCCAGTGTGCACGCGCCTTTTTCGTTTTACGAGTATTCTGTGGATCGTCCTTTTGTTCGCAAATTGGCAGTTACGTAAATTTCAATTCAATAAGGACGCTATTCTCACAGCTCGTGACGGTAATCCCATTTCAAATGGCTTGAATGTGCATTTTTAAAATTGCTCTAATCCAAAGCTAAGACGATTAACACGAATAAAAGATAGAGAGGGGCGCTAATTCGATATAATTTGAACAGCAAACAGATTTTAGTTTTTTTATTTATTTATTTATTTTTCATTTTTACGCTTCTCATATTTGATTGCTTCAATTAAGAACAATAAAGCCCTCGGCGTGTTCTTTTAAAATCGGAGTGCGAGAAAAATAATATAAATGAAATGATTCTTAAGTTTCGATTTAATCGAATGCAAATCGAAATTGTATCGCCAGAGAAAGAGAGAGAGCGAGAGGGAGAGGGAGAGAGCGCGACAGAGAGAGTTAATGTAAATTTCCTTGGACACCGCAGGCGTAATCAATACACAATTGATGCATTAAAGTTTCCTTTGGGTTAAAAGTGTTGGCAAAACTTTTTAAAGTAACGTTTGCTGTGAGTTTTAATCTCCTTCGGCGTATTTACTTATTCTCAGATAGTACTCATCCAAACCGCCCCGCCCCCTTCTCATACTTCGTGTAAGAACATTTCTCTGTGAAGTGAAATCCTTATTGCTTTCTGCCGGCATCCTTTCGATTCGCGCTTACATACAATATTCGCAATACTTTATGCTTCGCTGCGATATTTTCATTCGATTCATTCGTTTGTTTGCTTGCGTATGAAGCGTATTGCTTTTTATATTTCTTACACTCAATTGAAAGTTGGGCTTTTGAAAAAAAAGAAAAAGAAATAATAATAATATGAAATAAGAAATAAAAAGTAAACAGAAAAGGGAAAAATTGTATGTGCAAGTTTATTTATTCCCTACGAAACGGTACAAGTGCAATTGTATTTTTTAAAAGCATTCAATGCCAATTGCACTTTTGTAAGGGTGCAGCTAGTTCCTTCGCTAGTTCTTCTTTCGATTTAATTAAAATAATTGAAAAGAAAAAGTTTTTTAAAAAGGTGCACTTGTGATAGGGTAAGTTGTTTTCTATGTTCGAGAATGTTTGTCAACGTAAAATGAGATCAAAATTGTTTTAGAAGAATTGAATACCTACGAAGAAAGTAGAGCAAGGAAAGAGCATATTCATATATGGATGTATGTTTATGTACCCAAGAAAAAGGACCTGCCATCAAAAACGAATTCACCTGGATTACTCCCAAGGTGGCTACAAACAGATTACAATAATCGAATGAAGAATGAAGCGGCTAGACACTGAGTTTACGACAGAGCCTAGAAGAAGTTAAGAGTCGAAGGGAGTTCTCCTATGGATATAGCTTAACCACTCTTCTGGTTGACCACAGGAAGTCTTCTTTTGGAATAGTTAAATCTGAAATTCGTTATCTTCAAAAGACATTTAAATTTTAAACAAGTAAGAAAGCTAAAGTCGGTCAAGCCCGACTTTGAAATACCCAGCGTCCCGACATTATGAGCGCACTATGTTTTGCTTTTCTATTTGTGGGCGTCGCAGTGGGCGGGCCACATAAATTATTTTCCTACACCTTTCATTCGCCTTGGTCAACCTATGTTGCGAATTTAAAGCGTCTACGCCTTTTACTTCGGAAGTTACGAAAAATCTTTATTTGTGGGCGTGGCTCGAGGAGGGTGACGTCCATTTTTTGCCAGGATATGTCATTTTTTGTAGTTTACGAGCTACACCAATATCAATGAAATGTGTTGAGTGGTTCGCCAGTTACAAGCATTTTACTGAAAACACATTATATGCATTTGTGGGCGTGGCAGTGGGAGGATGTCTCCCATTTTTACTTAGGATCATACTCGGACCCCGGTTTACATGTGTGCCGAATTTCGACTTCATTGGTTCAGCCGTTTTGGAGGAGATCCGACCACGGACGGACGGACAGGCGGACAGACGGACAGACGGACGGACGGACGGACGGACAGACGGACATGTCTAAATCGATTCAGATTTTTATCCTGATTATTTCTATATATAATATATAGTCTATATCTCCGGAGCTTAGTTCTCCCTGTTACAAGATTTGCACAAAACTAATATGCCCCGCTTAAGCTGGGTATAAAAAGTATGATTTTTTAAGTACTGGTGGAGTTGGAACTAATAAACCACTAGAGTTAAACTATACGTGTGTACTACAGGGTATGCACTGACGACATATCGATATTTTTTTCAAATAATATTTTTTCGATATTCGATATAGTTTTGAAATATCGATATTTTTTAAAATTTGGACACCCCTACTCTGATCAAAGCTGACGCTCAACACACAAAGTACACGCTTTATATTTCCACGAATTTAAACTAAGTGAGAATTATAAAGAAAAGTTTTGTCTCAAAATTTCTATTTCGGTTGTAGCTAGACCCTCGCTAGATTTTTCTAGTCCTCGCCCCTATAGGGACGGTTCTAGCTAGCGCCAGGCTAGTTTAATCTAGTTTGGTCTATCAATTTCCAGCCGGGAGGCTATAGTTGAGGAGTAATTGGAGAGTACTGGCAATTAATATAGGGTATATTTGAACTAATCACCTTTTAATAGAACAAATTTAAAAAAGTGATAATTTTTTAACGTATACACTGGAAAAAACTGAAATTTTTTGAAATTTTGGATACCAACCCATTTCATGCCAACCATTAAAAATATTAAAATTTTCCATCGCATCTTCTTATCTCGAATTGTTTATTTATTTTTTTTTTTATATTTGGGGATTAGAACCCCCAAAAACCCTTCCCACTCCACCATAAATTTATTAAATTTATTAAATTTTCTAGTTTATTAAAGGCGATAATTCGTTTACGCATTCACTTACTTCAATAATCCATATGTATTGGTTCCGCATATCCTCAGGACTGTATTCCACTCTTATTTTCAAAAACTTTTATTTTTCATCCGTTGACCGAAATACGAAACTGTATCAATATGACAACATACATGGACAGGAACATTATAAGCTAAAAAAAAAACAAGCAAACGAAAAAACAATTCCTCCGGCATTTATATTTCAAGGTAAATGGGTCAAAATGTCAATGAAAGTTTTGTTCGACGCACCTTTCCTAATGTCCTTTTGTCGATATCGAGAAAACCGCCTGCGGTAAAAAGCATTGGCTCATGCAGAAATTGCAATGAATTGCGACGGAAAACAGAAGTGAAAGTTGAATCGTGATATTTCGATGACAATGAATTAAATATGAGCAGGAAGTTTGTGTCCTAGAATGGCACAAAGTTACTATAAGTGACTGTGCAATGGTTGAATTTTTTTTTTTTTTTTTTTACCAATTTCTTGCATCGATCACACAAACAGAAAGTGATAACGAAATCCAATAAATGCACCATCGTAATGCAACAGCAATCTAAAAAAAAAAATGAAATTGTTTAACAAAAGACTAAGGAATGTGTCTTAAAGGAGAATCAACAATAGGTATTATGTAGGTACATTTGTACCTACATATCTTTGGTGTATTCATATTATCCTTTTCGATAGATCGTGTAGAGCCAATAAGACAATAGGCTCATATCAATGAACATCTTAAGTAATAAGCTCGGCAGACTCCATTCATTGTGCTCGATAATGAGTCGAACATTCGCCCAGTTGGCAGCATGAAGTTCCTTAATTGCATCCGTTTGCCGCAAGTACAATCCTGTCTTTCGATGCTTAACATTGCTGCGATAGCGTGAGCATATTTTCCTCACACTCAATTCGAATTTCTGTGCAATTTCGTTGAGCTCCTGCTGCATGATTGCGGTAACTGTTACTAAAATTTGAAATTCGAGTAACTTCAATTTAATAATCACTTCCGAGTAGACAATCAGTGTTAAGCGTTCAACCGAACCAATATTCAAATGCCAAAGAACGATCAAAATGAATTTCGCAATCAAGAAGACGACGAAGAGAAAATATAGCATGCGACTTTTGAATCGTATTGTTTGCACGATTATAAATGTGTTGTTCCGTTGTTATTAAATTCCGATTGAAACGATTGCCGCATTCGTTCGAAACACTTAAAAATCTCTTCAGATTTTTCTGGTGTTTTCCAAATCGTTTCGATATGAACAATCGAATGGGCGAACAGCAGTATACCCGAGCCAATGAAGTCCATGTAGGTGGAAAGACGATCGCCGGTTGCATAGATTGTGCCTTCTTTCGAAGGCTCGAATCGTTTCGTGTAAATCAACGAAATCAGATAGAGTGCACCGCACGAGTAAAGCGTTTTCCAAACAATGTTGCCGGCAGCAGCATATCCGATTTTATGCAACACCGTTAAATTTAATGGCGCGAGTCCTGCAAGGTACATGCATGCTCTCGCAGGACGCATCGCTGCTCCAAAGATTTCCTTGTTTTCCACTGAATGTTGCATTTTCGATTGAGGAGCGCCGGCCTGGGCTGGTGAATCGAGTTCAAGTTCGACTTGAGTTGAGTTGAGTTGTTTGAGGAGTTGATATTTGTTAATCGATTTAATGGCTTCGCGCTGGCGTTATCTCCTTTGCTATAATCTTTCAAAGCTTTTATTGAAAATTGCAAACGTGTGTGCTTTGCTTTTGTGTTGCTTTCTAATCAGTAATATTGCTTCCTTTTGACGTGGCGAAACTAAATTTAAAGAGCACTTTTCGAAATTTAAACGATGTCTTTGCTCATCATAAATTACACTTTCGAATCGTTGAGCATTGGAAACGTGACTGTGAGTGAAGATTAGTCTCCGAAAGTCGAATCGAGTTATTTATACTTACATTTTTATATTATTGGATAACACCCAACCAACATCGTTGCTTCGACACCATCAAATTTACAAAGAGCAAAGGCGGCGAACGGAAACGGAAGAAATGGGCGGAAGGATTGTCCACTCTCATATTGTAATGTGTTGAAATATATAATTTGCGCCATTCGCTCACATGTCACGTGCGTGTTGACAGCGCTCTTGTGGAACTGACTAAATTGTTGCTAAAGAAAAAAAGACACATTCATACATATGTACGTATGTATAGATGTGTTGAATATGTGCCAAACACATTCGAGTTCTCGAAATTGTTTTTCATATTTCTTTTTCCTTTACGCTTGATTAAGGATCTTAATTCGAAAGTTTGCAATGCGAAGGCTCCGCGTACGTGATCTCAACCCTTTTTTTCCCTCTTATTTCCTCTTAATGTGAGAGCAATATTCATTGACTGAAATTGTTTTCATAAATTCCTTGCACCAATAAAACAAATAAGTATGAAGCTTTTTGGTGTTCGGAGCATGTGTTCTGGGTGCAAAAGGATTCGAAAGTGTTTTAAAAAATTTGAAATTTAATTCGAAAATACAGACTTCAAAGTGGAATTCATATTTGAGTCTATGTTTTCTGTTTTTAAGGAAGAAAATTCCTTTTCGGGCTCCCTTTTTTTTTTGTTTTTTGTCCCTTAAGCTTTCATTTGAAAAATTTCATGGCAATTTAGAACGCCTCAGAGCCACAAAGAAGGCAAGAAAGGGAGAGAGAGAAATATTTATTCTAGGCCTTCTTGTGCCGTATCTTTCTGAGAGGAAGCTGAATCCTTTCTGAGATTGTTCCTGACATTGTTACGACCTATGGACATTTCTTCAGTAAATTTTGCTTGTCACAGCTAGATAAGAGTTTCTTTAGGTCGGAAAATCCTTTTTCGCGGTATTGGCTCTTTTATAAGAGGACTCGAATGTTTGATATTTTCTTAAAAATCGAGTTTTTCATTCGAAAATTAAAGTTCATCCCCATTTGAAGGTAGCTCTCGGAATGAATTTTCACTCATACCGCTATTCGCTTGAGAATATGAACATTTGCATTCTGACACAATTAATTGCATGTCCTACATTCATTCGTCACAGTGCATCTTATCCTTTGAATCCAGTTGTTCTCATTTATTTTTGGCGTTTTTCCTCTTTTTTTTAAATTTTTTTAATTTTAATTTTTTTTTTGTGATTTTGTTGTCCCTCGGTTTTGCATGCGGAAAAATGGAGCCTTCTGTGTTTGCGACTCATTTTTATCTTCCGTCATGCTTGACGTTCATCAGACTCACTCGCTAGCTCTTCGGTTCGTTGATTCCGCTCATATCCGAACTTGTGCAAATATGCAGCAATGCATGTGCCTCGATTTGCCTTCTTTTTTTTATTTAATTTTTTTATTTTTTATTCTTTATGGTTGATTCGTAAATTTATTTTCCACAATTGTGACAATTTAAAATGTAATTGTCCTCTTTGCGGTTGCTTTGTTGCATACGCGAACGTCATATCTTCGGTATGTACTCATTTTACCGCAGTTTCATTTGTCAATGTGATAAAAATGCCAAACACTGCATGGCTCAAAGCAGCAAGGATGTCTAGCTGCGAGGTGTTTGCACACAAAAGCACACACACACAGACACACAGGCAAGTATACACGCATGCGAGAGCGAGAGTCTCATACTGAGGGCTCCACCGGGCGAGAGCAGACAATTTCAAAGGACTGCATTTCACATTTGATGAATCATTAAGGATTTAATTAAATTTCTGAAATGAATTGTGGCCGTGCCACATTCCATTGGCGAGTGTACAAACATAAGTATCCGTTCGACTCCAATGGACAGCCAAAAATTCACAATGTTACTATTGTATAATGTACTAGATTCGAACAAAGAAAATAACGCTGCATCCACAAAAATGCCAAGTGTATTGAGTTTCGAATGGAATCCTTGTTGGGGAAAATTCAAAAAAAATAAATTTTTTTCTACATTATTAATATGTATGTTTGATTTGACTTGGTGATGGGTCATTTCCGAGATACATTTCCGAAGGACCTAATATTTTGAGTTTTTTTCAGGGAATTTTCAGTATTTCGTGGAACGATTTTTCAGGCTCAGAAGGACTTTTTAACTTATGAACCTTGAAATTGAATAATATAATAACTCTTAAAAAAAAATGTAACCAATTTTGCCCCTTAATAACTCATCCTTAATTTCATGTGGTCGATAGAAATGTCATAGAAGCGGAATTATTATGTAGCCAGAGGATTTGACAGAGAAAACTTTATTTCCCATGCCGAGTTATCCCTTTAAAGGGTTCTAAATAATGTATAATAACCAAAATCTCCTAAAATTGAAAAAAAAATACCTCAAACCCCTTATATCTAGTTTCTCAACCATTTGCGTTGGATTGAAAAATTTCGTGCATATTTAAGGGGGTAATTTTGAGTTTTTTCGTCTGATTTTCCGAAAAAAAAAAATGATCGGTTTGAAGTGGAAAAACGGTATTAAGGAGCGCTCAGATAGAGTTCGTATACTTGAAGAAGTTGTTAAGTAATAAGTTTTCTATATTTTCATAACTTAATTTTTAAAATATTCTTATTGGTATGGGAACTATGCGTCATAAATGTTAAAAAGAGGTGAAAAAATTCGTTAAAATTTTCCAGATTTTTGCAATTTGTACCAATTAGATGGAGTGTTTTTGGATCGCAATGTACTACAAATATTTTGTTCGAGTCCAGGGCTAAAGCTTTGTCATAGATAAGAAAATAAAATATTAAACTTGTAATGAGATATAGGCATAAGTAAGTGCGCAACTTAATTCTCGGCCCCACTTTT
This sequence comes from Chlorops oryzae, assembly GCA_020466095.1. Taxonomy (NCBI): domain Eukaryota; kingdom Metazoa; phylum Arthropoda; class Insecta; order Diptera; family Chloropidae; genus Chlorops; species Chlorops oryzae. The sequence goes on along the minus strand of CM035807.1, from coordinate 15,957,024 downwards.
TGAGACCGATTTTAAAACGAAAAAGAGACAACTTGACTAAACTAAGTATGAGGCGTTGCTATACTCAGCGAGTACTATCAGAATCTGCAGTCAAATCTTAGGTACGAAACCCATTCGTATATACTACGAATGCATTTGGACAATATACGGATTTTTAATGTCTCAAATTTTCGTAATATGTACGAAAATTGTTTCGTAAAATTTACGAATCATTTTGTGGCTTAAAATTACGAACCATTTCGTACAATGTACGCATTTTCGTTATATTTACGTATTTTCTTTGTGCCTGCTCGCGCCCTTAATTTGATAAAATGTATCCTTCCTTCTTATTTTAATCCACCTTTGTCGCCCATCAAAGGACTTTGGCGAAGTGAATTAAAAACATTTTTATCGCGATCAACCATATACTTTTTTTCAATGTATAAAAGCTACCCACATTTTAGTCCAGAGATGCGTATAGGTTTTAATGTTAATTAACATTTTTTAAGCTTCATCGTCTTGATTATTCCAGGAGCTATTTATAAAATGCCATGACGATTAATGCTAGCAATTCGCAACAATAAGCGCGGGAGTCCTGCAAAAGAATAATAAATTAATAAATCCGCTGCAATTTTTTTTTTTACACTTCGGATTCCTATAGAAAGTTACGAGTAGAATAGAGCTTTAAATGATTCAACAGCGGACTATTCTAAGAATGCTCTTTGACACAGAACATTTCAATTAGAATGATTAAAAATCCTTAGTGTCACTGATTCATTATGGAGTTTGTTCCCGGTAACGTCTCTCGTTTGTCATGAGTGTAATGTAATGTTTCATTAAGGACCCAAGAAGTTTAAACATTATTTTTTCTTTGTTATCCTGATGGATTTATGACTACATCACTGGACCTTGCAGTGCCAAACACTCAAACTAATCACTCACGGCCAACAATTAGCATGAAACTCAAATAGCAGAAAATAAAATATGTACTCAATTTAAATGGCAAAATGACTGCAATTATATTCAAGAATAATTGCTCATAATTTTACGATCCATTTTCTACCTACATAAATATATTGAAAGCGATTGACCTCGTTCACTCTCATTGAGTAGTGTGGCAATAAAAATATCCATTCACTCTATGATTATACACTTCACTTTGTCTAAGCGCCATATTCATTATTGCGACAGTGAACAAATGATACAAACAACAATTTCCCAGCACATTGGTGCGCTTTAAATGTGCGATTTTCTCCGATAATTACGGATCGTGAGGTATTCAAAATTCTGTCAGAGACTTGCCAAACTATTCCATGCGAACGAATCGCGTTTTGTTGCAGATATTTTCACTGCAATTAAATTGCAATTTTAATAAACAAACGTGCAATCACGGCTAAGTCAAATATGTCAGACTAATATTTGGGATCTTTGTGTTGCGGTATCACGTGGCGTAGGCCAAACGTCAAACATTCACAAACATCTGCGAGCGAACCTTTGCCGTTGCCCCGTTCTTCATGAATATTTCATATTTACGAGTATTATGCTGCGTGCCGGCACTCGTACATTGTACATACATAGAACGTTCCGTTGCTGTCGCAAACGCAAATCACCAGAAAAATGTGTTGCAAATGAGCGAAAATTGTTCGCAGTTTACATTTTAGAACAATAATTTTTATGCATATCTCTTGGCTGGTTGTCTAGGTGTATGTTGCAAGTGCACACAAGTCAAGCATTTTCAACCCTCTCGACTCCCACTTCTCATTCATTTTCGTTCGTTCGTTCGTTGAGAAATGTATGTAAAAAGGCTTTGGCAAACGACTTCACATCGTGCAAACGTTGATGATGGAATCGTTACAATCTGTTGTCGGTAAAATTGTGCTGCTTTCCTTCCTCGGGTTTTTCGGTTTTTCCCCCATTTTTGAGTTTTTTTTTTTTAAATTTTAATGTGAAAATACAATTCAAAGGATTTATAAATTATAATGCATTTGACTCGAATCTATAGAGGAAATAAAACAATAATTACTTGTAGGAATTTTGCTTCGAATTTGCTTCTGCCAAAGGAGCACGAACAGTATGTTGGCTTTTATGGAGGTACCTATTATTTTCAAAATAATTCTGATAGTATATAATGAGGAACCACCATTGCATTAATGCGCATATATCCTAGAAGTAATGGATATAGCAACAAAAAACTTGTCAATATAGAAACATTCATCATTAAACATGTTGCGAATTGTGATGGCAACATTTTGGTACGTGTTGATATAAGACAGAGTTTCACAAAAACAGTGTCGGATTCACTATGCTTACTAAATGTTTTCAGGGTCGCTGAATCATCAATTCGGGGTTTATAAAGCTCCATCGATTCTGAGTTTCACCAAAACCCCCGAAAAATCCTCTAAGCCTCTGCTCGAGAATGCTAACGTATGTGAGTGTAGTGATACCCTTGGGTCTGATACTAAAATGAACGAAAAAAAAATCCCTGACTTTAGATTTAGCTAACTACATAAATTGTTCTCCTTCGTTAAATGACTTCGGACTCATATAAGACGACTTTCGGAGCAAGAGAAACACGCCTTTTATTTAATTCTCGTAAAAGAGTTCATTGTGAGGGCTCCGACTCTTATAAAAACCGTGATATGTGTTGTATTAAAGGCTAGCACAAGACGAATTGCATGAAATATGATTTATGTATGTGACATCAATTGATTGCCATGCAATGCTCTTCGCACTCACAATTCACGCTATGACATACCTACCCAAGAATGATAGAAAACAAAAACCCTCATTACATAACATGCAGGTAAAAATCTTAGTTTTATTATAGCAAAGAGTATGTATGTTTACTCTTTGCTTATAGTTTTTATTTCATAAAAAAATAATAAAAAATGTCACAATATTAGTCATCATTAGTCTCATACAAATCAACAATAGTCGTAATTGCCTGGCTTCGTATGGCCCATCGTGTGAGTTCGCTGATATCGCGACGCACTTCATTGCCTTTTGCCTGCGTGTAAGCCAAGCTTGAGACTTCAGTCTCTTTCTGTGCGCGCGGCTGTTCGGTCGTCGGTTTTCGAAAGTTTCGGGTCGCGGATCGCGGATTGCTCGGTGTGATTGTTGTGCTAGGCAAGTATGAACGTTTTTATGCCTAAGTGTGAGTGCATTGCAATCTCGTTGCTCTGCTGGTCGCTCGCGAAGAAAAGAGAAGAAGTCGTTTCTTTTTTACGTATCGAAATGCATCGTTTTCAATATGCTAATAAGGTGAGTCATTTATTATTTCCGTTATTCCTGAGGTTTCTTTGAAGGAATATAAAAGTTTTTCTATCGTTTCGTGGAACGATAATGAATATTCTCAATATTGTAATGTTTTAAATGGTTCTTTATATTCTTTTGAAGTTAACATAAATGATTCAAGCTGTTTAAATATTAAAGAACAACAAAAATATCGTTTTTTGCGTGGCATACTCAGCAATTTATGCAAATCATTGTTGGGAGAGAGGCAATTTGAGAGAATTTGTTCTCTCATGTTTTCCATCGCTGCTGTAGTCAAACCGGTTTGTCTTTTTTTATTAGTATTTTATATTATAATTATTAGGAGTCATATATGAGTGTTTTTAGAACTCTGAATGTTGGCTGGGAACTTAAAATACAAAAATTCTTTCAACTTTATTTAAGTCACATTCAAATTATACTGAGTAAATTTAAATATGTTTAGGTACGCTTTTTACTTATCTCAAACTTTGACCTGTTGTAGCGACCCCTAAGACTCAATGTTATAAAACAAAATCATCCAGCTCCTTTTTTTGGTAGTAGAACTCAAAGGCGAGGTAGCCCGGCAACTTTTTGAAATTTCGCAATCTTATGAGCACCCAATTGCACAATCTGATATTTGTGTATTCACTATTCACTAAGTCTGCGAAAGAAGACCTCTTTTAGATTACAGAAACATTCTTCACAACATTCAATCTGGTATAGAGATCTAGTGGAAGGAAATACACTCCTTTTCAATGGCCATGTGTCATCAAAAAAACATTCCCATGTTCTTTTAAACTAAATTAATTGTGCTGGATATTTCTCTAGTCTTAACACGGCTAAACAAAGAATGTCCATCGATATTTTTTCGATCTCTATCTCCAACCACGGTCAAGTGTGACACGATCACAATAAAGCTGCCCAAAGTAAACTAGAAAATTGACACTTTTTCTGGTATCGCCCTCAAAATCGACAAATTCGCTTTTTATTCTTAAAAAAACATAACTTAAATACTTTAATTTTGCAATTTTACTTCAAAGAAAAAATTGTGCACATTTTTTTTATCGCAATAAAATTTCAATTAGAAATTCGATGATTATTCGAGAAAGAAAAAAGGAACTGTTCTTCCTTTTTATGTCTCCAATCAATTACACCAATGGTGGTTAAGCCCGTAATCGGATTTTGGTGTTAGCGGTTGCCTAAATCAAACTCGCATCAAAGTAACAAACGCATTCACATCCGCTCGCAGCATTGAATCGAATGTCCAAGGCACAAAACGAGCAAAACGAAAACAATTCATTCTTCCTGTCGCCTGGTCGTCCTCTCATTTTGATCGTCCTGCCTGCCGTTTTGTCGCGTCATTGTACAACTGAATTCGCAGAGCTTGTTCGAGCTTGAGTGGTTCCTTTCATATTGCGCTTTGTGGACTTTAAAGCCCATTGTCTGTCTGTCAGGATAATGGTATGCTGTGGCAGTGCTGCTGATTTAGTTTACTTGCCACAAGTAAAATTTTGCGCGGTTTTGTTTTTTTTTTTTTTTTGTGTTTCATTCTTTCCTATTGGAGATCAACTCTGTGTTTACGGTGAATTGCTTTTGGTGCGAAAGTTTGAGGGAATTTTTTTCTTTAATTGAGATTATCTGTTGTAATTTTCGTTAAATATGTGGAGATAGAGAAAGAGAAACAGCCCGATTCTGAATATTCCCGGGGGACGAATTTTCAGGGAAATTACTTTTTCTTTTTATATATATTTGCGGGAAGAAATTTGATGGGGAATGGGTATTTGATCTATAAAAATAATTTTCCTTACCTTATCTATTTAAAAAGGCAGAATTGTAGTCTCGAGAAAAGTAAATTCCTCGGGAAACCGCTCCCCAGGAATATTCAGAATCGGGCTAAAAGAGAGAGAGAGAGAGAGAGAGTGAGAGTGAGAGGGAGAGAGAGAGGGAGAGAGAGAGGGAGAGGGAGAGAGAGAGGGAGAGAGAGAGGAGAGAGAGAGGGAGAGAGAGAGGGAGAAAAAAGGAGAGAGAGAGAGAGAGAGAGGGAGATAGAGAAAGAGGGAGAGAAAGGGAGAGAGAGAGAGAGAGAGAGAGAGAGAAGAGGGTGAGAAAGGGAGAGATAAAGAGGGAGAGAGGGATAGAGGGAGAGAGGGAGAGAGGAAGAGAGGTAGAGAGGGTGGGCGAGAGAGAGGTAGAGAGGGAGAGAAAGGGTGAGAGAGAGGGAGGTCGAGAAAGAGAGGAAGGGAGAGAAAGTGAGGGATTAAAAAAAGAGAGAGAGAGGAAAGGAGAGAAAGGGAGAAAGAGAGAGATAGAGATAGAGAGATAGAACACATCGCTAAGTTCGTTCACTAATCGTTTAAAATTATTCATGTATTTTGAATAAAATTGCCCAGCAGAGAATTCAGAATCCATTACCAGATTCATCGATGAAGAATCGATGCATAGGTAATGCATTTGCATTACTTTTTTCCTCCTACTATTCTAGATGTAATCCATTCCTAGTGTTGTAATACCTCTTCATGGATTCATTGCTGTTTACTAATAACCTACAGTAGTGTATGATTTCTCTGGAAAGCACTAATTACGAATAGGATAAAGGGAATGCAAGAGTAAAGTCCTACAAGTAATGTAGCGCTGCTATAGCGGGTAATCTAGCTCGACTTGATTACCTTCATGCAAGGTAATGCAGAAGGGAGTCGTTATCCTACGCCTAGGACATCCAATGTTAAATGTAATGCTGGTTTTATATGGGAGGTAATGGATTCTGGAATGTATGTTCATTACCTCAGAATCAATGAGCCATCAATGAAGAATGCATTACGTTCGCTGCTGGGTGTTTAATTTCCAATTTCGTAAAGCTTCTATCAACATATTACTACACTTAGTGCAAAATGTGAGTAAGTGAGAGATTCCTGATAAAAATAGTGCAAGGTAAAACTCGAGTTTGTACCCTTAAGTTCTAGAGGCACTTTAAAGTTTTTTCTTCCGCATTGAAGATTCGTTTTTAAGGGCTCAAAATTTTATAAGCTAAAATTCGAATGCATACTTTTAGGTGTTGTATTTAAATATTTTCTGTTGCTCTATTGAACATATGTAGTTGTCTTTCACTGATCGCATCATCATCTAATGTAACCCAAGTTTTAATTGCAGTTCCAATATTATTTTTTTCAATCGAGCTCAAAAAGTGTGGCCGAAAATTAAGTTGCCCACTTACTTACGGCTGCATCTCGAAACGCGTTAAATATATTTCTTTCCTATTTATTAGGAAGTTCTAGCCCCAGTTTCAAACAAAATAATTGTAGTACAAACTGATTCGAGAAAACTTAATCTAGTTGCTAATAATTCCGAAAATCTCAAAAATTCACGATATTTTTACTCCTTTTTAACATTTATGACATTTTACAAGACGGTAAGAATTTTTTGAAAAATATTTTATATGTATATTTATAAACTTATATATAAAAATTGAAGATTTTTTATTTTAATATAGACAAATTATAAAATGGTCAAAATCTCCCTAACGTATTTAATGTGCCTTAGTGATTGCACCTTAAGACATGCCTTTGTTACTTTCAAGCTCATGCATTGTCAGGTTCTAAAATGCCCTCTATAGAAGCTCGACTTTAACGACTTCTAGCGAATTCTTAATAATTTTATTCCCGAGGATTAAGCGGAATTTTGAAAAAGTCTTAGCGACTTGAATATTTTCAGAAGGGCAACACTCAAAAAGACCAAAACAGAAAAAATGATAATTTCCCCGATTTAGCCCAAAGAGCATGCTATTTTTCTCAATTGATATCACTATTATACTAATAGTTTTTGTATAATTTAATTTACTTTAGCTTCATTTATGATTCCTGACAGCACACACACTATTTGCATTGAACACACCTGTACGAACATAAAACCGCATTTCCTGTGGTTACTTTACTAGAGAAATTTTCCCGTTTTAATATAACTTTATTAATTTCATTTGAAAATGGATATTCGGTGGAAAAAAGGCCAATGTTAGCGCTTCCAGCCATGCGTTTTATAATATCACATACGAATAATTTATAGGATATTTATAGTTCGTGTATTTCTGCTCAAATAAATGGAAGAGTTTTATGGTTTAAATGCGGTTTTCATGTATAATTTAACGTTTGACCGTGTGTCAGAAACAGTTTTTTTGATTGTATTCGAATTCTCCGAATAATAAAAGATGAAAAATAAACTGAAATAAAAGATTTAAGTAAATTGACAATTTAATAAAATTGCTTTGACAAATTTTTGAACACTCACTGTTATGTGTAAATAAATAACCAATCAACATAACATAATAATGAGAAAAAAGAAGAATATTTTGTTGTTGTCACACTTTAAAAACTAGAATCATTCTTGAATGAGTTACGATTTCTGTGGTTTGAAAGTTCAATTGCTTCAATCAATTTGGGCATCGCACAATTTCAATTGCTCTATTAAAGTGTTGCGTATAAATTCCGAGAGACCACCCACACAGAAAGGCCTTCAAAGGCATTAATAAATTCGTTCAATTTTCAATTACGCACAGCATTTAGAGACGAGACTATTCAATTTGCATGTTAAAGTCCATTCCAGTTGAATTTTGTGTTGAGCGCGAGATCTGGGGACAATGAAAACTTCTATTGTGGCAATTGAAATATGTTTTTGTTTTTATTCGTAATTGCTGTGGGGTAAGGACTAATTCGATTCGGTATATGAATGGATCCATAGGAGGGATATGATCAGGGGAAAGCAAGGGACGATGCAAGGGGAAAGCTCAACTGTCAAAAAAAAGAACTGCATTCAAAGTGTCTTCATACGCTTTTCTTTCCTAATTTAAATCATTCCACAAATTCGACCCCGGTCTAGGAAGTTTTTCTGGCGGACCGGGTACCTACAACCCTTGGAACTGACCTGTACATATATTCTTTTGCTCGTAGTGTGAATGCTGGTCTTTCACTTTGTAGGGCTCCTTTTTTCTCTTTACTTTTTTATTTGGCCTTAATTCAAAAAGATTGATCCAGTGAATACGGAATTTTGGCACAGAGATATGTGAAAAACTGATTCGGTCCACATTCCCCCGGCCTTAGAGTTTTTTTTTTTTTTGTTTTTTTACCTATTTCGTTGTCTTCGTGGAATGCTTTAATGGAAATCTTGCTGTCCAAAAGTTATGGTGAGGTCGTCTAGAAGCCCAAGAAGGCTTCCAATGCAGTGGCGGATTTACCGAATGGACAAAATGGGCAGCTGCCTGGGGCGGAAAATTTTCAGGGGTGGCCTATTCTGACCGCCAATGCATCAATAACAGAAAAGGCGAATACTAGGCCTGCTGTCTGAGGCGGCAAATTTTCTAAATCCGCAACTGTTCCAATGACAAATTACCCAGCAAGAGTCCCTTTTGAAAGCTTAAGTCCCTTTTCACTCTCTAATTTGAATGCCTAAAACTTGGCATTTTGCTTCTGGACGAACATGACCAACATGAGTCACGGAAGTAATTCGTTAAGTAGTTATGCCGAATGTCATTTTCCCTCGACAAACTTGGACTGGCAAAGCATTTCCAACCAAGAGGAAATCAGTCTTTCCAAGCTCAAAATGCCTTCTTATCCAAACGCGGAAACTCTGACATTGTTTGGCATAGTTTATGTTCCGCTTAAAGCTTTATTCTCACCGCCAGGTCATACGTCATGATTTAAAGACTGATTCCAATCACAATTTTCAACCCACATTCCTCTCTACCCATTTAAATGGCAGTGAGATAATGTGATTTACAAGTTGTTTTTATACCCGACACACTCTGTGTCGAGGGTATATTGCGTTTGTGTGGTTGTGTGTAACACCCAGAACTAGTCGAGATAGACCATACAAAATATATATAGAAATGATCAGTGTCACCAGGAGATTCGATTTAGACATGTCCGTCCGTCTGTCCGTCTGTCCGTCTGTCCGTCTGTTTGTATACAGTTATCTTATCGAAGAAATTGAGCTATCTTGACAAAATTTGGTATGCGTGCTCACGGGGACATGAGTAAGAACAAGTTCGAGAATGGACCCGATCGGACCATTCTTAGGGGTACCTCCAGTACTAGGGTCTGTTATGAAAATCACAAAAACTGCTCTAAAACCGATGTTTTTCAAGATATTTTGATGAAATTTGATATTTGATCATATTTAAAGGCCAGTAATATTATTTCCGAAAATTGGAAAATTGGGCGTGGCAGAAGGGCGGTTTTCGAAAATTGTCTCCTACACCCGAAATTCAAATGGGACTTGAACGAAATTTGGCACTTATGCTTCCTTTGTAGCCTTAAACATCCTTCCAAAAAATTTTCTTGATCGGTCCATTTTTAAGGGTACCTCCAGTACTAGGGTCGTCACAAAAATCCCAAAACTGCCTTAAAATCGGACTTTTTCGCAATATTTTAATGAAACTTAGAATTTGAGCGTATATTTAAGCCCCCGATTAGAATTCCAAAAAATTGGAAAAGTGGGCGTGGCAAAAGGGCGGTTTTCATAAAAAAATCTATCAAAGGTCGGTATATGGGGCCTCTAATGGCCTTAAACACCTCTGGATATTAAATGTTATTTGAACATGTGTGTCTGTGTCGGGTATTCTATTGTCAGGCTCGCCTGACTATAACACCCTTACTTGTTTTCATTTCTTTTCTTCTAGACCGTAGGTTCATTTTTCTGTGAGGAGTCTTTATTTTTTTTCTCTCGATTTCAGACTCAGACAAATTGTTGTTATTGTTGTTGTTGTCTGCTCTAAACTCAATTAAATGAAGACCGCGTGCTGAAACTTTGCGGTCATTGCTACTCAGTATCGAACCAACGATGGGCTTTGTTGGGCATACGAGATCCGCCTACTGCATTTAATTGCTTCAACCGACTTAAACGCTAAAAAATTTTTAATTCATAGAAGCGGTCGGTTATGTAATAATTAGCAACTCAATTACACAAATGGTATGTTCTTTTTTTTTTTTGCATTTTAATGCGACTTACACTGTTTATGACATACGATATGACACTCGAATATCGACAGCCTTGGCGGCAGTAGTGTCGGTGTGGAGGAATAGAGTGGGGAGCGTGTGATGTAAATGCGAAAATATTTGATTGCAAAAGATCAAATAACAATTAATTATTTTGATAAAAATTAATGATTGTAGCATCGAATTGTGTTGAGCTTTTTGTCACATATCTACTTTGTTCAAAATAAAAATAAATGAATTTTTTTAGATTAAAAAAAAAAGAGTTTTCATCACATTAAAAAGGTCAAAAATTAAGTTTTCACATACATATTGATTTCAGTCCCTTCCTATATAAACTTACACTCGTTTGATAAAATTTCAAATAAAATCTTTTCATATCAACATAATAATGTCAATCAGATTGAATGTTTTGCCAACTTCTCACCTTTTGCAAACTAGAGTTGAAAGATTGGCAGATCAAAAAACGGAGTAGATTGCATTAAAAAGTAGTGACGGAGTAGATTTCAAATTCACGAAAAAACAAGTAAGGGTGTTATAGTCAGGCAATCCTGACAATAGAATACCCGACAAACAACACATGTGCCAATAATTTTTAATATCAAGAGGTGTTTAAGGCCATAAGGGGCCCAATATACCGACTTTTGTTAAATTTTTTTATAAAAAACGCCCCTTTGCCACGCCCACTTTTCCAATTTTTTTAAATTCTAATCGAAATCTTAAATACACTCCGAATCCTAAGCTTCATTGGAATATTTGGAAAAAGTCCGATTTTGAGGCAGTTTTGGGATTTTTGTGATAGACCCTAGTACTAGAGGTAACCTTAATAATGGACCGATCTAGGAAATTTTTTGGGAGGATGTTTATGGCTACAAAGGAAGCATAAGTGCCAACTTTCGTTAAAGTCCCATTTGAATTTCGGGTGTAGGGGACAATTTTCGGAAAACGCCCTTCTGCCACGCCCACTTTTAAAATTTTTGGAAATCGTATTACTTGCCTTGAAACATGTTCAAATATCAAATTTCATCAAAATATCTTGAAAAACTTCGATCTTAGAGCAGTTTTTGTGATTTTCGTAACAGACCCTAGTACTGAAGGTACCTTTAAAAATGGTCCGATCGGGTCCACTTGTTCTTACTCATGTCCCCGTGAGCACGCATACCAAATTTTGTCAAGATAGCTCAACTCCTCCGATAAGATAACTGTATACAGACAGACAGACGGACGGACATGTCTAAATCGAATCTCCTGGTGACGCTGATCATTTCTATATATATTTTGTATGGTCTATCTCGACTGGTTCTGGGTGTTACACACAACCACACAAACGCAATACACCCTCGACACAGAGTGTGTCGGGTATAAAAACCAAGTAAATTACCTCCGATCGGAGTAAAGTGGGAAGGCTGATGGAGAGACAGAGTGGCTAAGAAATTGAGGGACCGATAGGCGAACATTTCCAAATCGAATCTTCTCTTTTGGTGCTTCTGATCACTACACACGGATGCACAAACGCAATATATTCTCGTAAAAGAGTAACTCGAGTATAAATATTTATGTCTTGTTTTGTGCGAACTCAAACAAGTCTATTGTAGGTACTTAAACTCAATTTTATTCTTCTCATCAGACCCCAAGAAATCCCATTAATTTTTAATTCAAAAGTTCACATATTTATATCGAATAATGAAAATTCCCTATGACTCTAATAATTCCGTAATTGATTTTAATTAATTTTATTCTCTGTACAAAGCAACAGCTAATGTTCGTTGAACTACAAAACTATAAATTCAAGCACCAAAGGTCAATATCCCGTAACGATAATTTCTCGACTGTCTTGAAACTTTCCTCCGAAAAGTTTTGAGCCCTACACAATTATTATCATGATTCATGAACTTGATGGCTTCTTTCTTCCCTTTCATCGCATCAAAGCAATCATTGAGTAATTAAGTAATTTGGGGCTCAAAATTATTTAAATATGCCGTGCAGCAACAAACTCATTATAATTTCTCTTTCTTGAATAATTGAATGCATTGAAAAGTTTCCTCAAAACACACATTCACACAAAATTCCCGAAAGCGTTTATTTATCGCATGGGAGAGAAATATGGCTGCGTGTGTTGTGCGCGCAAGAACAACATGTTCATATACATATTTAAACTAGAAAAATACTTGAGCTTAAATTCTCATAGTGAAATTTAATTAATTTATTACGGTTATTTTCAATATTGCCCTTAATCAATTTATCACCGATGCATGAAATTGATTTGCAACGACACACAGTTCGGGGCCCGCCCGACGCATTACCCATTACCCTTTGTGAATTCGAATTAATTAAAAAATAATAAAACATGTAAAAATACTTTACAAATTCGCATCCATCTACGTGCGCTGTGTATTAATTGGTCTGTTAATCGCCATAATGCAGCCGCCTGCCCACAAGTGACTTTACACATTGCCATTTGCAATTTTTCCCACAATTAAATACATTCGAAAAACGTTAAGAACAAAATCGCATAATGCGTTGCAATTGAAATTCTTCCTCAAAAAAGCTGTAAATTTAAGCTCAACTAATTGAAAAGAATAAAAAAATTATAAAAAAAAAAAAAAAAAAATAAACAATAAATTAAGGGTGTTTATAGTCCATACAATAGCCGTGAAGGCGTTGCTCCAATTATAGGGAAAATGCGGGAAGCAAGGCTACGCTGGTATGGACACGTCCTAGGAGCAAATGAGGTCAGCTTGACAAAAAAGGGCTAAAAACTTAAAATAAAACAGTTGTAATCAACGGGGATGTCCGACACAGCGTTGGTATGGACACAATAAATTGAGAACTCGATGTTGTAGGACTTACCTCGGATGATGCAACCGACAGAGCGGAATGAAGGAACGAACTAGTCGCGTTTTGCGGACATTGAGAAAACGCCAAATATAGAAGAAAAAATAGTCCATACAACAAGTACCCGGCACATATAAGGTCTCGTGTCCTCGTTCCACAGAGTGTGGGGTATAAAAATTGCACAATCATTAACATGTAGGAAAGATAAAGTCGGTCCAACTTTCGGTTTTCAGCTTTTGAGACTCTTGTTTCGAAGGTTTTTTTGATTTTTGGAACGAAGGGTTCATGGGTAGAAGTTGCACATTTTCACTAGGTTCAATCCCTTGAGTCAAAAATACCTCCATATTAAATTCCGAATTGATTGGATCACTTTGTTCGGAGTAGATATGAACATAAACGGACGGACGGATAGACGATCCTTGTAAATATATCTACGAAACTTCATTCTGGCTTTTCCAAGTTCCCAGAAAATCTACTTTACCTACTCCATTGAAGCTTAGTACATAAAGCCCTTCGGGTTGATCATTTTTGAGATTTTCATTAAGGAATTGGAGACGGCAAATTGTCATTGACAAAGCATTATGTGAAAAAATTGTTAAAGAAAACAAAGAATAGAACATTTTGTTGCCTTGCTTGAGCTACTTTATTCACTTTGCCAGAGATCATATTCGGAGATAAAAAAAAGAAAGCATACTGTACTGCAAAAGGAGGATAATGTACGTAGCCATTGTCCTTTCCGCAAGGGAAACCAGTTATGGCAAATCCGCGTACCCTAGCTAAACGTTTAACAGTACACGGCTGAGTTCTGGATCAAGCTTTTAAAACATTGTGTAACCTTCCAATATACCAAAGGTTTGGCCAAATATTCATTCGAACATGGTATAGCGGAGATCAGGAGACCCACAGCCAAATAAGTAGTGCCTGATCTTTGATAGGCCACCTTGTGGTACTCTCGCTGGGGCTGCTGTTAATGATGACATCAGGATAGCACCGAAACTTGACCAAGAATTGTGATTGTGGCTATGCCCCTGCATGAGGTAAAATTGTTACGCTGTGCCTGTCCAACGACGTTCCTATTCATACATCTGGACGGGCACTCAATATAATCGAGTAAGTCTATGTATAAACGACTCAATATAATGTAGCCATTGTCCTGATCGGACGTAAAGTGAAGACAATCCGTCATTGAGTCATCAAAATGTACTCACGAACCCATAGTTCATTTATCCTTGTCAAAACTAAATGAAAAGTTTTAATCAAAATTTTCGAATAAAATCCTCGATGAACCTTAAAACTTCAAGTCGGAGATCACAGCTTTGCTTTGATAATTCATTGCATGCACTCTAAACCGAAACTCATTTTAGCATTCCTTCGTCCTTGAATTGCTTTGCACTTTGAGGTTCAACTGGAAAAAGAAAAAAAAAAAAAACTACAGGAAAAAAAATAAACACAGAAGACGAGAAAAGAACTTTTTAAATAATCCACATCAAAAGGGATTCTGTTAATGTCTGTGCGCCGAGTTCCGGAGCAGCAGGAACAACAACCACGACAACAAAAACAAACACTTTGTGGAGGACATAACGAGCATCGAGCATCGAGAAGCCTAACAACTGCATAAATAGGAAGGGCCGAACCCCGTCCCGTTCCACGCACTAATTTACGCAATTAATCACAACAAAAAACTTTGCGCAAACTCGGTACATAGCAGTACTTTGCAAAACATAAATCAGGATTCGCGGCTTTTAATGCACATAGCTTCCGGTATCGGACAGTAGTGAGAGGCAGCCTCGACTACGGGATCCTTGCGTTTCGTTTTAGCGTATAGCGTATAATCATAATTCACTCGTTTGCGCTCATTTTCGCCCGTTTTCATTGCGGCAATGCAGCAATAAAATCACACAACAAAAACAACAACAACAACATCAACAACAAATACGAAATCTTAACTAGGCTGTAAGCACTCTATGAATGCACTGACTCAAGGATTTTGAATTTAAGGCAGGACCAAAGCGAACTGACGAAAGTTCGAAGAAAGTGGGGCAACGAAAAAAATAAATAAATAAATAATAAATAAAAGAGAAATGGAAGTTCGGAAAATACTCAGGGGAAAAATATTCGAAATTCTATATTTCTGTCGACTACTTCCAAAGAGAAAAATCATCAATAAGTCTGGGCCTCTTCGGAAAGTCTGCGCCCTCTGCTAACCCCCTCTATAAATTTCTGAACAGCCCCAGTTAACTCTATTCCAAAAGGGTTTTTTTTTGCAACATTTTCATTATTCCAATGTCCTTTTCTCTCGACTCTGTCAAACAAAATTGAATGTTCCACAAAAATGTTCTACTTTTCCCGAATCCATTGAAACTGCAGGACATTATTGAAGCAATTCGTGTGTTTGGATTTCTTCGCACTGCGAAATGATCATCGAACTTGGCAGTGAGCGAAAAATAAGAAGAAAAAATGCAAAGAAAATAAAAGTAAAAAAAAAAAAGTGAAAGAAAATTCACAAACTACGGGTGGGACTGGCAAACTATTTTTCACACTTTAATGTCAACTTCAGACTACAATTTGCTAAAGCACATACCGCAGAAATTGGCACCGAAAACGATTCATCATCGAAAGTGGTCTTGCGGGACGAATTTCCAAAGAAACTTTTAAGGAAAATGTGAATTAAATTGAAGCTCCGAGCAATTGCATAGACATGTGTAGCTTTCGTAAGACGAAGACGACAAACACGACCGAACACGATGAACACGACAAGGACGAATTCGAATTGTTTTTGTTTGCCCGATACAAAATTTGATGTAACTTGGCCAGAGCTTTTTGGTGCGAAAATTGGTATACATGGCTTGCGTTAAAGGGGGATCGTATTTATTTAATTCCTTCTTTTATTTTTTTTTAATTGAAATTACATTCGGGTTAAGTACTTATAACAAGAAGAGGAAGAAATTGTGCAGAAATGGGATAAATATTCTCCTTTGGATGTGGAAAACGTAAAAAAATCCTTTCCGATTTGTTCTTCACAGTCCGATCAGGGACAGTCTGTAGGGATTCTCTTGGCTAGCGGACGTTGTTTTCTAAAACCTCTGTGGATATTGTAAATATCGCTCCTTCGCAACAAAGAAGTCACAACTCAAAAGTGGTCCTTATTTAGGAAACGTGAAAAACAATATGCGTCACAGTGGCAATCAAAGCAAAAAGAAAGGTATGGCGGGTTTTTATCCGGCCTTTTATAATAACAATTTGAAATAGAATTTTTCTTGCAGGTAGCCAGGTGACTTATGAACAAGATCCACAGAAAATTGACCCATTTTGAATCCTTTTTGAGAGCTGTTGTTCATAGCTTAGGAACATAGAGGATATGAAGGTTTGTGAGAAGTTTCGGGTGACCAGCGTACCCCGCTAGCTAAAGAAGTTCTGGTTTTGGGTTTGAAAAACATTTTTCATCTACTTTAAAAGCCTTAAAAGGTCATTGATCTATTTTTAGTTAAACATGAGAATCAGAATTGCGAAGAAATATTTCGAAATTATTTCTATAACTTCGTCTCAACTTCTCAGAAACGATTAATTTCATATCAAGAATTGCCCGAGAGCTATCTATACCAAAATCTGAATTTTGTTGAAGAGAAATTCCATGAAGCCCACATCCGCTCAGTCGTCAACGTTCGTACTTTTCCTATTATTATCCCTCTCCCGGCCAATCACTTAACGCTCAAGGATAAAGCAAAAATTTATGCTCCATATTATTATGATGGAAATAAGATGAAAATAATCCCATAAAATCTGTTGCCAATTAGCGGTTGTCATGCATGTTTTAACCCATTATGTACTACTTTATTATTAACTCTACGCACTTAAGGCAACATTTACAGAAGCAGCAATAACAATACTTGTCAATTTATTCTTCCTTTCCATCCTTATGATACTTATTATAAAATCAATAGCGACGATATTGTTGGCAAAAGCTTATTACAGCAGCTCAAACGGAAACGGAAGTGCTGCCGCCATTGGCAGTTTTTAAGATTATGCACGTAAAAAGCTCTCAACTACTCGACGTCTTATCGGTTTTGCTTCATTTTTTATCATTTTTTTTTTATTTTTCTATTAAATTTATAAATAATCTGGCGAGTATTATCAGATAACTACTCATTAAAGATAGATTTACCGATTGAAAATAATTTTATGGTATTTATCTGACGATGAGTTCTCCGAAATTTGAAGGAATTTTAAAGCAAATATGTTTCATTGTCCTTAAATATGTATGTCCTATATATGTACATAAATGCAAAGCGAAAATTTATTCAATTTATATGGCTACGAATTGGAATTTCTCTTGCTTCCCCCCATTCCTTTTGTGACCGAGAGCTAAAAAGTTAATTATAATTTTGTCTTCTTATGATTCACTGACATAATTTATTAGGAATCTAGCACGCAAGCGCATATAAAATACCATGCGGCTAGACACGGCCGTATGGATTGCAAAGTAAATAGATTGTTCCTTTGCGAATGCATGCTTTAATGCACGTTGCCCATGGCCAGATGTTAAATACATTCATAGATACATTCATACACAGGACGACAGCTGCATGACTCTGTGCAGCAGATAACAACTAGTCGAAGAACGGCACTCCGGGTGCATCCTATACATACTACATATATGCGTTTATCGTATCGTTGAGAGGTCTCTACCGTTCTGAGCATTAATGCGATATTAGCTGTAATTTCGAACGATAATAGCTCACATACCTTTATCGGGTTTTGCTCTCTCGCTCTTCTGCTCTTGTGGGTTAGGGGGCGGACTTACTTAATCTTGCTTTTGTACTACCGGAGGGTGCTTTCTACGCTATTTATCCTTAACTAAATGTTAGTTGCGAAAGCTAAAGAGCCATTTGACCATATTAATCCATAGAGGGTTTGTTCTTTGTTAATATTTCATCTAGAAGATTTTGTGGAGAATTATTATTATTATTATTGTTAAATTTTCGGGTATTGATTCAATATGATTTAATCGATTCATTCAACCAATTTAGGTAAGAAGATTAAGGCCAACAAACCGAGACTGAAATCATAAAAGGAAGTGACTAAAGCCGACATTAGAAATTTCTGATAATTAATGTGATTTATGGCATTAAAGATAAAAAGGAGTGTAAATATCTTTGGTTTCTTTGTAACTGATGTTCCAGGTTTAGTCTTCATTGAATTAAGTTGACATGGGCAGAGGGTTATTGAATATATTTATATCCCTCCGTCGTTGAACAAATGACAACCCTAATTAGGTAATGGCAAATGAGCAGCACGTGTCAACAAAAAAAAAAAAAAAAAGAACACTGCGTGAATTGTTCCCATTTTCGGCAGCGTAAAAAGAGGGTTAATAATTACAAACAAAAGTGTTTGGAAACAGTAAACAAAGCAAACACATTAGTTGAGCCCAAATATACCCTTCAACACTCGCAGGGATGCACGCAGGACCTCAGGTAAACAATTTACGCACGTCAACAACGCTTGACTTTCGCCTGTTGTAGGTGTTATCTAAGTTTTTTTTTTTTTTTTTTTTTTTTCAACACGCTCCGGTCTTGTTTACATGCAATTAAAACGGGAAGGGAGAAAATTAGGGGAGAGCGGAATTTCTAGGTTTACGGCTTGCAAAGAAAGGATCAATTTACTGCAATGAAAAGAAAAGAAAAACAAAAAACGGAACAATGGCACCTCCTCAGGCGATCGTTAAGCCGTGCCCATTTAAATAATGGTTCAGCACTGAGTCCTTTTTTTTTCGAAATTGTTATCCCCTCTTTTTTGTGGGTTTCGTGTTTTGGTGTTGATAAGATGCATTTCCATGGAAAAGACTAATTTTGATGGGGGCCTTTTTTTTTCTTCATTGGAAACTAGAATTCGTTTTTTCTATTGGGCTGTCTCTCCCAATTGTTGGAACATTAATTTATTGTTAACATTTATTTAATTGCACTCCTTTGGCTTTGACTGTTATTGGAGTGATTTCAAGCGGCGCCTTCTTCTCAAAGTGTCTTTGCTGGCTGAGGATGGCAATCGGCCCCCTCAAAAGGGATTTTAAAGTTTGTTGATTTTTGGATTTTAGGTAATACCAAGTTGTAGCTTCCTTTTGCGTAGTAAAATCCTTTAAAAATACTTTTTATGTAAGCTCTTTTTTGAAGTTCTATATCTCAAAAACTAATTAAGACAGAGAGATGAAAAAATGGTAACTGATAGTTAAGGAAACAAGGAATATAAAAATTTTTTTTTTAATTTTACACTGAGAAAAATTTTTGCACAAAAAATAAAAGAAACATTAAATAATTTTGTTGTTCATACTTCTTATTCGACCCTTGAAATACTTCATTTTAATTTTTGTTTGAATTCTTCGGGCTTAGGGTCCAAACATATCTGTTATGAAATGTCAATTTGGTTGTAAAAAATTGATGTTATAAAGATGCCTGATGATGAACTCGTAGCTGGGTTCGAAATCAATCGCATCAGCTTTCAACTTTCCACTTTCGGCAATTAGAAAAAAGATTTTTTTTCAATTGCCAAAAAATTGACAATTCATAACAGAAATGTTTGGACCCTAAGCCCGAAGAATTCAAACAAAAATTAAAATGAATTAAATAATTTTTTTTCAGTGAAATTATGTTTTTGAGTCTCAATCAAAGAAAAACGACAAAATGGTGACTGATAGTTAATGGAACAAGAAATTTAAAAATATTTTTTTTTAATTTTACACTGAGAAAAATTTTTGCACAAAAAATAAAAGAAACATATAATAATTTTTTTCAGTGTAATTATGTTTTAGAGTAATATTTCTGGCATTTTTAAACTATACCTCTAAGTATTAACTTTCTCCAGAAAATGTTTTATCAAAATAAAAATTCGGCTTTTTGAGATATTTTGTAGAAATTTAAGTGCACAAAGATGGTCTGAGTTTAAACATCCATGGAAACCTATGGCATGAAATATATAAAACAGACATAGGTCGCTACATTTTTGATGATTAGTAGAGACACTAACCAGCCTCTTTAAGTAGTACTTAATTAAGAGATATCAGCACAGTTTCATTGGAAGATCCAAGCTGCTGTTAACGAACAAATCAAGGGCAACAGTTGATTCGTTTTCTTCATTTCAGACCCTTAAGTCCTGCTCTTCGAAGGAGTCAAGGCATATGAACTTTGACTTTTTTCTATTATTTGTACATTGTTCTTATATTTATTTATCTTATTATTTTCTATTCGATATCGTGAGCACTTTGTTATCTGATTCTCGATAAGCTGATTTAAGACATTAAAGCTCAGACTCATGATCCCATTTTGAAAGAGGACCTTCAGCTTACGATGTACATATACCATACCAAATATCAGAGAAAAACTCTTTGAGAATGTCAGGTTCGCTGTTGATAAAACCAGAATTAAAATAGAAAACAATTTCTTAATAAAATCAATCGATAAATGGAAAAAATCGAAGCATAAATAAATGAATAAATAAAGAATTTTCTTTCGACTTTAAATTGTCCAAAAAAGAATTGGACTGTTGTTTGTCAACAAAATCCAATAAGTAGTTTAAGTTTAATAAGCCATGACAGACGTCTGCCAAAGGCACATAAACGCAAGCACCCAAACACACACACACACACACACACAGGGACGGTTGCGAACACATGTTGTTCGTTTGCGAAGCCACATGTACGCGGATGTTACAAACCGTAGATAAATAATTCATACAACCGAAACCGAATCCAATTCGATCAAACATATTTTGTTGACAGGATAATAGACATGACAGCATGAGCTTATTGAAGCGAGATAGCGAGAAGCTGTGTCTCTCTTGTCACATCACAAAAGCGATTTTTTGTTTGTTTGGTGTTTTTTGTTGTTGTTGTTGTTGATGTTGCTGTTGCCTTGAACGTGCGAAAGCTTGTTGAGTTTAAATCATTAAGTCGAGCTTAAAACGTAAAAACGCTGCAAGGAATTCAATCAATAATGCTGAAATAGCATTGTTTGCCGTAATCATTACGTGTGAAAGATAAAAAAATATAAAAAGAAAATATAAAAAAAATAATAAAGCGAAAACAAGGAAATCCTTTTCGAAACTTTTTGAAGGTGTGGAAACCGCAGCCAAAATGCCTTCAACTTCGCATCACCGCCATCTGTTGCAGTGACATCGTTACGTTGGTGTTCCTGACTAAGTGTGAATGAGTGTGCATGTGATAGTGTGTGTGTGTGTGTACATTTTCTAGTGTGGTTTAATATTGACTTGTGTTGACAGCTCATATAACTACGACGTCAACGACGGCTGAATCAATGGATGAGGTGTTCGCTGAGTGCTAAGACCTCAGGCTCAGGTCCCGGCACATCTGATGGCTGTCAATTTCAATATGGGTGCGTGTGCGTGTTCGTGTGCGTGCGTAGTTTAGCATTCAGCTGTATATAAGTTGGGTCATGATAAATGGCAATGCCATTTTCGCACATACATACATTTACTTAAATTCATTGGGGAGTTCATCAAGAAGGCATTTGATCATTATTATTATTTTTTCTTTTCAATAAGTTTGTTCCCAGCTGAGGGAATCTGATTTCGTGTTCGATTTCTTAAAATAATTTCTTTTTTTTTTTCTGTTTCTTGTTCTGTTGATGCTTTTGCGTTGTTTGAGCGAGCCTCTTCGACAGACACTTATGGTTATTTACACCTAATCAAGTGTGAAAAGTCGAGAGAGCATAATTTTCTCAACCCTAAATTCCTTGCGGGTTCATAAGTGCACATAAATAAGTAGATATATACGTTTCGTAGCCGCAAGGGTGCTTAATTGATCTGGTTATTGTTGTTGTTGTTGGGCTGCGATGTGAGCCAAAAGCAGAAGCGAAATGGTACTGCATTTATTCCTAAAATAGGGGATTTATCTGTTAATCGCTGTTTTGGGATAAATTTCCGACAATTGATTTATTGAGCCAGCTTCCAGCGGCAATTAAAACGAGGAAAATTTTGATTCTCTGTGGCGTAGTATTTCTGTGTGTGTGTTTAACCAACTAGACTTGGCTTCATTTAAGTACATTTATTCTCCCCCAAGACAGCAAAATTGATTAGCTGATGGCATTTTGAGTTTGACTTTAATATTTTGTTTTTAGAAATTCTAGTTAATTGCGCTCAAGGAAGTCCCGTATCATCGGAGCGAGTACCAACAAATAGTTGCCAAATATTGAAATAATCGAAGGGGAATATTTTTACCCGTATTAATGAAACAAAGAATGCCCATTCTTTCGTATTCTGTGAGTCATGGCCGCCGTGAAAATAAAAGGTAAAGGAAAGAACAAAGAATAAAAGAATCGCACGTGACTCAGCGCTTTGTTTGAGCAACGATTGGCTTTGAATAAAAAGGATATAATATACTCGTACCGTGTAAAAAGATGAATCACGCGAGTCATTCGGGCTAATGTGGAAGGATGAGAATAAATATTAAAAGTCCCTTTTATGTTGCTTAGAGACTATTGCATATTACCTGATTTTAGCTTCTTTAAATGCAGAAAAAAAATCATAAGTTTAGTTGTTTCATATTTCAATACTTTCGTTTTTTGGATGCCAACTTCAGACTTTAATTTAAATGCTAAAATCACATTTGGTGCCTAAGTGTGTCACCCCTGGTGGCAGCGACATTAATCTAACCTTACCTAACCTAATGGTCAATTATGTCTATTTAACATTATCTTTTTTTAAATTATTTATGTTTTAAAAAATTTTTTGTTTATATCAACATTTGGATTTTTGATTGAAACAAATTTAGACTTTCATATAGTTTAATTGTGGCTCTGGTATAGCGTAGGAGATGCGTGCTATGCTCTTGATCCCGAGGTCCGAGGTTGGATTCCCGGCACAGGCGAAACGGAGTGTAATGTTTCAAGCCTAGCACTGGTTTTTCAAAAATCGCTCACTACAAAAATAAGACATACACTCACACAAACACAAGAAAACCTCTCGTGGTATCACAATGGACCGGTAAACGACCTTAGTGACAGCCATTTCCAACAATTACAACATACATATCTACCTACATATAGTTTAAAAAATGCATTTTTGGTTAACTTTATTTATTATTAATAAATATGTTTTTCTTATATTGTGAAAATGCTTAACTTTTCCCCTCACGACCTTAAGACGGGTTGTTTCAATCACTTCGGCAACATATTTAGTACAAATGTTAAAATAACAGCGAAATGTTATCGATTTTCAACATGCTGCAAATGGTGGGGAAATTATGAAACATGTTGAGCAGCAAGCAAAGAACATGTTTTCGTTGACAAAGAAAGAATATTGTTTGAATTCTCATGTTAGGCAACAAGATTTAAAATACTTTAATGCAAGAGTTTGAAATTAGGTTTTTAAAAATTCTTTTAAAATTAATTTGAATATATTTTTGACTATATACAAAGATGACTATTGAGGAAAAGGGAATAAATAGACAGCTTTCATAAAAAAAGAGAAAATAATGCCAATTTTAACTCCATTAAAATATAAGTTCAAAATTTTTAACGTATGATAACGACTATTAGAACAACTGATTATTAATTTCAATCAACAAAAAAAAAATGTAATGGGCAATTTTCTTTAATCGCCTCTCCTCTCTTTTCAACATTTCAACCATCCACCACTAATTTTTCAATACAATAATCGTTTTGATAGTTAAAATCGAAAGATATGTTTTCAAAAAGCATCTTTGAAACTGACCTACCTCCAATAGAAATTGATATCACAAAAATACGAAAGGAAAAACTCCCTCAAAACGACCAACCAGCTCCTGCAACATGTATCCAAACAATAAATTGTGAAACATGCTGCTACACAATGCACAATAAAATAGCAACCCTCGTACTTTCTCTCGTGAAAACTCTTCTCCAACACAACGGTGTTCGTGTTTCTGTTCGTGCAATGGAAATACGAAAAACGGACGAACCGAAGGAAAGTCATCCAACGATAGCTACGAAACTAAAATGTATCTGCAAGAAGATTTACGTATCTCAGTTCAAATCCGTGAGTCGTCCCACATGCAACGAAAACGCTGTGCTGCGTGCGCGATTTTTCGATTTTGATGCGTGGCACTCGAAAGCATCCACAAGTTCGTAAGCCCGAAGAACAGAAATAAACGCTAGAATTTTGTTTTTCGGATGAAATCTTGGGGAAAACCGCACCAACAAAAAAAAAAAAAAATCACATCAAAAAAATTTTTACCAAGAAAAATAAATTCTTAAAAAAAAAAATAAAAATCAAATAAAATAAAATGTAATAAAATAAAGAAAAAAAAATTCAAGAAAAATAGGAAACAGTGCGTGTGCAAAGCAGAAGAAGGGCTGCGAAGAGCGAAGAATTCGTGCTCGAATGGTCCAAGCGCAGTGATTTCCGTGGGCTATCCCCGCTGCGGTGCTGTTGAGCGGCGTGTTGGCGTTGCGTGTTTTGTGCTAAGTGAACTCAAGTGACGCGGCGTAAAAATAAACACATAACAGGCTATATTCGCAGATATGTGCTTCTTGCTTTTTCTCGATTGAAATTTAGGCCAAACAAAAGGAAAATTGACAAAACAATGTAGAAAAAAAGGCACTAAATCGAAACAAAAATAAAAACAAAAAAACACGAAGAGGAAAAAGGTTAAGTTTTTGCATGCAAACTAAAGGCCCAAAAAGTGTTTCAACCTTTGAGTCTCAAAATTAAAATGAATATGGAAATTTATTCCTTAACTGTTGACCCTTTTATTTAAGTTGAAAGGAGGAAAAAATCAGAATCACTCACGATTGTCAGCTCCCTGAGCACATTTGTCGGCTTCAATAAAATATGCATTAAATTACAAAAAAAAAAATTTAATAAATAACAACAATAATAAAAGCTTAAAAATAAAAAACGAAAACAAAAAAGAAGACAAATAAATTAACGATTCGTTTTTAAAATTGAAATGCAATGCCATAATTTATCTCCATTAATGCAACTCAAGCCGCACAAATTGTCTTTCATAGAAACCGAGAGAAATTGAAAAATTGTTAAGTAAGGTTGTGGAACTCTGCAAATGTGCGAAGAACACACACACACACACACCGAAAAAACAAAAACAAAACCAAAAACCAAAAAAAAAGTAAAGGAAACAAGAAACGCACTACAATGCCTCATTTTGCATAATTGGGCGAGGAACCCAGGCAAGTTCGTTTATTCGCAAAAAGTTTATTGAAAACTCTTCCAGGCGAAGCCGAAGGAAGAGCAAAAAAAAAGGAAAGAAAAGAAAAAAAATAAAAAAAAACAGGAAAAAGAAGCCCTCGTGAAAGTGGATTGTGAACAAAGTTCCGTCGTAGTGAAAACAAAGTAAAGGCAAAAGTGAAAACTTCATAAATTAAAAAATATACTGCCACAAAGTGGGCTCCGGAGCTAGAACGACTCCTCCAAAAGCTGAGAACGACCGAGCAAAGTGTATGTGCAAAAGTAATGAAAAAAGGATTTACGTTGAAGCTGTAGCAGTCTTAAAGGAACTTGATGTGAGTTTTGTTTACATTTCACATTTACAAATTCGTTGAAAAGCTGGCGATATTTTTTTTCCAATTTTTTTTTGGATTTTTTTTATTCTTATTTTTTTTTTTTTTGGAAGATCAAAAAATTTTTATGCAAATAAGAAACTAAAACAAAAAATGCAAAGTATGGGAAGTATCTTTGATTCTTCAACGAAAATAGAAGGTCTCAATTACAGCATTTGATATCCGCAAATATACTTTGAGAATGAGGGTCTTAAATTATTATAAATTATTTCTTTTATCATGAATTCATTTGAGTCATTATTTCTTTGCAGAAACATCCTAACAAGGAATATTTCAGTGCATGTAATGAAGTTAATTTTAAATAGAAAAGAAAGTCGAGAAATTATTTATGGGAACAATAAAGAATAAATTCGGTGTCTACTTTGAAATTTAGGGAATTTTTTAAAGAATTAGAAAAGTCCTTCAAAGTGATTGAAATATTTGGAGCTTTTATTTTTCTCCATAAATAACAAATAATTTAATTCATTTGAACTTTGAGGAATTTTATTCTTCAATCTGATGTGCCTTAGATTAGGATTTGATAGGATAGAATAGGATAGAATAGGATAGAATAGGATAGAATAGGATAGAATAGGATAGAATAGGATAGAATATGATAGAATAGGATAGAATAGGATAGAATAGGATAGAATAGGATAGAATAGGATAGAATAGGATAGAATAGGATAGAATAGGATAGAATAGGATAGAATAGGATAGAATAGGATAGAATAGGATAGAATAGGATAGAATAGGATAGAATAGGATAGAATAGGATAGAATAGGATAGAATAGGATAGAATAGGATAGGAATAGGATAGAATAGGATAGAATAGGATAGAATAGGATAGAATAGGATAGAATAGGATAGAATAGGATAGAATAGGATAGAATAGGATAGAATAGGATAGAATAGGATAGAATAGGATAGAATAGGATAGAATAGGATAGAATAGGATAGAATAGGATAGAATAGGATAGAATAGGATAGAATAGGATAGAATAGGATAGAATAGGATAGAATAGGATAGAATAGGATAGAATAGGATAGAATAGGATAGAATAGGATAGAATAGGATAGAATAGGATAGAATAGGATAGAATAGGATAGAATAGGATAGAATAGGATAGAATAGGATAGAATAGGATAGAATAGGATAGAATAGGATAGA
This sequence comes from Chlorops oryzae, assembly GCA_020466095.1. Classification (NCBI taxonomy): domain Eukaryota; kingdom Metazoa; phylum Arthropoda; class Insecta; order Diptera; family Chloropidae; genus Chlorops; species Chlorops oryzae. Next base: position 15,930,270 of record CM035807.1, on the reverse strand, counting down.
ATAGGATAGAATAGGATAGAATAGGATAGATAGGATAGCAAAGGAAATGATAGGGTAGGATAGGATAGAATTGGGAAGGATGGGATAGGATAAGATGGAAAGAATAGGATAGAATAGGATAGGAAAGGATAGGTAAGGTCAGGTGAGGATAGAATAGGATAGGAAAGGATTGGTTAGGTCAGGTTAGGTCAGGTTAGGTCAGGTTAGGATAGGATAGGATAAGATAGGACAGGACAGGACAGGACAGGACAGAAAGACAGGACAGGACATGACAGGACTGGATGGATAGGATAGGATAGAATAGGATAGAATAGGATAGAATAGGATAGAATAGGTTTGGTTAGTTTAGCTTAGGTGAGTCTGGCTGCCACCATTGAGAGACTCACTTAGGCCTCACATGGGTCCGTTGTGTTACCACGAATAATGGGAAAACAAAGAAAAACAGAAAAAGAAAAAACGACACAAACATCCATGACCTTTGCTGGGAGTTGAACCCAGAGCCTGTTGCATCGTAAATTGGCATCTCAAATTTGACAGAACGTAACTTAACTTTACTTTTCTTAAAAAGTTTTTTTTACTACACTAACCCATTAACGCCCAGTGATATCGTTTGAGAACACTCATTCTCTGGAAAGCCGTTAAAAACCATTAAATTCAAATATAAATAAATTTTAAAATTGAAGGTTTTTATTTCGATGTGTGGGCGTTAATGGGTGAATAAGTACCTAAATCTTAACGTTCAATCGGGAGTCCTCCCGTGCAAAGTCATCAGGGCAGACTGGCCCAATTGATCCATAAACTTAAGCTAAGTTAAGTAAAGTCAAATTTATGTAAGTTGCTTTAGGTCTAATGAAGCGTTGGCCGCTGGGAGTTCCTCATAAGTATGACAGGAACAAGTAATAAAATATTACAGTCTCTCTTCTCATTTTCAGTGAGAAGTGATTGCAGTAAATTTAAAGGGGTAAGGCGCCTCTCTAAATTGATTCCATGTATACATTTTTATATCATATTCATCTCAACATTTTTGTTGTTTTCAATTTTTAAGTTAAGTTGAAAATTTCTTACTTGTAATCAATATTCCTCTGGATTAACAAGATCCTTCCTTAAAAAAATGTAAAACAAAAAATTAAAATTGTGTAAAGGACTTTTTTTTACTGAAAACATTTTATTTATATTTATTCACAATTATTCATCTCCTCGAAAGAAAGAAGCTTTTAAGATACGAATATTGACGGCAGAGAGAATTCATTTATAATATTTATGTATATATATATATATATATATATATATATATATATATATATATATATATTATATAAATAATATATATATATAAATATATTTAATAGTTGAAAGAGAATTTTGACCATTTACATTTGTGACTTTATAGCTTCGTAAAACTTTATTCTAATAATTCTTTTTATTAAATTAAAGTCGTTTTAATACTAAGACAATATGCCCATTGAAAAGGTTATTTTGAACATTCTTGCACCTTTAATAATTTTGCAAATAGTTGCACAAAAATTCCGAAGTCCTCTTGGCGTAATCTATATTTGATAAATTCAAATTCAACTGCACACATGAACTCTCAGCGAACCGTAAGAGATTCGAAAGTGAAGTTAAAATTTCGTCCTTAAGAAATATGTTTAAACTGGTAGAGTAAAGCCAGCATAAAGCTTTATGTGCAAACATGTGAAGGACATCGTGCCTATTTGCATAAGAGAAAAGCCATGCACATACGCACACTCACACACACACACACTCGCACACACACACAAACTGGATGATGTAGGACGCTTAGAATTAAATCAAATATACGTAATTTCTAAAGGACATGTCGTGTTTTCATATGCATATAGAAATAAAATTTATGCATACAAACGTACCAGCTCTCGAAGAGCAAACAGATATATTAACTTATACCTTGAAAAGTGCACGCATATATACATACATACCTACATTCATAACCCAGTAGAAAAATATCTGCATGTGGACAAAGTCATCAGTGATTTCGTCGGGACATACAGTATAAGTGACATTGTCACGCATGACACCTTGGGTAGAAGGGTGCTTGAATCTCATTGTTTACTTAAATTCAAATAATTTTTTAGCGTGAGTTGCGTTTTGGCATACCGTGGCGTAGTGGATAGCGTGCGCACATAATAATCTGAATATCGCGAGTTTGATTCCTCGCTGAGGCAAGCAATAATTGTAAAAAAAGGATATTAAAAAATTTTCGAAGACACGAAAAGATTGATTTCTATAAATAGGCATCTAGGGAGAAAAGAGAATGCGTAGCTCTCAAATAATTTTTTTGCCATCGCTCCCAAGTCATGCAGTGCGTCCGGCGGACTTGCTTGCTCCATGCCGATGAGTTTGTCCGACACCATGAGTTCTTAGAAATTCTTTTACAAAGGTAGTCGGTGCGGCTACTTTTTCATGCGGATGTCATCGCACATGTCCGTCTGACATTTTCTACTGGGTATATACATTCACACACACACATATATATATATATATAATATATATATATATATATACACATGTATGAACTCAAAATATGAAGAAGAAGAATATTGAATGGAAATTTCATTGGTCAAAATATACATGCGAAGAATTTTAAGAATTCGTGGTATATTTTAACATTTTAATTGATATATGTATGTATGTACGTACATAAATAAACAAAAACCGAACCACAAACAGACACAAGAGAGACCGAGAGAGAGGGAGAATAAAATGAATATCAAAAGACTGACAAAAATAAAAGGAAATATGTTAATCAATTTTTTTTTTTTTACGAATCTCAAAAGATTTTGACATCGTTTTGAGTGGAAAATGTATAAAATTTAAAACATATCGGCCAGTTCTAATGAAATTTCTAGGTTCCCCAATCGATGATGAATAGCAAACAGTTGCACACTTTTTTAAAGTCCTTGGCAATGGATGAAATCGGGAGCGAAAGCAATGAAATAAATATGGTGGTAAATATGATTCCAAGAAATGTTCCGAATCTATTGAACTGGTCTGGGCTCTCAGGACGTCTCCCCTTATCCTCTCATTCATCATTTTATTCAGAGGTGAAGGACTGTTTATGATTCTTCACGTTGAAACTCGAAAAAGATGCCTTCTCTTTTGACATGGGCTTTTTATAATCTTATCTTTTTTCTGCTAAGAGTATTTCTAATTCAATCTGAAGGCAAACTCCAGGCGTCTTCCAACCTTATCAGTCATAAATCCCTAATAGGGATTCAATCATATCAATCAATTATTTTGAGTATTTCCTTTGATTCAATTCACATTTTATTCAAATTTATGTACATATGAATTTTGTCTGCTCGTAAATAAATAATGTATGAATGTATGTCTGTCTAAACATCAACATATCAAATACAGTAATCTCTGACTATGAACACCTCGAATAGAGGTTTTCGATCGATTGAAAGTGATTCCCCATTTCGATGAAAGTACTTTTCGCCTTTAAAGCGCCGCTTTTTGGTGCTCTTTTGAAAGTCCTTTAACAAGGAGCTGACTGTCTACATATGTTTCAAAATGTATGTATGTATAAAGGTTCTTTGAATGAAGTCGAAGGCAATGAGTTCATGAATGTCAATCTGTCGATATAACTAACATATAATTTGTGGATGTCGTGCTGTTCTCAGCTTGAATTTGATTTATAATTATAAATGTGGAAGGAATTTTCGTTTTTGCTTTTCTAAATTCAAATTGGAACACGATTTTTTTTTTTTGATTTTTTTTGTAAAATGTTTATTTAATTTCATGTAATACCAAAATCTACATGAAAGTATTTGAATGAAAAAAAAATATATTTATTCACCTCTTTGCAATCATTTTCGAGCGCAATTTTAATTTCATATCCGAAACCATTAGGCGGGTGTTTTCTCCTCCCCCATAACTTACTTTCCTGACAATTCCATTACACCCACTTGGAGGAGAAGATCCTCATTGGAATGCCGCTGTGACGGCTTAACTTCTTATGTTATTTCTCATGGGCTGGAGTTGAGCAAATTATTTGGAATTAAAGCACTCAACCGGGCATCTACTTATTTTAGGTGGAATTACGTCCGATTTGCATTTATTACGTGACATTTCATTTGCATTTTTAAGTCTTTAAACGAGTTGTAGTGCTGATTGCCGAGATTATCAAATAACAGCAAATTTTCCTGGTTCATAAGCTACTTTGTTCGGCAGATTTGATGGGAGCATGTTCACATAAAAAATTTTTTTCTTTTATATTTTGAATTACGAGGCGCATTTGTGAGTGAATGAGTGAGTAAAAGTGAATGGACGTTGCGAATTAGGATTAGAATTTGTGATTAAAAGTAATGGGTAGCTATGACAAAGGGGGGCAGGTGGTCTTCAGATCCCATTCCTTCAAATAATATTGTAAAAGAACTGGATTTGAAACCTCTAAGATTTTTTTCATCCTTCTCTTCAGTCAATAAGCTCCTCCCGCTCCCTTCTTTACCCTTCCGGCCATTGAAAATTTTATCAGCGGTACTTATAGGTAGGGTATTGAAAGGATTCTTGCTTAGAAATTTATTTAAAGTTTATATAAAATTAATTTTTTTTTAAAAAAAATACTCATGAGAGTTACAAAAGGGCTTCTCGAATATTAAAAAGGATTGAAATTCGAAAATGGAAGCATCTAAAAAGAAAACTTTTGAAATAAAAAAGATTTTAGAATTGTCAGAAATTTTTTTTAAACGAAGGCTTAAAGGTCGCTCAGAGTACTTGAACACTCTCAACACACGTAAAATAAGACCTGCGAGACTCATATTTGGTTTTTTAAGTTTTCCAAATTCAGCAGTATACTTTTAGGATCATGAAACTTAGGGATTTTTTTTCACATATGGTTTTCTAATAAACAGTTCGTGGTTTTAATTATCAATTATTTTAAAAGAAAAAAAAATTTTTTTACTAAAAATTTCAATACTTTTTTCACGCCTGAAACGCCCATACTAGGGCCATATATAATAGGTCTGTACCCGCCTAAAATTGTTCTCGTACTACACCACTGTGAAAATGAGAGAGATTTCGGCAGAAAAATAAACAATTACTCTGTCAAAATCTCTTTCATTTGCACAATCGTGTAGTTTTTGCAGTGCGGGAACATACCAAATATTTAAACTAAGTACCTAAAAGTATGCTTAGAAATATTTAGAAATTTCTCGATGATAAATATGTTCATATTCGAAGGTAGTGCAAGGCTTTTTGAGGTTGTGAGAACACACATATGGTCCGTACAAAGCTCTAATGATTGAGGACGGAAATCATAATAAAAGGGTCTTAGTAAATATTCAAAAGCATACTTTAAGGCACTGAATAACATATATAAATATATATATATATATATATATTATAATATATATACATTTTTGACAATTATCGACAATATTATATATTTATATATCTTCTGTTTGCTTTCAGTTGATCTAATTCAAAGAAAAATTTTCTTAGACGCACCTTTCTTCATTTATATACGATTGGAATGAGTTTTTGAAGGAATATCTTGTTCTAAGGCAAATTTCTTAGACCACCACTATCCGAAAACCTCAAAATAATAGAGAGAGAGAGAGAGAGAGAGAGAGAGAGAGAGAGAGAGAAAAACTTATTCTGGAATATAATTTTCTTGTTTTAAATATGTCAAAAGTTTCTAATGCAATAACATTCAAGCCGAAACCTCGATGATTATGGGAGATGACAGTTTGGTTTTTCGCATCCTTGCTATTTGGAGTCTAAAATCACCACAAAAAATAGGAATTTCCTACCTCCGCAATGCGCAAAGTTTTTAGTGAAATAAAAGCAAAAAAAAAAAAGCTCAAATATTTTGTCATCAAATTGTTTGCCGACAGTCGAGTGTATTAGCGCCGGCTCTACATCAATTTTCGCGAGCTAAACAAATTCGCTTCAAGTGCTGTCAATGTGCGCTGTCATGTCAGGGAAAATATTTTCCTTTCTTTTTTTCAATAAAAATTGCAACAAGTTTTCCAAATTTTTCGACAAAATGAATTTCAGAATTTTTAAAATTTTATTTCGATTTTAATGAGGATTTAGTTTTTTTTTTTTTTTTTTTTGCAAGGATTTAAATTCTATTTTATGCATTTCTATAGAAAAGAGAGCGAACGACCGAATGAGAACGAATTTGGACGGAAAATCCGCTAAGTACTTTTCAAACAAGCGATTAAATCAAACAAACCCCATACAAATAGCGAATAAAATCGCTAACAAAAGAAAAAAGAAGTGAAAAAAAAATCAAATACACGAAAAAGATCATTGAAAGGTTAAAATTTTCCTTTTTATTTCTACCTTTTTTTTTGCGCGCCTAAAAGTCCTCCTCACATAAAATGGCAAAATTTTCACTCTCGCGTATGCCTTTCTGCATAGTGAGCATTAAATTCATGTGAAATGGCAGCGAATTAGAGCCTTCCATGTGCGGGTGTTTACTTCTCAAAGCCCAAATATAAGCACATGAACGCGCATATCCAAACATGCATGCATACATGACTGTGTGTTTGTGTGTTCTTGATTGTTGGGCAAGTTCATACACCCATGCCTATTGGGCTCTTGAGCGTTGCCGAGATGACTCTTCAAAAAATGAGTTCATGCACGCGTCAGAGAAATCGAATTGAAAATTTTTACAAACCGATCTCCTCCCCCGCCCAATGAATGTTTGCTCCATCACGTATGGGTGTGTGTGTGTGTGTGTGTGTATGTGTTTTTTGTATGCAAATCTATCTCACAATATAAGTTCTTTGTATATCTGCCAGTATGTTAGGATAGTTGCGTAGGATGGTCGCAATGAAGCTATGGCATAAATTTGTGTCAAAAGTGCGTTTGCTTTTGATTTTGATTGATGATTGCCATCATGAATACAAAGCGCGCATCCTTCGACATCATATTGTATTGCCTATTTTTTGGCTATATGCTCTATGCCCTCCACCATGAGCGTGGTTCGTCGTTGGCTGTTCGATTAAATGACTGTGCAGTGAGACGGAGTCTCTCGCCGCTCTCGTGGCATTCAATGTCCAAGCGATACGAGCATGGGAAGAATCTATGCCGCTTTCATTGAGCAACGCTGCTGCGATGACTTAATGCGAGTTAAAGTTCAAATTTCGAATTGTTTGCTTTGTGTGCGTTGTTAGACCTTGATGAAGTGCAATGTTTGTGTCCTAAAAACCATCGCACTGATTTGGGTCAAGTACCTACTCGATTTTGAATGTTATTGAGTTGGAATTTCACGCGTTTCTTTGATGTTTACAAAAAGCATTAAGAATGTTTTCTTCCGAAGTGACACAACTAAAAATTTTGTATCTTTCATGGAAATAAAAATTATAAAAATTAAAAAAAAATAAATGGAGAATGGATAGAAGGAATCTTTGAAAAAACTCTTTAACGCTCACAATTCTATCAGAAAAATTGTTTCAATATCCGTTTAAGTATCATGTCAGTAGGCAACGAATATAACATATTTCAGCCGTAAGGTAGGCAACATTTTTTGTGATAATGTTTTTGATAACATAATGGGTCATAATTTTAGAACGGGCGAAGTAAAATGACAGTTTCATTCAGAAAGTTAATAAGGACTATTATTATTTGCCCATTATGTGCACTTACGTTTTTTTTAATTTCCCAAAAAGATACACTTTCATTAAAATTATACTATTTCTTTGGTGAAAGGTAATAATTAGGAGTTTTTTTAGAGATAGTCAGAAAGTGGCGTGAAACCGGAAATACACTGAAAAAATTGGTAAATTTTTATTTTCTCTTTTTGTTGAAAAAATTTTTCTCGGTTTTAAATTTAAACAACATTTTTAACATTCCCTGTTTTATTAGCTATCAGTAACTATTTGTTCTATCTTTCTATCTTAATTAGTTTTTGAGATAGAAAATTTTAAAAAAGGTCTTACTCAAAGGGATTTTTCAAGGATATTTCAAAGACACTGGGCAATAGGAAACTAAAACCTGGTTTCTATAATGTTTTTAAGTAGTCTTAAAATCAACCCCTTGCCGATTGCCGATTGCCTTCCTGAGTCGGCAAAACCTTTATAGTTCATGAACCCGAAAGCAAGACTTGGATATATTTCTTCCAACATCAGACTCGAAATATTGAAAATTTTGCTTTTGGAACAGCTTTAAATATCTCAATAAAGCAGGAATAATTCTCAAAAATACTCAAACGCATTAGCTGTCGAATAAAGCATATTTTCGGACACCAAAGTACCTATATAAAGGTTAATCTGTGTCCAGTATTAACTCGCTTCAATACGAACAAATTTTCCGATTGATTTTCTCACAATTGCGCCTTTGCGAAGCTCTTCTCTTCATGAATAAAAAAAAAACATTCACCCGAAAAGGAATAGCAAAAAAAAAAAAAATATATTTTCGAGCTTTTATTCTTGAAATAAAGCAGAATAATTTCCCCAATTTGAAAGGCAATGGGATCCATCGCAAAAATTGGCCATTTAAATTGAAATTGTTTGTCTTTTATAAAGCTCTAATGGAAATGAAGTGGCAATCAATTACTCATTTTAGTTTCGATTTTGCGCGTTTTTAATGCGATAAAAAAACAAAAAAATGGAAGAAGGAGAAACCGTTTTGCCATTTTGTTCAAATCGAAATGAACACCGAAATTAATTGATTATGGAGTGGTCTCTTTCACTTTTATGGATCGCATTCATTTTTTATTACATTTTCAATTGGATTTATACAACTACGAAGAAAATTGCCAAAAAATGATTTCAATTTTTTTATATTTTTTTTTTTTTTTTTGCTTTATTTTGAAGTGTGCTTTATTGCCAGGCATTCCATCTCGAATGGACTTGTTATACATCATTAATTATTGACGGGAAAGCGAAAATGAGATGAAGGAATACAAAAAGAAAATCCCTCCGTAAATATGAATCGAATTTCTAAGCCATTTAAATTTATTTCGCTCAATTTAAGTGAGTTAGAAAAATCGAAGAACACATCCTGAAATCCTTTTGAAAAATACCAAATCGACTTCGTTTTTCCTTTCGAAGCGGAAACATATTGGATATTTTCCACAGAAATTCTTAAGGAGCGAAATTTTTTTCTTTTATTATTTATTATTTATTTTTTCCCATTTTAATTTCATTTTTCGATTTTCATTTTATTTGAACTGCTTTTCATAAGTTTTTTTTCCGCCCTTGGAAACATCACGCCTCATTGGGTTTTCCACAGAAAAGTACAGCAAAAGCCTTAAGGAGCTCACAAAAAAAATTTGCCTTTCAAAAATCATTTCCTAAATAACATCGAGCAAAAAAAAAAACATCTCATCGGATATGAACACAAATATGAATACCTATAAAATTGTGAATTTACTTTTGATAAAATAATTTTTTTAAATATTTTTTTGCTGGCATTAAGCTTAAACATATTCCTTAGAAGTAATGCTTTAAAATTTGCCTAAACACCAGTGTTTTAATACGAAAAAGAGAAAAAAAAAAGAGAATTCTCCTTTTCATCCTTTGACATGCATGAACGGAGTGTGTAAATAAATAAAATTTGCGAAGAATTGTTTTGGAAAATTTCCAAATGCTCTGACATCAAATATGACTTAACATAAATTTCAAAGAATTGCCGTTGAGTGGTTTAAATGCTGTCACGTCCTTTGTTCCTTCCTCCGTACAAGAGTGGCTCAATAGGGAAGGAAACATCAATTTATTATCCTTATCACTCGATCCAAGGACTGCTCTACACACTCTTGTAAACTCTCTAAACGTAGATAGATATATTTATAACATAGAATTCGTATTCCTTGAGTGATTTCACGTAGCATAACCGAACTAAATGATTTATCATGAGTTGCCGTTTCAAATAGAAAATGGCAAGGGGGAGCAGCGGGGTGGCATAGCCAAAATGAAATGTGTGGAAATAAAAAATTCATTGAAGACGCGGAAACAACTCCTACGAAATACTGGTGCTTTCCTTTTCCTTTTTTGGCCGGCATACTCCGATGAGAGCACAAATATTTGCCAGTTTGGAAATTTTCTGCTAGGAAAACATGTTTAAGGTTAATTTTCCGGAAAAACGCATTTTCTTTTTTTTTATTTTCATTTTCCTTTTTTGTTTTTTTTTTCGATATATTTCGATATGTGTGCATACGGGCATGTTAATTTGAACATATGCACATATTTTTGTTTGTATATTTTTGTATTTATTCATTCTGCTTGCGCTGAGTTGTCATCAATTTCGTCGAGTTGAAAAATATTTGCTGTCTTCGCATTCGTAATTAAAATGAATTTATGCACAATTGCGCCTTCTACACTCCCGGAAAAAAAAGTACGAACTCCCGTTCTCAAGTGATTTGAAAGCACATTTGTAGGTACTAGAATCATACATAAATACACAGAGAAAAAAATCAACCAGAAAACTGGTTAAATCAAAAGTAAAAACATACAAAACGGCTTCAACAAGGAATATTTTTATTTTAACAAATTTTCTTGTTGAAAAAAGTAAAGATTTTTCTTTTGAATCAACTATGTTTCAGGTTGAATTGACATGATAATTTTCAAAAATGGATTTAAATTTAAATTGTTGAGCCAACCACGGACATACTTGAAATGACAAGATAATTTTTAAAATAAAAAAAAAATTTCTAAAATACCCATAAAAAAAGAAATGTCAAAACAAATTTACTTAAAGTTTAAAGCAAATACCCACAGAGCCCTCTGCTGAACATAACCCCAAATATAGCCATCGGGTGGACTTCATCTGATTTTGTCACTCCGTTGTCGTGACTGCTTTCGCAATGCTTAAAAAGTTCCAAGATGAATAAATGTCTTATATGTCCTATTTTATAAAACAAATGAGAATTATAGCTAACGCAAAGAAATGTAATTAAACATATTTCATTTTAAATCAACCCAAAAGTTGTTGACTCAAGAATTTTTCTTTTGAAATTTTCATTCTGCTCGAGAATCAAAAGGACTGTGAACAACAATGAGCATTTTTTTTTTTAAATCATGGTAAATTTCGCTCAGTGTATACTTTTTCCTACAGGATTTTCTATGAGTTTAAAGCTGCCGTTGAAAGTCGCTGGTGGAAATAAAATATTTTTCGCATTAATATTCAAAGCGTGCAGGATTCGCTTCGGGGTATGCATTCCCACTGGAGAAACAAGCTCAATGACATGAGCTTTCATGTCGATTCTTAATTCATTTCAATTGAAAATGATAGATTTAGAAGCGAAGATTTTAAGCTTGCTTTCTGGCGGTTTAAAATCATATTTTTCTTATGAACATTTTTTACATTTTTTTATTTATATTTTTCTTTTAAATGAAAAGACGAAATTAAGCTGGAGGAAAAAGGCCAGGTGCAGGAAATTGTTTGCCATAAAGGAAACAAAAAAAAAAAATCGTTCTATTCAGAAAATCTCGTAATCATTGCAGGAGCCTAAAAACTCAATTAAACTACTCTCTGAGTGATCACAAATATAGGTACCAGTTGTAGTCTTTTTCTGTTTTCTATTAAATGAATTAATGCATTTTTTTTTACATCGATTTCTCCTTGAAAATGGACCTCAGTTATCGCATTTTTATGTCGTTCATAGATCTTCTCGAACTTCTTTTGATTCTCAGAATTGAGAGTATTCACTTTTTGTATTTATGAAAAGCTGTAAGAATGAAGTGGTCTTCCTTAGAGTACTACCGTTTGATAAATTGACCTAATCATCGCTACAGGGTATGCTCTGTGACGTCCCCGAAGACCCATCCTAATAAAGACAAAGAATGAAACTCTAAAGCCTAATAAATTGTTATTTATACAAGCTGTGCTCTGGTGGATGTGTTTTCGCAGACGTCTTTTAAAGTTCAAAGTGAAAAATTGACAAACACAAGGTATGCCTGTCTGTGCGAATGTATGTATGTATTATTCTTTGTAATCGCTGTGAAATTTGAAAAAAATTCTAAGCCTTAATTCTCATGAAATAGATAGTCTTGTTGCCAAGCACAAAATATTAAATAGCAATATTTTTCTTTTGCTTATAGGCGTAGCTTGTTTCTGTGTACACTCCTCAACTCCAAAAAAAAAAAAAAATAAAACAAAAAAGATCCAGTGCCGTAGTCAGCAAAATGTTTCAGTAAAATGTTCAAAAATTAGGCGTGTTCACAGTTTTTTTTTTTTTGCCTTAGAAAATCTTCAAAGAAAACGACCAGAGAAGATGAGTGATCCCAAGTCTCATTAAATCGCAGAGTAAAGAACCCATGATTACAGCCATGGCTTGGCAAGGACTTTAAGCTATTTCAAAACAATTTTTTGGAAAATAATCTCTTGCCACAATTCTTTCATGAGAATTTCTTGTCATCTTCAAACAAGAAATGAGAAGCTGAAACATTCTGCCTTTTTTTCTTCTATTCCTCAAACCACTAAGACAGAGGAAGATTATCTCATAAAGGATCTTTTTAATTCTTTGAAGATATATATTTTCGAAGTGGCTAGAAAGAACAATTTCTGTTTTTTTTCTTTTCAACCTCGGTAGGGAGAACGAACAAATGTTACAAGTTTTTTTTTAGCAGCAAATTGACTTTGATTAGAGAAATAGGGCTTGAGAAAAAGAATTCGAATGTTTTAATTTTTCAAATACCCCATCCAGCTCTGGCATCCTTATATGCCTTTACATAGGCTGCTACAGTAACTTTTCAACATTTAGGGTCGGTGTAAGAACTTCGAAAGTTTAAATTTTTGAATAAATATATTCCCATTTTCTACTGTTCCAGTTAAAGTTTATCGTCACGATACCCTCTCAAAATGCTAACATTTTCATAAAAAATTTGCTATTTTTCGCAAGTAAAACTTTAATCAGATTAGTAGCAAACGGGCCTTAGTCTTCATGCCAGTTTAACTCAATCAAATCCCTTTGCAATGTTTGATTTTTTTTTTAAATTCTCATATAATATTCATAAACTTAAACCAAGTTCCACTTTCCTGAAGGCTATCATTTGAAAGTTTAAATCCTGAAAAAATTTAAACTAGGTTGAAGAATAAGAGCCTGAAGGAAGGCATAAAGGAATGCAATTTTCTTGAGGATAATTTTGTTCACTCTTTGAATGAAATGCTGGCCAGGCATAGAACTGATGAACTGTTCAAAACCTTCAGCAGTTCAACTAATTACCCACTGGTGACCTATACAACAAGTCTACATTCTCTACACATTGAGCATAGCCGTTGAAAAATAACCACGCCCCCATATTTACCAATAGACCACATATACACAAAGTTTTTACAGATCAAGAGTAAGATGAGACGTTGTGAACTTTGACCAGTCGCCTTCCGATCAAACCCCATTGCACTCCCTGCTCATTGCTACTGGAATTGAGTCAAAATTATTCACATTAATTTAATTTTTTTTTTCCTTTCACTTTGGTCCGTTTATGTTTTCCATAATTTCGTATCTTTTTCTCGGACCCAGCTTATTTTTTAATAAACAAAAATCCGGCAATTTCCGAAATGTAAACAATCCTTAATAAAGATATACGAAAAAAAAAATGAGGTAGGACTAATCGCATAAATCACTGAAACCTTTAAAATGCTGAACTTGACAAGGGTTCAGTTCTCTTTGTGAGATTAAGAGGGGCCCGAACGTTTCGGTTGTCAGCAGCAAGCATGCCAATTACAACTATTGTGGCAGCCGAAGAATATCGATTTGTCGGACTCTGTTGAGGACTTAATTCCGAAATCTTGAGGAGGAGCACCATCTGTATTAAGCTAATGTAATCATTGATTCTCTCCCTCTATCTCTCTCTCTCTTTCTCTCTCTTTCTGTCTTTCACTCTTTCACTCAGTGCCAAGGACCTGCTAAATTAAGTAGTGCTAATTACTCAAATTCAATCTGAATGCTGTAATTGAAATGCTCTAAAAGGCAAAGCGTCCTTGGTGGTTACAAAGCATTCAAGCGAAAAATATTATTTTCGCTCAAATTTTATCGAATTACCCTACTCGACAGAAGCAAATGCTTTCGTTGAAGTACATACATAGGTACACGGAGAGAAATAAGTTCCCGAAATATAATTGGAACCAATTACATATGTGATTGAAGCCTTGCCCCGATTGCATTATTAATTGGAGCCAATTACAATATAATTAGAAAATGAAAATTACTCAATTACTCAATTACTTATATCATTGCATTTAAATTTATCATATATAATATGTAATTGCGTTCTGAATACATATGTAATTACATCTGATTACTTTTACAATTTAAAGCGTTGATGCAATTATATATATGATTGTATTTATTTTACAGTTTGTTCTTATATTTCTCAAATGGTTTATAATTTCGATCGTATATAACGTGTTTGAATTTGCAAAATCCTTAGGCACTCCAAGGGGCAGGTGGACCACGAATATGACGTGGTGAAATATATTCCGCCCAATCGTGGAGAATGCCCCTTTTTATATTGCTATATAGAATGTATTTTAAATTGCACGGGATCACAAATTTAATTAGACGCAATTATGTATATAATTCGATACAATTAGGTACATACATCATTGCAGGCGATTATATATTTAATTGGACGGAATTATATATGTAATTGAAATTATTTTTTTTATCATTTGATACAATTACAAATATAATTGGAGGCAATGAAAAATATAATTGGACGCAATTATGAAAATATAATTGCATCATACCCAACTAAATATGTAATCCCTGCAAAATATAATTGGGAATGTGATATTATTTCTCTGCGTGTACCTACCCACGCTAAATCGGAGCATGACTAAATGAACGCTCACCGGATTTAAGGTATTTAAGCGGGACATTGTTTCGATTGAAGGTGTTCTAACAAGTAACGATGATTTTACCACTCACACACCCGAACAATAGAAAAATAAATAAATAATAAATAAAAGAATAAATAAATAAAAAATAATAAAAATAAATCAAAAAAGGGGAAATCTTAAATAAATTCATCGAATTCAAAATGAAAAGCTGCTCTAAGTTTATTTTCGGCTAAAAATAACAATTCATACTATGAAGCATCATGCCAAAAATTTCCCTTGCAATGTAAAGCATTCAAAAGCACGACTTCCTTTCACAAAAGCGTTTTACAAAAGTTCAGGAAAATATATTAAAGCTAAGGAAGCATCTCTATTTGGTTCTTTTGCTTCCTTTCTTTTTCCCCATTCAGACATGCTCTAATTATTTTGCTTGAATGCAAATTTTTATTTGAGAACACAACTCCATGCGATCCTTTCAAAGGCACCTTCCGGAAAAAATTGAAAAACAAAATTCAAATAAAAATTATTTTAAAAAATAATGGAATTCTTCGGAGCTTTTTGACCATTAATTACAAAATCTATTTTCTATTTCAATTCGAAATGAATCCTCAAAGCATTTTGCCACACGACGTAAACTTTCTCAGCCATGACCGCACGACGAACTAAATCATACAGAAATCTGCATAATACCCACAAGACCAACAAAAGGGAAAATATTAAAAACGTCAACTGAAAATAAATATTCCAACGCACATCAGCTTATTCCTTTGGTCATGCACTAAAGTATAAATTTAAATACGTTTCAAAACTATTCGAACGACTTCAGCATATTCAAGCAGCCGGATTTGAAGAATATCGAATAGAATAGAGAAGACCCAGACCGTTGACGAAGACGCATACGAAGACGTTGAAGAAGAAGAAGAATTCTTGGGCTTTTTTTGTCGTAATGGATTTTCCATCTTGACCGGAATTTCCATAAAAACGATTCCAGTGTTGCCGCCCTCAACGGACACAATATGCAATATGCAACGGAACGGAACGGAACAGGACGGGTTGGGATGGGACGGCGGAGAGCGAGAAAGCATCTCTCGAGAGAAGAAAAACATTCTTTCTTGTATTCGTCATTTAAAGTTATGAGTAGTTTTATGGAAAGCAAAAAGTTTTCCGTATGGCTATTAATGCTGCCACCGTGTGTGCTTTAACTGAATTAGTCAATTTTAGTTACTTACGTTGATACATTCATACATTCTCTATGTATGTACATATATTGCCATATAATGGCGGATAAGGATGTGTGTGAATCTGGAATGTTCCCTTTTATAGTGAATAGAAATGAGTACACCTAGACTAATCCGAAGGTGACCAGCCAGAAGTGCAAACCCTTCATCTTTGAATGGAGAGTATCAACAAAAAGTTCAGGAGAAGCACTGACGAAAGATGATCTAAAAATTGTGTCCTACAATTGACCACAAAAAATTATTTTAGTATAAAGGACACTTGATCGCATTTTCCGACTAAGGGGATCTCTCCAGTTCTGTCAGAAATGAAACAGAAATGAAAAACTTTATATAAAAAAACACTTCAGAAAATTTCTGATTCATTTCTGACAGATCTGGAGAGAGCCCCCAATTGAGGAATGATTATTACTGATTATTTTGTGCCCAGTCCCATTGTAGTAGTTAGAGTGTGGTCGGCATTACGGCAGGGTATGTGAACTCAAATGTTTATTGGGCATCTTACTTCAGCTGAATATTCATAAATAGGTATGAATGCCTTATATTGTATAAATGTATAAAATTTATTCAAATTGACATTGAGTTATGAGAACTTTTAAGGAAATTTTTGGTTTTGTTTTCATTTGTTGCCGGAAAAACAAGAAATGTTATTAAAACATCAAATTTCAAAACTAACACGGATGAATCTAACAATAGAATGTTGCTTGTTTTCTGCTTTCTGTTATGTTGGAAATTGTAATCTTGTAACTTCCCTCTCTTTAGTAAAAGAACATTCCGTTGCAGAGTTTAATGTTGGAGGAAATGCAAGTTTTTCGGATTTGCACAGAAAATTCAGTTTTTTTTTTTTATAAACTACATTCAATTCATTCTTCACTCTGCTATTTCAACAATAATTAGCTTGAAGTTGTTAGTTAAAACTTAAGCACAACATAACAGGACGTTAAGTAACATATCTTTGCTTCAATTAGCTTTAAATAATTTAATACAACCTTATCTAATACCTAAAATTTAACTTTACATAGCTTAGCATCATATCATTTTGTATAGAAGTAAATATTGAGAGTTTAACTGGACTTAGGACATATTCTTGGTAAAGTTTAGTTATACATAATTACACAATGCCATGCATCACAATAGCCTTTACCGTTTATCTGGTCATATTGAGTTAGGGGAGAGGATTAACAAAGTGATTTACAAGTACCTACAAAATGATTGAGAGTCTTAATACAAATAAGGAGGAGTTCATATCATGCTTTAAAAATTTGTTTTATCCTTTTGAGCTAGGGACCGCAACAATTATAAGATATAATATATAAATTGCAGTTTAATAGTTATTTCAAAACTTTTTGAAAGAAATTAAAAAGTAAGTAGTTATTTCATAATTTTTTTCAAAAGTTTTGAGGAATCAAACAATATTGACTATGTAACTTGAATTAACTTAAATTAAATTAACTTAAATTAACTTAAATTAACTTAACTTAACTTAACTTAAATTAACTTAACTTAACTTAACTTAACTTAACTTAACTTTAACTTAACTTAATTAACTTAACTTAACTTAACTTAACTTAATTAATTAACTTAACTTAACTTAACTTAAACTTAACTTAACTTAACTTAACTTAACTTAACTATTAACTTAACTTAACTTAACTTAACTTAACTTAACTTAACTTAACTTAACTTAATTTGGCTTAACTTAACTTAACTTAACCCGAATCAACTTGACTTAGCTTAAATTTATTAAGCTTCACTTAACTTAAGTTAAAAACTGAACTTAACTTGACTTCACTTAACTTAACAAATAGGTATATCAGTCTGAAGTAAATATAAATAAGTAAGGTTACCTTCAGTCAAGACAAAATTATCCATAACATTCCTCTAATATTCCTCATATGTATCACACATCATTTATTACCAATTATCTGTGTGATTTTCACGCATTTTACAAGCGTACCAAATATAGATTATAGCAAGAAATTTATGGGCGAACGCTTCATATGAACCGAGGCAATTGTCAGCCGATAGGACTTAAACCACATGTAATTCCCACAGCTCGGTATGCCTTAACGAGCCCATTTGTTCCATCTCATCTGAAGGAGATTTATTCTTTTGTAAAGTGCTTAGAATTGTCAAAAATTCAGCCCGCATCGGATTTTCCATTCGCTGATACTTTTAACAAATGTAAAATGTCAATTTTAATTTCTTTTTTGAATTTTTGTATTTTCCATTGTTTCGTTTGGCTCGCACTTCTCAACTTATTAGAGCCTTAATACATAGATTAAAAAAGAAAAAAAGGGTTATGAGCACTTATGAGAGCACATACATATGCTTTGAGTAATAATTGTTAAATATGGTTGAATGTCAAACTGACAGTATTGAACGCAATTTTCGCGTCTTTCTTCCATTCATCATGAGTCATGACACTGCTGCTGTCAGCCTGCTGTCAGTATTTGAGCAGTGCATGGCTGAATTTATTTTTTCATTTTCATTTTTATTTTCACTTTCGGTTCTTTCAATCTTGCCCTTAAATGAAACACTTTGAATCGTATTCCGTTGGATTTCGGGCACCCTGCTTGTTCGCTCCTCTGTTGCTCTTATTTGAGGCTTGTCAAAATTTTGTACACCCACTAATTTGACGTTTATTGATGAGGCCTTCCAACAAGCAATCGTAGGAGGATTTGGCGGAGGCACTTTATTTAGGCATATCCTCTTATTAGTTTTTTTTTTTTTCATGGAACGCATTTGCTTACATTGAATATTCATGAGAGAAATAAAATAAAAATCCGGAATAATTTTCGTCTTAGGGGCGCTCTCTAACTCTGTCAGAAATGAAAAATTTCATATAAAAAAAACTCTTCAAAAATGAATCAGAAATTTTCTGAAGACCTTTTTGTATGAAGTTTTTCATTTCTGTTTTTCATTTTGACAGAACTGGAGATACATAGGTCCTTAAAGATGAAGTGATAGTGGTATTCAAGCAGCTGTGGAAATTGAAGTGTGCAAATTTTTCCCTTTTGTATGAACGACCCTGCGAAGAACGGGTGCAAAACTTGTGCGATAACCTGGCGCAAATTTTGCCATCAAAATCGATGTGCAATATTTTCCCGGCAGCGGAATTTTTTTTCCATACAAACAAATTTGCACAAACGTAAAATTTGCGAGTGTGCAAGAATTGCACACCTGCTTGAATCCCACTAATGAAATGAAAAGATCGCTTGATTTGACGTCAAATATTTTCAATAGCAATTTTTTGTTTTACCAAAAATTGAATGCCCCTGACAAGCAGATTTTTGATGGATTAGATATGCAGGTATATTAGTTCGCTTTCAAAGGGTTTATTTAGGAAATTCCGGGAATTTTTTTTTTGGTAAATATCAATTCGCGCTTTATTTTGACACATTTCGTGGAATGTTTGAAAAATTGGTATAAGCCGCAAAAGCTTTTTCCAAAATACGTTTTCCCTCTTTTTAAAAAAAAAAAATTTTTTTTCACTTTTAAAAACAGAAACCTTATCACAAAGCCGAACAAGGATGAAAAGGACATACGAGATTTTCACTTGCATATCTAATATTCGTCATAATGACAGCATAAATGCACATTGGAATGTGGTATGAATACAAAAAAAAAAATCCATGATATTCCATCATAGCTATACAACCCGATATTATTGACGAGTGCCAACAGAAGAGACACACAAAGTTTTTCTACTGATTTCCAGTCTTGGGTAGCATTAACCGCAGAAGTACCTGTGCAAAGGATGCTCGATGCTTAGTGCTTGAATGCCAACGAACATTGCATCGTCGGTTTTCTGTTGTGTGATGTAAAGCTAGGATATGATTTCTCAAAGGATAATTCTCGATAACATCGCTCATTGTGTAGCTGTCAATCAAGCGAAAGTGATTCGACTTCAGTGATTTGTTCTATTTTGTTTTTCTCCATTCATTTGATTGTTTGTTTTTTTTTTCGCTTCTGTTTTTTTTCCCATTCGTTTTCCTTATCGCCTCTTAGCGTAGAATAGCATGTTTTAGCTTTTATTATTGGGTTTGGTCTGGGTTTGCTTTGGTTGCTGTATCGCCCAAAATGGGAGTCAAATCAATAAAATGAATAAAATTTATTATCATTGTTATAATGACTGAATTTGGCGAGCACTCGAGTTCCAAGACGACAGCTTTTAATTAAATGAAATGATCCGTAAAATGTCCTGTCCGTTTGTAAGCTTTTTGTCCTGTCTTTCTCCATTCATTCGTAATTAAACTCTCTGAAAAAAAAACAATAGAGAACTTTTCCATCGGTCTTGTGTCCTTATCGAAATGTGCTTGATGGTGAAACTAAATGAAATGAATTGATGGAAAAGGTTCAGAAATGCTCTTAAACTTGAACTCGGTAATAGAGAAATCAATTTCTCATGCCATAGCTGTCTTGAGCAAATAAAGGATTAATTATTTATCTCGATGTTAAAAGACTTTTGAGTACCATCAAAGATAGGTCCTTAAACTAATCGAAAGCTCTTAGTATTTCTCTCGATAGTTTTTTTTTTGTTTTAGTCACTTGAGATATCAATAGATGGTTGGGGTCAGAGACTAGCTCCGATCGATAAATGTGGGAAAAAGTTTCTACAGTTTGAGGCCAGCAAGGACCTACCTGCATATTACACTGATATTTACGCACTGTCCGACTGAAAAAGCATCCATTTCACTATTTTAAATTAGCTTTCATATTAAAATTCTTCAAGCGTAACATACCTCTATGTAGCTTTTTAAAGCACCCCGTTGGAAAAATAAGGGCAAATTTAGTAAAAGAGATAACGCCCGACTTACTCAGAGGGTTACTAGTCAAAGTTCACAGTTTTTATGCGTTTCAGTTTTGGATTTCCTTACTCGGAATAAATGAGGCGAATTCAACTTTAACTGAACACATAAAAGGATTAGTATATTGCAATGATGTCTCAATTTTGAATTTATTTGGAAAAAAATAGAGAATTATACTGCTTGAAATACTCAAAGCCAGTTCGTTTATTGTTCTTTGTGATTCAATCATAACAAAGCCACTTGACAGACCAACATCAAGTGGAATGAAGCTATAAAATATAAACATATGGAAATTGTTATCTTCATTGTATATTTTTACATTTTTTCACATCATATGTGTCAAAAAATGCTAATAAAAAAGTCTTCATTCATTTCAGTGTCTATTTTTGTAATGGAATAACAGAAATATGTATATCTCAAATAAATATATCAAAATTACTATTTTGGAATTTCAAAATTTTTGGCCATTTTTAAAATATTTTCTTTGATTTCTGACAAAAATTTCTGTAAAAATTCAATTGTTTACTGAATTCAATAATTTCTGACAACCTGAAAGCCTGTCAATATTATTATTTCTTTGTTTTTTGGTTTTGTTTTTTGACAGCTTGTAGCAAGAAAAGCATATATTTTAATTAAATCAAAATTTTTATCTGTTTTTTGGTTGAGGAAAAACACTGATTTTTTTATGAAATTATTTCATTTTCGTTTGAAAATAACTGAAACATATAAGTATTAACATATCTTACATACCTGCATATACATTAGGGTGGTTTGATTTGTAAGGAGCGAAACTAGATGAAATTCTAAGAAGAATTTTCCAAGAAACCTTGCGCCTAAAATGAATTCCTAGCTCACGACAATCGACTTGAAAATATTAGATGTTCAGGTTTTCTCACAGACATATCACTTGGCGGCACCAAATTTTAAGCAACACAATTTATATGTGGAATTGACCACAATTAACGACATACATAAATATATTTTTTTGACATACATACATACATATATATTTAACAGGTTGGCTGATAAGTCCCCGGTCTGACACATAGATGGCGTCGCTAGTATTAAATGCATATTATTTTTATATAGTGGCAACCTTCAAATGATTCGTGTCAAAATTTGACGTCTGTAAGTCAATTAGTTTGTGAGATAGAGCGTCTTTTGTGAAGCAACTTTTGTTATTGTGAAAAAAATGGAAAAAAAGGAATTTCGTGTTTTGATAAAATACTGTTTTCTGAAGGGAAAAAATACAGTGGAAGCAAAAACTTGGCTTGATAATGAGTTTCCGGACTCTGCCCCAGGAAAATCAACAATAATTGATTGGTATGCAAAATTCAAGCGTGGTGAAATGAGCACGGAGGACGGTGAACGCAGTGGACGCCCGAAAGAGCTGGTTACCGACGAAAACATCAAAAAAATTCACAAAATGATTTTGAATGACCGTAAAATGAAGTTGATCGAGATAGCAGAGGCCTTAAAGATATCAAAGGAACGTGTTGGTCATATCATTCATCAATATTTGGATATGAAAAAGCTCTGTGCAAAATGGGTGCCGCGCGAGCTCACATTTGACCAAAAACAACAACGTGTTGATGATTCTGAGCGGTGTTTGCAGCTGTTAACTCGCAATACACCCGAGTTTTTGCGTCGATATGTGACAATGGATGAAACATGGCTCTATCACTACACTCCTGAGTCCAATCGACAGTCGGCTGAGTGGACAGCGATCGGTGAACCGTCTCCGAAGCGTGGAAAGACTCAAAAGTCCGCTGGCAAAGTAATGGTCTCTGTTTTTTGGGATGGGCATGGAATAATTTTTATCGATTATCTTGAGAAGGGAAAAAACCATCAACAGTGACTATTATATGTCGTTTTTGGAGCGTTTGAAGGTCGAAATCGCGGCAAAACGGCCCCATATGAAGAAGAAAAAAGTGTTGTTCCACCAAGACAACGCACCGTGCCACAAGTCATTGAGAACGATGGCAAAAATTCATGAATTAGGCTTCGAATTGCTTCCCCACCCACCGTATTCTCCAGATCTGGACTTTTTCTTGTTCTCAGACCTCAAAAGGATGCTCGCAGGGAAAAAATTTGGCTGCAATGAAGAGGTGATCGCCGAAACTGAGGCCTATTTTGAGGCAAAACCGAAGGAGTACTACCAAAATGGTATCAAAAAATTGGAAGGTCGTTATAATCGTTGTATTGCTCTTGAAGGGAACTATGTTGAATAATAAAAACGAATTTTGACAAAAAAATGTGTTTTTCTTTGTTAGACCGGGGATTTATCAGCCAACCTGTTATATTGGTGGTTAGTTAAACGAGTTTATGTTGAATCCAACATCACCATCTTTATTGCCATCATCATTATGAACGATGTTGTTGCTCATCATTACCGTTTTCATCATCGTCTTCAACTTTCATCATGACCATCATAATTATCATGAATTTTATCGTCATATCAGCAACAAAATTATCGTCATCACCGTGTTTATCATCATAATCGTGATCATCATCATTATCATAATAATCATCAGTATCATCATTATCATCATTATCATCAGTATTATCATTATCATCATTGTCATCATTATCATCATTACCATCATAATCATACAGATAACCATAATTTTCGTCATCATTATCATCAACATAGTCGTCGTCATCATCAACGTAATCACCATTATCATCTTAGTCATCATCTTTATCATCATCAATTATCATCATCAATAATTATCATCATTATCATCATTATCATTATCATCATTTTCATATTTACTATCATTATCATACAGATAACCATCATTCTCGTCATCGTTATCATCAACATCGGTCTTGTGTCCTTATCGAAATGTGCTTGATGATAAAACTAAATGAAATGAATTGATGGAAAAGGTTTAGAAATGCTCTTAAACTTGAGCTCGGTAATAGAGAAATCAATTTCTCATGCCATAGCTGTCTTGAGCATATAAAGGATTAATTATTTATCTCGATGTTAAAAGACTTTTGAGTACCATCAAAGATAGGTCCTTAAACTAATCGAAAGCTCTTGGTATTTCTCTCGATAGTTTTTTTTTTTTGTTTTAGTCACTTGAGATATCAATAGATGGTTGGGGTCAGAGACTAGCTCCGATCGATAAATGTGGGGAAAAAAATCCTACAGTTTGAGGCCAGCAAGGACCTACCTGCATCTTACACTGATATTTACGCACTGTCGGACTGAAAAAGCATCCATTTCACTATTTTAAATTAGCTTTCATATTAAAATTCTTCAAGCGTAACATACCTCTATGTAGCTTTTTAAAGCACCCCGTTGGAAAAATAAGGGCAAATTTAGTAAAAGAGATAACGCCCGACTTACTCAGAGGGTTACTAGTCAAAGTTCACAGTTTTTATGCGTTTCAGTTTTGGATTTCCTTACTCGGAATAAATGAGGCGAATTCAACTTCAACTGAACACATAAAAGGATTGGTATACTGCAATGATGTTTCAATTTTGAATTTGTTATTTGGAAAAAAATAGAGATTTATACTGCTAGAATTACTCAAAGCCAGTTCGTTTATTGTTCTTTGTGATTCAATCATAACAAAGCCACTTGACAGACGAACATCAAGTGGAATGAAGCTATAAAATATAAACATATGGAAATTGTTATCTTCATTGTATATTTTTACATTTTTTCACATCATATGTGTCAAAAAATGCTAATAAAAAAGTCTTCATTCATTTCAGTGTCTATTTTTGTAATGGAATAACAGAAATATGTACATCTCAAATAAATATATCAAAATTACTATTTTGGAATTTCAAAATTTTTGGCCATTTTTAAAATATTTTCTTTGATTTCGACAAAAATTTCTGAAAAATTCAATTGTTTACTGAATTCAATAATTTCTGACAACCTGAAAGCCTGTCAATATTATTATTTCTTTGTTTTTTGTTTTTTTTTCTTGACAGCTTGTAGGAAGAAAATCATTTATTTTTTAATTAAATCAAAATTTTCTTTTATCTGTTTTTTGGTTGAGGAAAAATACTAATTTTTTGATGAAATTATTTCATTTTCGTTTAAAAATAACTGAAACATATAAGTATTAACATATCTTACATACCTGCATATACATTAGGGTGGGTCGATTTGTAAGGAGCGAAACTAGATGAAATTCTAAAAAGAATTTTCCAAGAAACCTTGCGCCTAAAATGATTCCTAGCTCACGACAATCGACTTGAAAATATTAGATTTTCAGATTTTCTCACAGAAATAGCACTTGGCGGCACCAAATTTTAAGCATCATCATCATCGTCTTCAACTTTCATCATGACCATTATAATTATCATCAATTTTATCGCCATTTCACTCTCATCATCAAAATCGTAATCATATCAGCGACAAAATTATCGTCATCGTCACCACCGTGTTCATCATCATAATCGTGATCCTCATCATCATTATCATCATCATTATCATCATAATCATACAGATAACTATAATTCTCGTCATCATTATCATCAACATAGTCGTCGTCATCATCAACATAATCACCAATATCATCATAGTCATCATCTTTATCATCATCAATTATCATCATCAATTATTATCATCATTATCATCATCATCATTATCATCATTATAATCATTATCATCATTATCATCATTATCATCATTACCATCATTATCATCATTATCATACAGATAACCATCATTCTCGTCATCGTTATCATCAACATAGTCGTCGTCATCATCAACATAATCACCATTATCATCATAGTCATCATCTTTATCATCATCAATTATCATTATCAATTATCATCATCATTATCATCGTCATCATCATCATCATCATCATCATCATCATCATTATCATCCTCATCATAATCATCATCATAATCATCATCATCATCATCATCACCATCAACATCATCATCATAATCATAATCATCACCACGCTCATTATCATTTTAAATGATCATCACCATAATTTTCATCATCGTCGCGAATATGTTTTCTCTTAATTCTTTATATAATAACGTGGATATTTTTTTAAATACAAAAAAGTTTCGTTCAAATAATGCTTACATCAAAATAATACGTTTATCAGAACTAGCAAAAGGGCCAGCAGTAACAAAAAAATTTCTAAATTTTTTGCGTACAAATTTTTTTCATAAACTCTTCGAATCAAATTCCATAATAATCATATTTTAGCTTCAAAAATCAAAATAAACTTCGTTAAATAGAAAAGAAGCATATGCCCATTAAAATTTTTTCACAACGTACCTATTAATGAGAAAAGTTCTTCGGAATAGTTTCGGCCTGCACCATCCGGATCCTCGAGAAACGACTTGCATTTGAATTTTGCTTTAATTTCATCGAGAATTCTGTTCTGTAGAAAATTTTCAGTTTTTAATGATGCTCAACGAGAACTTATTACCTTACTTTTTCACTAATTAGCTCTGGTAGAGCTGCATGAATACACTTCATTATTTTTTAACACGAAAATGCAATCAGATTTTTTCTTGTTTGTTTTTGTTTTGAAATGCAACGCGAAATTGTGGAGGGGAGAATTTGAAGTTGTTTGCTTTCGCTGTCAATGTGCCAACGAAGAGTTTTTTAAGAAATAACAAAAAAAATTAATTTATGCGTTTATGATCTTTTATTATGGCTCTCGTAGGCAAGGAAAATGGAAGGGCAGTGTCCCTTATTGTTTCGAGGGTCCAAAGTCCTCGTCAATTCCACTCACCACCAAAAAAAGCCTGTCTGTGACCACGTATGATTTAGAAAACATTCATGATATTGAAGGTGCATT
This sequence comes from Chlorops oryzae, assembly GCA_020466095.1. Taxonomy (NCBI): domain Eukaryota; kingdom Metazoa; phylum Arthropoda; class Insecta; order Diptera; family Chloropidae; genus Chlorops; species Chlorops oryzae. Next base: position 15,903,654 of record CM035807.1, on the reverse strand, counting down.
ATTATCCAAAGATTCTTCAAAAGAGACCCAAGTGAAAAGTTTATTTTTTTCCCGTATTAAATGCTTTTTTTCATTTCTTGTCCATTTCTCTACCAAAGGGATAAAAGCTCATAAAGATTAGAAGAAAAAACACTACTCATACATCTAGATTCGGGTTGGAAAAATTCGATTTGAGTTTTCATAATTCTCAGATGGTTTTTGTCAGTCGTTTGGTAAAAATATTAAAAGAATATGATTTCAAGAAATTGAAAAAACAGTAGCCCTGCCCGGTGGCACATTATATCCCAATAGAATTTGACAGTATAAGGGTCCCAGGTCCCAGAAGTAAATCCCTCCAAGAATAAAACTTTGTTGATTTTCTCACAAAGAAATCATTGGAGGAAATTAATTTGAGTTGGGCTTCTTTCGAAGAGGTATAAGGTATACGATCCTCTGGATAAAAACATTCATCGCCCATGAGAAGAATTTCCCGTTCAATTTTCATCATATTTGTTTTCGGTGAGCTGTGTAATCTCATAAAACCCTTGGTAGAAGGTTCGAGCGTCATCCGTCCGTGGCACTGCGTCTGAGTGGACTATTGTACCAAATAACACCCTTAGAAACTGTCTGAAAAAAACAGCCGCGTGGATTCCTTGAGACGAGCAATCATTCCGAAAGGATGTTTAAATTCAATACTGCACTGTTCAATGCCAATACATGTCTAAAGAGAATAATGATCTGGCCTTAAAATATAATATAAGAACGGATCTTTTCCAACATTTTCGTATGCTTAGAATTTTTTCAAAGAATCACCGGTTTGCCACAAAACCAGCTGTTATTTTTAGGGATCCCTTCTGCTTTTCTCTATTTTTGGTCAGGAAATCCATAGCGTATTTTTATTTATTTAATTTATTTTTTTTTTGTTCCTATCATCGCTCGCCTTAAACTTGACGAGGAGATGTACTCCCACCGTTAACATGAATGCGCTCATGTACTTAACTTCAGATATGCATGATATTTTCGCAGTCGCTGCAGTTGTTATTGTTGTGTTCCAATGAAATTGGAATGGCAATGCATCTGTTGCTATTGTTGCATCGGATGCTATTGCCGCCGTTGGCATTGCTTTAGCGTATGCAAAACATGTGCAATTCTGCAGCAGCAAACAGCACTTTTGACACATTGCCAACAGCTGTCGTGCGCCATTTTCATACCAAATCGCAATTTTCGCAAACGTATGAGTGTGTGTGTGTGTGTCTGCATGTGTGTGTTCAGTATTCTTTTGAGATTATATTGGAGCATGTTCTTTTACCCCTCTGAGGTGTTGTTCGACGACGATCACTTGCGTTTGTGTCCCTCGTACTTTGGACGCATGTTTGGAGTCTATTTCGAAAATAGCATTCCAAAGACCAAATACCGCTGGAAAGATATCTACACACGTATGCATGCATGTATGAATGTAAATTTGTACACGAAGAACACTATCGTAATCAGGCGCGGATACAAAGGGGGGGAAATTGGGACTTTTCCCCCCCCCAAGAGAAAGACCAAAGCTAAAAATAAACGCAAACCTAAGAAATTCACTTTCAACAAGCAACGCACTTGCGAAAACTATCATAGATTCGATTTACACTCAGTAATTTTTCTCGGCAATTCTTGACTTACTTGGCCAGAACGGCGGGAGGAAGGGACATTATTTCTCTTCCTTTAAGCATATGTCATATTTATGGTAGAGCTGAAGGAACTATCGATAGCCTATCGATAGTGTCGATAGTTTTAAATGCAATAAAATAAATAGTAAAAAATATTAAAAAATGAAATCCAAGTTTAGTTCGACATTTACTTTGATCCAGCTTTTTTTGCTCATCTTTTTTTTAGCTCATCTCTGCAGTGATGCCAGATCAGCAGATTTTCTGCTAGATCTAGCAGATTTTGAAATTGGGCAGCTGAGAAAAATTCGTTATTGCGGATAGCTGAAAATCTAGCGAAATTTTACTGTTTATCAGCAGCTTTTTAGCTGATTTTTAGGCTTTTGCAAATAGATGAACAAATTTTATGTTCCATTGGTAATCAAAGAACCACATTTTGAGATCTTTCCCCTACGAGACACGAAAAAGCGTTTGAGATTAGCCAGAGAAAAAAACTTGATCTGGAAATACTGGTCAACTGCTTGCTTATATATGCCAGTAACGGATTGTTTTGAAGCGTTGGGGGATTTGTGAATATTTAGTAAAAAATTTTTTGCATTTCCCCCCCTTAGACTAAAGTCTGGATCCGCTACTGATCGTAATGTATTATGTAGATTTTTGTTGGGGTTAGTTAAAAAGTACTTGAACTCGTATTGCGCGTGTTCTTTTTTGGTTTGTTTTCCCACGACGCCATGTCGGCGTAGTTCAATCATTTGGGCAGGAAATAGTGTCTCTTTTTCTTGCGAGAATTTGTTTTTCAATGCTTTTTTTCTTATATACATATATGTATATTTTCCTCGTCGACTTGATTCCAAGACACGACACAACATGAAAAACTCGCATGTCTTCAGAAATCGATAAGAATCTCGAAAACTGACATTGAATGCTGCAGCGTAGATTTATTTTTATATTCTTTTTCCTGCCAGCCCCTCAAGGGCCAACGATGAATTGCAAATTTTTTGCTTACAAAAAATAAAGAAAACAAACAAAAGCGGAAAGTGAAAAGAAGAAGTCAAGAAAAAAAAAATAGCAAAATTCAGAAAGTCCTTAATGATGCTCAACGAGAACTTATTACCTTACTTTTTCACTAATTAGCTCTAGTAGAGCTGCATGAATACACTTCATTATTTTTTAACACGAAAATGCAATCAGATTTTTTCTTGTTTGTTTTTGTTTTTGTTTTGAAATGCAACGCGAAATTATGGAGGGGAGAATTTGAAGTCGTTTGCTTTCGCTGTCAATGTGCCAACAGAGATTTTTTAAGAAATAACAAAAAAATTTAATTTATGTGTTTATGATCTATTATTATGGCTCTGGTAGGCAAGGAAAATGGAAGGGCAGTGTCCCTTATTGTTTCGAGGGTCCAAAATCCTCGTCAATTCCACTCACCACCAAAAAAAGCCTGTCTGTGACCACGTGTGATTTAGAAAACATTCATGATATTGAAGGTGCATTATTATCCAAAGATTCTTCAAAAGAGACCCAAGTAAAAAGTTTATTTTTTTCCCGTATTAAATGTTTTTTTTCATTTCTTGTCCATTTCTCTACCAAAGGGATAAAAGCTCATAAAGATTAGAAGAAAAAACACTACTCATACATCTAGATTCGCGTTGAAAAAATTCGATTTGAGTTTTCATAATTCTCAGATGGTTTTTGTCAGTTGTTTGGTAAAAATATTAAAAGAATATGATTTCAAGAAATTGAAAAAACAGTAGCCCTGCCCGGTGGCACATTATATCCCAATAGAATTTGCAGTATAAGGGTCCCAGGTCCCAGAAGTATAATTCCCTCCAAGAATAAAACTTTGTTTGTTGTTCTCACAAAGAAATCATTGGAGGAAATTAATTTGAGTTGGGCTTCTTTCGAAGTGGTATAAGGTACTACGATCCTCTGGATAAAAACATTCATCGCCCATGAGAAGAATTTCCCGTTCAATTTTCATCATATTTGTATTCGGTGAGCTGTGTAATCTCATAAAACCCTTGGTAGAAGGTTCGAGCGTCATCCGTCCGTGGCACTGCGTCTGAGTGGACTATTGTACCAAATAACACCCTTAGAAACTGTCTGAAAAAAACGGCCGCGTGGATTCTTTGGGACGAGCAATCATTCCGAAAGGAGGTTCAAATTCAATACTGTACTGTTCAATGCCAATACATGTCTAAAGAGAATAATGATCTGGCCTTAAAATATAAGAACGGATCTTTTCCAGCATTTTCGTATGCTTAGAATTTTTTCAAAGAATCATCGGTTTGCCACAAAACCAGCTGTTATTTTTAGGGATCCCTTCTGCTTTTCTCTATTTTTGGTCAGGAAATCCATAGCGTATTTTTATTTATTTAATTTTTTTTTTTTTTTCCTATCATCGCTCGCCTTAAACTTGACGAGGAGATGTACTCCCACCGTTAACATGAATGCGCTCATGTACTTAACTTCAGATATGCATGATATTTTCGCAGTCGCTGCAGTTGTTATTGTTGTGTTCCAATGAAATTGGAATGGCAATGCATCTGTTGCTATTGTTGCATCGGATGCTATTGCCGCCGTTGGCATTGCTTTAGCGTATGCAAAACATGTGCAATTCTGCAGCAGCAAACAGCACTTTTGACACATTGCCAACAGCTGTCGTGCGCCATTTTCATACCAAATCGCAATTTTCGCAAACGTTGAGTGTGTGTGTGTGTGTGTGTGTGTTGTGTGTGTGCATGTGTGTGTTCAGTATTCTTTTGAGATTATATTGGAGCATGTTCTTTTACCCCTCTGAGGTGTTGTTCGACGACGATCACTTGCGTTTGTGTCCCTCGTACTTTGGACGCATGTTTGGAGTCTATTTCGAAAATAGCATTCCAAAGACCAAATACCGCTGGATAGATATCTACACACGTATGCATGCATGTATGTATGTAAATTTGTACACGAAGAACACTATCGTAATGTATGTAGATTTTTGTTGGGGTTAGTTAAAAAGTACTTGAACTCGTATTGCGCGTGTTCTTTTTTGGTTTGTTTTCCCACGACGCCATGTCGGCGTAGTTCAATCATTTGGGCAGGAAATAGTGTCTCTTTTTCTTGCGAGAATTTGTTTTTCAATGCTTTTTTTCTTATATACATATATGTATATTTTCCTCGTCGACTTGATTCCAAGACACGACACAACATGAAAAACTCGCATGTCTTCAGAAATCGATAAGAATCTCGAAAACTGACATTGAATGCTGCAGCGTAGATTTATTTTTATATTCTTTTTCCTGCCAGCCCCTCAAGGGCCAACGATGAATTGCAAATTTTTTGCTTACAAAAAATAAAGAAAACAAACAAAAGCGGAAAGTGAAAAGAAGAAGTCAAGAAAAAAAAAAATAGCAAAATTCAGAAAGTCCTTGTAGTCGTTTTGCTCACTCAGACATGCCGTCGTGTATTAATGAAATTATCTACTATGATCCCATAATGACTCTAAAAATTCCATTTCGATTTCTAACTATGATTTTCCGAACCTGTGGTGGGAAATCAAAAAACAAAATGACAGTAGATAGCATTTCAATTCGATTCGATTGTGCTGTGCTTGGAGTTTTTTTTTTTTTCTATCGCTCTATACTTCCCTATAGCCCTCCTCCTATCTCTGCCTATCTCACTTCACTCGAACACTTAACACTGATGGAGGCATTATTGCGAAAGACATTAAAGGCCATAGCAAGCACAGCCACCCAACCCACCCATCCTCATATATGTTTGTAGGTTTTCTTAGAATTCCTATTACACAACAAAAACTTATTTTATTTTGTATTTTTATATAAAATTCGGAAGCAAACTGAGAACGCCTACACGAATCGAATTCGCAAAGGAATCAATCCTTTTGATAAGTAAACCGATACGCTTCTCGACTGGGCTATCGTATGTGGATGGTTAGCTTATGGGCATTTTTTCATTGTGTATGTATGTTTTGGGGTGGGGAAACGTTTTTAACTAAAAGAAAAAGGTCGCGCACATGGGCGGGAACGGTACTCAATCCCCCGCCATTGAGAATCAAAGAAGAGCTTATAGCATACGAACGAAGAGAAAACATAATGTATAGAAACTACGTAATAATCCCCTGGAAAAAGATCAGGACTGACGAAATTCACTACCTATTTCTACTATGCTTACACCATGAATATGTTCGATGCTCTTGTCATAAAATAAAATTTTTATTGCTGATTTTTACATCGACAACAAAATTGCTGAGAGTTCAAATTTCTCGGACCAAGCGAGAGAAAGGTGTTGCTGTTGTGTGCTTGTAAACAAAGCTTGTTGGAGTCCAAGAGCATGTTAAGGACTGTCGAAAAATAACGAAATTCACAAAATCGCAAAATTTTTGCATATTGCAAAATTCGAAGAAAAATTTAAAAAAGGAACAATCAAATAGAAATCAATTTTACAAAGAATGGAAGGTGTGAATATGAAAAATCATTCTAACGATACTCTTGTAATTTAAGCTTACTGTCCTAGAAATAACTGCCCGTTTGGTTTTGGGCTATAAAAAAAAAAATTATTAACTCTATAGCAACATATTTGGTACCCAAATAAAGTACAAGTATTTAGACTTTAATAAAAAGAATGACTTAGTGACAAGATGTCTTCTCAACAAGAAGAAAAACGGAAAGCAATTCTTTGCAAATTCCTAGAAAATCCAAACGCCACGTATAAAAAGATCGGTAACGTTCAGTACTATTTGGGCCGGACCTAGCAACATCTCAGAGTAGCAATATTTGCCACCGTGGAACCGTTCAAGCTACAATATTTCATACGAAGTAGTTTTTACCAGGGACGTGAACCGGTTTTGAACCGGAAAACCGCTTTAACCTGCTAATGAACCGAACCATTAACCAAACCGAAGTTTTTTTTACAAATGTTTGAACCGAACTGAAAACCGAACCCATTTTTGTAAAGGATCAGGGTTTCATTTTTGCCTGCAACCACGCACAGTGGGCCATAGGCCGAAAATATAAAAATCTAAGTCGATAATCTTATGAAATTAGTATCGATACCATCTCTAATATGAGTAAGGTTACCACCCCTAACTTTTTATTGTGCAAATTTTAACCCTTAATGGTAAAAAATTGCGTTAGAAGTGGGAGCACGTGTTAACAAATTTTTTCAGTTAAAGAAATTCCCGAACCGATTAACCAAACCGAAAACCCCGGTTCAAAAAAGTAAAAAAGCCGGTTTGACGAACCAATCCGAAAGTTCAAACATTATTCGAACCTCCGAACCGAACCGGGAAAATTTTCCACTCGGTTCACGTCCCTGGTTTTTACAGTGAGACACGCTTATAAAGTTATCTGCTAAAAGGCTCAAAGTTCTGAAATTTATGGCTTAACCACCAGTATTCCGGATACAAAGGACATCTGAGAAGATTGCTCCATGCTTCAAAAATAAATTTAATAAAATTTAAGAAAAATAGTAGGTAAATAAAAAAAAAACACCATCACATACTTCTCAAGGATGATTGCAAGAACCGAACCAAACCCAACTATCATACCCTCTATATCTGTGTCGAGTCGTCTCATTAAGAGCTTAATACGAAAAAAGGATAAAAAAAAGGAAGAAAAAGTGCTTCGGAAAGAAAAGAAGAAGAAAAATTTAATCAATTAATTAGTTACTCACTGCACGGCAGAATACAAAGACACTCTTGAACGCTGAAGCAGTTGAGTGCCTCGTTAATATTGATTGAGAACGGTTACCGGCAATTGAAGCGCACTCTATCAGGCAGGCCATGGTAAAATATATGGCACGGCGCTCGAGAATTGAAAAAGTTCACCTTAATTAGTAAACCGAAATGAGGAACAAATACAGTTGCCTCTCTCTTTCTCTCTCTGTCTCACTCGCACTCTCTCGCTCGCTCTCATGCGATTGAATCAAGCTTGAATTTGATATTGATGATTCTTTTTTCTACCGCTTTTGAAAGAGAGATCCGAAACGAAAAAAAAAGAACACCGAGCTTCGTAACATTTTCAATCGGAACTTTTACACGCGCTCTCTCCAAAACTCAAAGGATAACAGTCGCCGCAGTCGCAGCAAGTTGATTTTTGAATTTCGCGCGTTTTCGCGGAAAACTCTTAAGCGTGCTGCGTTCATTGAATTTTGAAGAGTCTTGAAAAGTGCTTTGACCTGATTTCGTATGAATTTTTTTTTTTTCTTTCGTTCGTTCTATTGAAATTTTAGACTGATGAGCTGCTTTTGTAATTTAATAAAAGACCAAAACAGAAGAAGTTAATCCGTGGCAAAATTTTAAATCAGATTGAATTTTCTTCGAAATTGCTGTGCTTGACGGGACCCCTACACTGTAAGACGATTTCGATTATGAATTGTTTATTTTGTGATATGGAAGGGTTATTCTCGCCTTCCTCCGTGCGTCCCAAGCCCACAACGAAATGTTTCATTATAGAAATTTCTTATTGCGAGAATCTAGTCTTTTAGGTTTATTTGTTTCTAAATAGCAGAGACGTGAACCGAGTGGAAAATTTGTTCGGTTCGTTTCGGCGGTTCGAACCGAGCTTGAAACTTTTCGATTGGTTCGTCAAACCGTTTTTTCTACTTCTTTGAAACGTGGTTTCGGTTTGGTTCATCGGTTCGGGAATTTCTTTAACTGAAAAAGTTTTTTAACACGTGCTCCCACTTCTAACGCAATTTTTTACCATTTAGGGTTAACATTTGCACAATAAAAAGTTAGTGGTCGTTACCTTACTCATATTACAGATCTTATCGATACTAATTTTATAAGATTATCGAATTAGATTTTTTATTTTTGACCTACACAGTGCGACACGATTTTTGTAAACGAAAATTTGACGACTGTTTTTTAAAGTGCTCGGTGAGTATAACAACGCCTCATACTCAGTTTTTTCAATTCACCTCTACTTTTTTTTTAAATAGACTTCATAGATAGGGGCCGAGAATTAAGTTACTCACTTACTTATGGCTATATCTTGTAATCCGTTCAATATTTTAATTTCCTCTCTATAGCAATTTATAGCTCTGAACTCATTTTAAATAGTTTTAGTACAAACCGACCCGAAAAAACTGTATCTAGTAGGTGAAAATTGCAAAAATTCCTAAAATTTTACGTGCTTTTTTTTATCATATTTTATTTTGTATGGCCTATAGCTCCCAAGGCAATAAACATTTTTTCAAAATTTTTTAATGCAAATATAGAAAGATTATAACTAAAAAACTTCTTCGTGTGCACGAACTGCATCCGAGCACTACTTGATACCGTTTTGCCGCTTCAAAGTTGAACAATTTTTACCAAAAATCGGAAGAAAAATGGCAAAATCATCCTTTGGGTATATACGAATTTTTTCAATCCAACGCAAATGGTTCCGTACCATGAAAATAAAATATGTAATCAATGTTGCACTATTTACTTTTCTGGATAATCTGCCAAGGCAAAAAGGGATCTAGGGAACGGTGGGGTCGAACAAGCCCTGCTGCTAGTTGGCTCAATAACGTCAGAGAAACTAGTCATATCCTGCAGTATGATTTTCGGAAATTTCGACATAGTCCTCTAACACCTCAGTACGGGCATAATGGGACTGCTTAAATCAATGGCAGTCGGTTCCATATTGAGAGGGAATTATTCCCCAAAGCAGAGTCTTGTTGCAAAGAAATCTACGTAGCGCTTTTCAGTATATTCTAGAAGTTTTCCTGATTACTTCAGGGTATTTTAACACTCTCTATCCCTTAAACAATTACCTAATAGCTTTATTCTCATTTAAACGAGGGTCATTACCTTACTTTATTCGAAATCATATGCATAAAATATTAACAAAAAAAAAAAAAAAAAAAATTCGAGTAACTCTGACAAGTTCTCACACGACACACCACACGCAAAACTTTCAAATGCGTAAAGTTAAGAAGCATACTTTGCGGTTGACATGTTTATGTTTTAATAAGACGAGGAATATTTTTTCGCCCGACTTAGTCATGCGAAAATTGAGTTGAGGCTGAACTTTTCCACATGCCTGTCGCGAGCTCCGTGAATTGTCTGAAGTGACTTTACTTTTTATGAAGCTCATACGCTCCGAATGCGTCGCGTACAGGTGCCATCAGACACGTTCGCATATTTATCATCAAGGACGAGGGACAAAAAAAAAAAATACAAAAATAACAAAAGACACAAACAGAAAAAGGTACGGTTATTTACGTAACAGAATTACTTTTGGGTGAAGAAAATAAGTTAAGACTTGACATTTGGCTTTGTTAAAAATTTTGGTTTTCCATTTGAAAAACAGCAGGACGCCACATGCCATACAACTACTTTTTTTTTTAGTATCTTTTCTTTGATACGATAAGTAAGAGTGACATTTCGAAATCGACGAAAGCCAATGGAATGTTATTAGAAGGAAAAAGGATTGGTTGAAGAAAAAATTTACACAATTTCAATATACTTTAATACTTCCTGTCTCTCATCTCATCGTGCATAATATGAGAATAACTATCAAGATACGAAATTTTGAAGCCACAGAACTTTTTGATGTATATTGTAATGAAAAAGTCTTTGAATTATTAACATAAGCAAGTGAGTCAAGGACTCTACTCTTTTGTACTCTAAAGTTGCTAAAAGTAAATTTAGCAAAGTAAAACAGAGAAGAGAGAGAGAGAGAGAGAGAGAGAGAGAGAAAACATCTATTCAGTTCTTTTAAATTGATGTTCATCATTTTGCTCAAGTGAAAACTGTTCATTAAAATAAAGACTCAAATAAATTTTTAAGTCCTTTACATAATTGAACTTCCTTCTCCGCTATGTTTTTATTCGGGCGCATTTATTCGCCACTCTCGTTACTAGGTTTTAATACCCTTTTTACCCAACACTTAAATCGTTTAATTAATATTGCTGAAGCCATCTTTTCCCTTTTTCGGAATTAAATTGCCTTACGAGAAACTTTTTCAAAAGTATCTTTTCCCTTCAACTGGCGGTCATGCTGTTTTGCGGTCCTTTTCTTTTTGGCTTTTTACATTTTTTTTCCCCCCCGCTTCATCTTTTTATTTTTTGTTTTTAATTTCCACATTATAATAATCCAGGCATGTCCAAAGTTTATCGCAAATAAAAGCAGAAGAACGTTTTATCCGAATTTGACTGTCTGTGCGGTCATCGCTGCAAAAAACATTCTTATCAAAATCCTCAAAAAAAAGAAATAAAAAAAAAATAAAAATAAAATGAAAAAAGGAAACACAAAAAAATTAAAACAATCGTATTTTTGGTTCAATTTTTATTTTTAAAATTTTTTCCTTTTTAATTTTCCGTTGAATTTAGCTTCATTAATGTCAAAGTGTGTCTCTTTGTGAGAGGAAATGATAAGTAATATTTACTTACACTAAATGAAAGATGCGGGTCAAGATGGGCCCAACTGAGTTCGGACGCGGACTTTTCATTTGAGATCTTGACCAACGTATATTATGTTGAGGCTTAAAAAATGTGAAATTTTTTTCGTAAGGAATGAAGGAATTTATTTCATTAAAATTCTTCAATTTTTTCAGGACCCATTTTGAAATTGAACGATAGATTTTAAAACTGGTTAGACAGTGCGAAGGAAGTTGAAGGAGGAGGATGTCCCTAATAACCAGACATTTAAATTGAAATTTTAATTTTAATCAATTCCATGCTGGAAAAAATTAATATAGCAGATTAAATTTTAAATGGAAGAACTACTTTTATTTAATTGCCTTTTAATCCTTGCTGGAAAATGTTAGAAATGGTCATGGAAGTGAACATTTTATGTTGAATGTGATCATCAAATTCATGAATGAAATCAATATTGAATAGGTACCTATGAGTAAAAATTCGGGAAATATTTTAGTGAAGATTTATAAAGGACTTCGGAAAATGTAATGACCAATTTCATTGAATTTTTTATGATTTCGTTTTTTTCATTCATAGCCTTCAAAACTGAATTCAGTTTCTGGAGAAAGTCTAATTCCCGATATTACAGTGTATATTTAAGACCCGCTTAAGTTAAGGAAGCTTGAAGACTTATGAACACCTTAAGTGTCAAGCATTTTAACAGTCAATTTTTATCCCAAACTTACGAAAATTGTTTTCTTTACATTTTATAAAATTCGTAAAATTTGTGAAATTCCTTAATTGAATTAATTTGAAAACTTATTTAAGGAGCACTTAAAAATTGTACTGTTAAAATGCTTTATAGACTTAAGCTTTACTTAAGTGCTAAGGAGACCTTAAGTATGCATTGTAATATCGGGCCTAAGAAAGAGTGTTGAAAAGCTTTTGAAAACTTTGGAAAAGACACTTCAAAGTCCTCCTTTTCATACGCAATACACTCTCTGTCGAGGTAAGTATTGCGTTTTTGTGGTTGTGTGTAACACGGAGAACCATTCGAGATAGACCATACAAAATATAGTATATAGAAATGATCAGGGACCTAGGAGATTTGATTGAACCATATCCGTCCGCCTGTATGTGTGTCTATTTATTTATTTTTCTTATCGAAGGAGTTGTGTTATCTTGACGTAATACGGTATGCATACTTGCGGGGACATGAGTAAGAATCAAGTTCGAGAATGGACCCGATCGGACCATTTTTAAGGGTACCTCTCAGTACTAGGGTCTGTTGTGTAATCATCAAAAACTGCTCTAAAATTTGAGTTTTTCAAGATATATTGTTGAAATTTGATATTTGAACACGTTTAAAGGCAAGTAATATGATTTAAAAAATTGGAAAAGTGGGCGTGGCAGAAGGACGTATTTTGCAAATTGATTCTAAAGCTAAAATGTTTAAAGATATTTTGTAGAAATTAGATTTGTGAGCATTTTTTATGTTACCAAATGTTATTTCTACAATACCCGAAAAAACCACCCGAAATTGAAATAGGACTTCAAAGTAGGAATGTATGCTTCCTCTTTAGCTATAGGTAAATAACCTCTCCATAACTGATATGATTTGGAACAGATAGATCAATTTTTAAGGGTACCTCCAGTATTAGGGTCTGTCACAAAAATCCCAAAAGTGTCTCAAAACCGTAGTATTTTGAAAAATTTCAATGAATATTAGAAATTGAGCTTATTTTGAAGCCTACGATTAAATTTAATAAAATTGCGCAGTTTTTATAAAAAATTTGAAATCGGAATATGAGGCGCTAAATAGTCTTAGGTTTTACTGACGATCTCCAGACAACTTCGAACACATTTGAATGATTAGTTTTTTTTTCTCATTTATGAGGAATTTTTTTTTGTTGGCTTTGATAATCCGCCTATTCAATTCAACGTGGACCCTTATTGTTTTATGGCATTCAAAAGTTTTTTTTTGAAGGGACATCAAAAAGAAGATCAGGAAAACATCAACGAATTTGCATATTACCAATCGTCTTGATTTTTATACGAAAATCTTATCATTGGAAACGATCGAGAAATAAAAAAATATGCGCATTTAAATGAAGTCAAGGTCTACTGAACTCCAAGTCGATTTGAGATTCTAATTTCACATACTTACAGATGCATATGATATATCCCTGCACACTTAAAGCTTTATATATGTAACATATATATATATGTATATATTTATTACAGACCATTAAAAGGCGTTTTTATATATAATCGCAGCACGTTCGTACGCAGTCAAATTGTCATAATATTTGGAATTAAAAGAAAATAACTCAAAAGACCAACAAAAGCACACGATTCCGGATGTTCGTTTGGGCATCAGAAACTTTTTTAATTAATTGGGTGTTACGGTGAACGACGACGCGAAATGTGCTCATATCGAAAATTAGACGAAGGTAGAACAAACATTCGGTTAATTAAACGTTAAATCAACTGTTCGTTGGGATAATTTTACGAAAGACACACATGGCTCAAGTGGCAAATGGCTTTGTTCTGACATATAATAAATAATAATACAGCCGGTTGCCATTGCTCGAGTTATTATTTTATTATGGCCATATAATGGGCTCACACACACGCGCATACATATATTTATGTGCACAAGTTTGATATAATAAAGCTCAAAGGCAAAAGTTATGCCAGACTTTTATCTGGACCGTACGAAACATAATCACTATCTCACTTACGACTCAATAATCAAAAGACTTTTTTGGAAAGAGATTATAACCTTTTTACGCCTTCGGACATTTGATTCGAATCCGAGTCTATTCGCTTGGGTTAGCACACGAGCAGCTGAATTTTTGGGATTCGGAATCGAAAGAAAAATATTGAGATCAGCATCATCATAATTTGCATGCACATTAATATCGGACGGACGGCCGAACTGACCAATGGACGAAACGAAAATTTATTCATTACAAAAGTTTATATTCGATCGAATGGTCGTAAAAATGCATGTATAAGTATTTTGAAGCGTGCCTTGCTCACATCTTTTATTTCTTTTTCAATGTGAAATTGATTTCATTATGATCATTAAAAGTGAACTTCGACGGGGGAGGAACACTTAATAATATTAAGTAATAAAATGAAAATTCAAAATTACGAGGTTCCTGTGCAGACTAGATGGTTTGAATCCTTAATTTTATACGCACCCATATAGTTTCTGCAAAATTCTGCCAACTGAATGCGATTTTAATATGAATGAATTTAAATATTTTTTTTTTTGCATTTAAATTTTATGGAAACATTTTCAGTGCATAAATAGCATTAATTTCAAAAGCTCTAAGCACTCGATTTTCACAAGAATTCGCTTTTCGTTTATGTACTTTTAAAATGAAACGGTCGCTTTCATGTAGGAACTTGAACGAGTGCTGTACTAGTACTTTACTAGTGCAAAAGCCTCCAGTACACCGAGAGAAAAAGGTAGTTATATTAACTGAAAAAGCAGTTTTAAATAACCGAGTTCACCGTTAATTGTTAACTTATGTACAGTAGCGGTCAACTCAACAGTACAAACACAGTAATAAGGATATAACTACCTGATGGTTGATATAACTGTCTCGCGGTTAAATGAACTGTCACCAGCGACTGGGAAAAAGTAATTTATTTCTTGCTTTGACTTTTTTTTTATCTTCTTTTATTAATATTTTTTTTTTTTTATTAAATTATTATATTTTTTCTTTATTTATTTGTTTCTATTTAAATCTTTTCTTTTTCATCTCTTTAAATTTTTTCGCCTCGGTCGAGCCTTGAACCGCTGACCTCCACTTCGCTGGGCGAACGTCGTAACCATTACGCTAAACGAACGAATTTAATTTGTTGGTCAAAATGCTCACTTGAGTTTATGGTTGCTCAAGTTTTGGGGAACGTGCTTAAGGAATTGTTTCATCCCAAAATTTTTTGCTTGAAAATGAACCATTAAAAAAAAAATTAAATAAATTAAAACCTTAAAAATTTAGGAGAAAATTTTTGTCTTCCAAAACAACTACACTCTGAACAAAAAAAAAAAACTGTAATAAAAAAAAAAATTCAGAAAAATTCCCGCCGCCAGCAGGGATAGAACCCCGAAGCTCACGACTGTCGAGTCACAGTTTAAAGCACTGAGCTATCGAAACCTCCGGAGACGGTTGATCAGAATGCGAACTTATACGTCTAAGTGAACGAAAGCGAATTTGAACATAAAAAGTAACTGTTTTTCAACTGTTCATTTGACTGCCTTTTTCAGTGCATTTAACGCGGAATACAGTTTATGTGACCACTCTTACTTTAACTGTTCAAAGTAGTTGATTTAACTGTTGTTATTTCTCTCGGTGTACTAGTTATTTTCTATACCTTTTGTCCATATAAAATTTTGTAGAAAACCGGTATAAGATCTGTGTACAGAAAAGCACTAGTACAGTATGCACCAGAATTATTCTAGTACTTTTGGAAGCAATTGGGTAAATTTGCACCAGTTAAATACCAGTGCTGTTTAC
Organism: Chlorops oryzae; assembly: GCA_020466095.1. NCBI lineage: Eukaryota > Metazoa > Arthropoda > Insecta > Diptera > Chloropidae > Chlorops > Chlorops oryzae. The sequence continues at coordinate 15,888,146 of CM035807.1, read as the reverse complement.
GGCAAAAAGGCACTAGAATCGTTGAATTTTTTTCCCCCTGTTTTCTTGAGTACATCATGGGAAGAAGCATTTATGTTCAGTCGCTATCGATTGATTTATAGTTCAACTTAAATGATCGCATATAATTATTCCAATTACCACTAATATACTTATGGTGGAAGCTTAACCAAAAATTGCACTGGTTCGTCTAGTTCTGGTTAAAGTACTAGTTCTTTTCAAATAATTGTCCAACTGTTTACTGCAGGGTTGTGCTGAAAGTTATCGATTGTATAAGTATGTAAGCGTTCTGATTCTGGGAATCATTTATCGCTTTCGCGAACACGTGGTGACAGAGAAAAGATTTCCGAGAAAAATTAGCAATTGCCAGTAAATCTCTTTGAAGTGTGCTCACCTGTTTTTGAAGTACTGTTGAATCGGGATGTAACGAATCCGTGAAATAATGAACAGCTCGAAATAGTGAACGCTTTTTTGTTACACGGACTGTTGTAAATAATCAGGCATGCAGAGAGGGTGGCGGATGTTTGATGGGCCCCACAAGTGGCATGGATTTTTTATTTTTTTTTTATTTGTTTGTCGCACATTTTTGTAAAGGGACCCCGGGAAAAAAATCCCCCGGGCCCCAAATTTCTCTCTACGGGCCTGTGAATAATGAACAAAATATTCAATCTCGCTAATACGAACAATCTGGATACAATGAACAGGACGAGCAAAAATTAATTCACTATATCCAAATTCGACTGTATTTTTCTTCTTTTTTGGTTAAGAACCGATCAAAGCCTTAGACTGAAACTGAATCGCTGATGAAAATTCAGGATATGATCTGTTTTGAAGAACTAAAAATATCACCTTGAATTGTAGAGGGACAGCAAGAGGAGCTTCAAAAGTTTTTTTGTGTGATGTCTAAAAAATCTCTACTCTACTTAGCTCTACTTAGAAAAACCGAATCAAGAGGCCCTCAAAAGATCTACAGTAGCTTCATTAATCTCTACAGACGTCAAATTTTACCGGCCACTGATTTTTTGGTAATTAAGAAATAAGTCTCTTTTCGTGGTACTCTGACTACAAAGAGAACATACTTCATTCATAAAGACTGCTTCATCTCTATTAAGGCTTCCTTTTCCAGAACAGTCTTACAGAGCTTTCTGTAGGTACTTTTTGTATTTCCTATGAAAGTTCAACATACCCAAGAGACCGAGCTAAAAAGAAAAAGAAAAAAATCAGGCACCTTTTCTTTCCGGAAATCTCCCAGCGGAAAGACTCTGTGAATGCGAGAGTCTTACCCTTAAATGGAAGAAAATAATTCATTAAATAAGATCAAAAGGTATTTCCGGTGATTTATGTATGTAGGTTCGTACCTGACATGTCTTTTGGGATATTTTAACTCATTTTCATGTTAAGAAATTTAATAACTTGCTTATTTAATGCCTATTCCAGTGTTATGCTTCATAAACTTTATGAGGACATGTGCTCTTATGATTAAATACCCGAAGGTGAGAGCGCTTACACACTGAGTTTTTTTTAATTTTTTATTTTTTTTTTTTTTGGTAATTAGGCTTGAATATAAACATTTACGAAATCAACACATGCCTCCTTTCGATGGGGGAAATGAACACCCCGTTATGCTGTCACAGCTGTCACGGCGTATCATTCCAGTTTTTATAGCAAAATAGCGCCCTTCTTATTTGAATTTCGGAGAGAAGAAAAGAAAAAAATTTTAATTTTATTGCCGCGATCTCCCGCTGTTTTATGTCAAAGCAACCGAAATATATTTGAGTTGATTGAAGCGATGGGCTTAGGAAATTTCATGTTCATGCACATTCCGGAGAAGGTAAATTAAAAGTGACTCTCTTTATTGACTCGGCGGAAAAGTTTTAAGATGATAAATGGGATTCGGGGAAAATCAAAAAAGAAAATTGACTTTGTGAGCGGAAATTATGATAACTCCTCCTGCTTGTGGCAACATGTGACTTAGCTTGGGAGTTGTTTTTCAGATTCTAAAGTCAAGTAAAACAACACAATCCGAATTAATTGGACCGAAGAAATTGAAGAAGCACAATAATTGGATCTTAAAAGAGTTTCAACAAAGTGAACAAAGCTCTTTCATTAGAGACATTGAGATGAAACTGTCAATAAATTTTTGCACGTCCTGTTCATTGTATCCAGATTGTTCGTACTAGCGAGATTGAATGTTTAGTTCATTATTTACAGACCCGTAGAGAGAAATTTGGGGCCCGGGACATTTTTTTCGAGGTCCCCTCACAAAAATGTGCGACCAAATAAAACAAATCCCATGCCCATTTGTGGGCCCCTTCATAAAGTTCGGGCTCGAGGGAAAATCCCCCTTTTCAACCCCCTCTCTTAAGGCCTGATTATTAAGAAAAGTCCCTGTAACAAAAAAAAAAAAAACGAGCGCTATTTCCAGCTGTTCATTATTTCAGGGGTTCATTATATCCAGATTCTACTGTATATCAATAATGTGCTCCTTCATCTCCTTTGCGCGCTTTAATTTTCGACCTTTAGATATATTTTTTAGGTAGAATATCATTGGTTCAGACACTATGTTAACTCAGGACATTGTATTTGGGATTGACAAAATGCACCTTCAGCTTGGGTTCCTCGTTCAACAAAGTATAGCAATCAGGGGTGTCACAGAATCCGATAGCTGTCAAAATCGGAATTAATACCGATCGAAATTTCATACAGAATTTACAAATTTTGTTGTTTTTTGTTTTGAATCGGAACTACTATCGGTTCTTAATTGCACAGAACCCTATTTTATCCGGCTCTCTATGAAATATATATGAAAATTCACTCGACTAAAGTTCCAATTCCGACAGTTATCGGATTCTGTGACAACCCTGAATATCTCTTTAAAGCGCCTCTTTGACCAGTAGAAGGGACCTAGAGTATTTGCAGTGGATCCTTAAAATGAAGGCAGATATTCTACATTTAAAAGAGTTACATATATCTTTGAATAAAACTTTCAAAGGAGTCACGGAAATCCTTTAACTTTTAAGTCTTTTTTTGCCCATCCAAAGACGGGACATTTCTCGCTGGGATATTTATAAATATATGTACAAACTATGCCTCTTGACGGCCTATTGAAGTAATAATTTTACGATCTAATTTTTTTTTTTTTTCAGATACGCAAACCAACGGAATCCAGTGAGCCACTTCAGATCTCACTTGAAAACTCATAATCAACGAATTCGAAGAAGAATAAATAGAAAAAAAAGGAGGAGGAGGAGGAGAAAAAAAATAGGCAGGCCTTTTTCTTTGCATCCGCAAAACTGATTCTCAGTCATGCTAAATTCGAGCGAGCTTCAAACGTGCAACTACAAAAATCTCAAGCATATCAAATTCTTTGAAGCCGCTGTTGAATACTGCATCGAATCTCCTTATAGAATCACATCTCAAATATAAATGACGCATTGTGAGTTGGGATTTGCACAAAATGGCAAAATTGCAGTTTTTCGAAATCGATGCTTTAGCAGAAATCATCAGGAGAAAGCGAGGACAAACATTGACAGTCACCAAAGCCAGCAATGCTACAACCAGCGATGTAAAAAGACTTTCGCCATCGACGAAAAGGAAATTCAAATGCACGAACATTCCGGCAAGGGCGCGACGGAAATGCCACGAATGTTGCAACGAAACGTCAGACGACTGTCGGAGCCTGACCTCATTACGGAACTGGTACGAGAGACTTCAAATTGTTTGCATGCTACTAATGGCACTATGTGGTGGTGCCGGATGCGACGAGTCACAGGATTTCCAAAAGAACAGTAAGTGGAAATTGATTTTCTATTTATATATGTATGTGTACGAGTATGTACATATCTACGTTGTTCAATATTCGATGGCACAATGTTTATGAACAATTATTTGGCCGCAGCTAAGCAAACTCGCCAAACCATCGTCAACTGCTCTCTTTGCGTGAGGTGGGGCGGGCGGTCGATGTGAGGGAGAAGGCAGTGAAGATACATAGCTACACGCATACAATAAAGATTTTATGAGATGTGCTTAGAAATCGAGTGAAGTAATTGTGCGCTTAAGTAAACACGATCGAAGTCAATCATGACGTCCGACTGAAGTGACCGCATTTAATTGAGGAATTGTTTCTATTTAAGAGGATGCTTTGGGGGTGTCTAGTAGGGGTCATTCAAAAGTGGAGGAATTTTTTTTTTTTTTTTAAACTTGACTCATTGGGTCGTGTGCATGGAGATGAGGTCCGACCTTTTTAATTACTATGCAAGAAGAGTTTAAATTAAGGTATTTCAACCTAAGCTCGATCGATTCAATTCAGAGACGGATTTCAATTTTATACATACGAGCTTTTGTTCCTCTGAGGTAGAAACATAGGTCAATGTCGTTCTCGATTAAGGCCAACCAACTGCGGGATCAGTAGTCGATCCAAGCGTTAATCTCAAGAAGCGAAAAAAGGTACTCGTAGGCAGGGGCGTGCGCAGAGAAAGAGTGCTCTGGTTGGACTTATATTGGGCCGGGTGGTAGATTGAGCAATTATAAGACATTAGTCCAAAAAAAATTGGTGTGGGTTTTTGGAAGATTAGTGAGTTATGAACCAAAAACCAAAAAAATCCCAAAAATTTATGACTTCCGATTTCGATTAAAATTATAAGTATATAGAATAAGTGCCAAATTTTATGAATCTTCGCGATAAATTTTTTTTTTAACTTGTGACAAGTTGTTCCAAAAGGGTCTAGTTCGAAACTGGTCCAAAAAAGACTAGTTCATCATCATCACTAGTCATCAGTTTTCGAGTCGTAGCCATAGGTAGTGTACATATATATTAGGCCTTTTACGAAATTAAATAGTTTCCGAAAGAAGAATGTCTCTATCGACCACTCTTGTGTAGATACTACATCCCAAAGCAAGGAGAAATTTTACCCACTGAGTAACTTAGTTGTAAAAATAACCCACTGACATAAGAGAATCAATTAAGCTGGTTAAACACGAACCGAATGTATGCCGAGAGACACCCTTTTTGAAATGGTGGACGTAAAGGACATTTTTTTAATCTCATCGATTACTTATACAGGGTGTCCCGTCCGGAAGTGCTATTTTATAGGGCTGGTAGGAGAGGCCAAAACGAACAAAAAATCATACGGGAAGGGGGGGTCGCAAATTTACCCCTGAGGAGTTATAGGGCCTTCAAGTTTTTAGGCAGTAAGTCGAGAAAAAAAATCTCCCACGATAACGGTTTATCGTAGAAAAAAAAAACCTGTTAAGCGGTTTGAAAGCGAATTGTATGGGCTTGTGGGCAAAATTCAATTGATGGTAAAAAATTTGAGCCGTTAAGGGAAAAATAAACGGTCAAAGTCAAAAATTCTGAAAAAAACTTTCAATATTTTTACTTCGGGAGCCACTTTGGTATGAAAAAGGTCCTATTAACATATGCTTTTCTAATTTTGTTCAAAATCCTCGATTAATTTACTTCAATATCGTGGTACATATCTTATACTTTTTTTTTTGATTTGACTTCAGGAAAAAAAGGTTTTTAAAATGTATATCTTAGACAATGTGCATTATCGGGCAAGTGATTGGATTCCCTTTCCCCAAATTTTGGGGAAAGGGAATTTCGTTCCTCCAATATTTTGAAGAATGTATGGCTATTTTGAAAGAAATGACATTGTCAAAAACAAAAGAGCGGCTATACGATAAAATTTTTGAATTAAAAAATTTCGAAAATATTTAAATTCCCGAGTATTTATTTCAATTTCCCGGGGAAATGAATTCCCGGGAATCCAATCACACACCTGTATAGAATTTTTAATATTAAGTTTGATTAAAAAAAAACCTTCCCTAAATGCAAAAATATTCGAACTTTGTCTTTCGGATGCCTCCCAGACTATTCCTATCGGATACAGACCGGCAGGGGATACTGATCAGTTCCTTACATATTTTCCATGGTCAAACTACTGTGCTTCTGGACGCTAAACACATAAGAACAAAACAATGCCTTGACATACCCTGTAGAAAGCTGTTAAGCAATTTGCCTAAAAGAACTAGTACTTTTACCAGTACTAAAAGAACTAGTGCAATGTTTGGGTAAGTTTGCACCATAACTATACTAGTGATCAGTGGAATAATTGCATTCACTCATTGAGGCGTTATAAATTAATAATAAATACACAACCGAATGGTTTTCTTGTATTATAATAAAAATTTATAATTATAAATATTTATTTCCATTTTGTACTGAAAAAAAATTCCACGATTCTGTAAACTTTTTCCCGTAAACATCACTTGTATTTAACTGGTGCAAATTTATCCAATTGGATCGAAAAGTACTAGAATAATTCTGGTGCATACTGTACTAGTGCTTTCCTGTACAGATATTATACTGATTTTCGACAGAATTTTATATGGACAGGGGTATAAAAAAGAACTATTACTGGTGGCTTTTGCACTAGTAAAGTACTAGTACGACATTAGTTCAAATTCCTACAGGGTAGGAAGTAAAGAGTCCAGCTCACATATGAACATAACTTACATTTTCATGAATATTATTCGAGCAGCAGCATAAAACATTTACGTTAAGTTAAGTACTAAACAGGGCAGTATTATTTCTTCCTAGTCGCCTTTAACGTACGTTGTTTTTTTTTTTTTGGTTTATTTTATTGTTTTCTATTTGAATCGCTTTCCTCGGGAAAATCAAAGGTCGCATCATCTTTTGAAAAGCTAGAAAATCAAGCTTTTAATGTGACTTAAAAAGGAATATTTTTCCTTAACAGGAAATATATAATAACAATTCACATCGTAGGAACGAACTTAATGCAGCATTTTAAGGAAAATCTAGTGCCACAAGAATCCACAGTTCGTCCTTAAAGTGAGCGTGAACTCTGCGAGCTGAGAGCAGCGGAAGCTGGAAATGCTTTTACGTGCCGCACACACATCGAGTCGAATTGTTCCTGCTGCTGTTCCCACAGCTCCAAGGACTTATAAACGATACAAAATAAAAAAGCATAAAATGAAAATGAAGAAAAAAAAAATAACACCAGAATCGAAAGAAAGGAAAACGAACAGAAGAAAAAAAAAATCTATGGTAGCTCTTAATGCTGGAAGTAAAAAGTCGTAAAATGATTTTTATTCCTTTTATGGCATGAAATGCATACAAAGCATGGGTGGCAAGTTAATGCGGAGCCCTGCAATATACTTGCGGCGGGCCATAATAATCCGAACGGAACTTCATCCAGAGAGAAATAGACTTTTATACTCGTTTCTACTTGTATATTGTGAATTGTGAAGAAAGTCAGAGCGCTGGGAATAAGTAAGGCAGCGGCACCTTTTATCAAAGTCCGAAATGAACTGCATTTTTTTTCTCTTTGAGGGACAGAAGAACACGCAGCTAGAGTGAGATACAGTGAGAGCGTGCCAGAGTGAATGGAATGGAATGGAATGGAATGCTGGGTAAAAAGTTTTAACTGCTTAGCAAAAGTGTCAAGGAAAATCACAATTTACGGCTGCAACTACTTTTTTCGATATGGCTAAAAAGTGGCTTCAATTTATAAACATACATATATGAGTATATATCTATGTATGTGTGTACCTTTTTTGTTCAAAGAAATGTGTTTTCCGAATTTTTGCGCTCACAGTTTTTTAATGCTCAAGCGTGATTTTCGCTTCAAGCAGCAAATGCATTTAACGCGAGACATGCAACGTCCATGTCACAAATCACCTCGACATTAAAAACGCTACGTCTCTCCGTCAAGTAGTCACGGCATTGTCCCCCTTTTCTCATCTCTATTTTCTTTTATTTCTATAGACACATTCAGACATGTGCCTCCCATCTCATTGCACTGGATGTGAAAATCCAAATATGGCATTGATGGGGAGTAAATATCGCTGCCTTCTCTTTTGCCTCTGAAGGCTGTGCTGCTGCTGCCGCTCCGTCACGTCATTCAGAAAATGCTGCATTTTGTCATGTTTTGATGTTTTTATGATGGAATTTTTCTACCGCACAAACTCTCAAAGAACATATGAAGTCATTTATGCTTCAATAAAAGCTTAAAGTGACTTTATTTGGAACATATTTTTTAAAATATATTAATTTTTTTTTTTTGGGAAAATAAAAGATATGACAAACCGACATGAACTTCTCACACTTGTGCCTCATGTTTTGTATTTTTTTTAATCATTTATTGGTTTTTTTTTCTCACATTTTCTAGATGAACTCTTTCTTCGTTTAGACCGCTCTACTTAACCCCTTAAAGAAAAGAACATAAACTAAAAAAAAAAAAATGTGGGGGTAAGAGAAAAGTCAATTGAAATGAAATCAAATAAAAGTTCATACCCTTTCATCAATTTTGTGATTGACCCGGCAAGACATAGACGATTTTTATTCATCCCTTTTGCTTAATATGATTTTCTAATAGCTTTTTAGATACCCTTTTCTTATATATGTATAATAGCACACGTGCTCTGGTATAGGCGCTGGGGTGACTTTGGAACTAAAGAAAACAGTTACACCCAATATTCAACATGAATTTTACAGTTTCTCGATTCAAAAATAAAAAAAAAGCCCTCCGATAAACGTGATTCAAGGACATAACTAAAAGCTATTTTCCTAAGAAGCATAAACCCTCGTAGACAGCGACCAGACAAGTCCCATAAACACCTTAAAAACTTTTATCCACTTTTAACACTCACGACGCTATTTTGTCCAAGTCGTAAAACGGGGTGCAGCTTGAATCACGTTCCATGGGTCAGCAAAGGGTTCGGAGTCGTTTTCGAACATTAATAATGGAGTCTCAACATCGTAAGCACAAAAACATGACCAACAGCCATTTAGCGGCTTATCAGCAAAAGTTATTGAAATTATAGTTTCGTTTATCCTTTATTTGCACACGGTGCAACGTTCAATCACGCAATTGGCGTCGAAATGGCTTGTTAGAATGGAAAATTGTTTTCCTCTCATTTTCCTCTTCCGGTTTGAAGTGACTAATTTAGAAAAGCAATTTGTCGGAAAGTTGTTTTAATTTTGTATAGACACGAAAGAATGGAGAAAAAAAAAATTCCTCTTTTTATGGACGGTGGTAAAAATTCATTGGGAATTCGTCTCGTTTATTATTCAATTCAAGGGAAGTTCGAATTTTTCTCTTAAGTTATGTTATTGCATTGAATATTTTCATATTTCTGTATAACCATATTATCATCTCATATACTATATCTAATATTTATATGTATTTTATCTTATCTTATGTTTTCGTAAATTATTCCAGCTAATTATATTCTCTTGTCCTGTTTTATTCTATCTTACCTTACCTTATTTAATAGCACAATTTTCCATTTCGGTAATTCCTTCACAAATCGTGTTTCGTGTCTTTAAAAACATTCTAGTATCTCGATTCTAAATGTTGTAATCCCCGGGAATTTTTGCATAGCATTTTTTCCTTTTATATTCACCCCAAAGCTTATCAGCCCGATTATGAATATTTCCGGGGAACGAATTCCCGAGGAATTTGATTTTCTCGAGAGTAAAATTCGTCTTTGTGACATATTTGTGAGAAGAATTTTTATAGGGAATGTGTATTTGACCAATACCTATAATTTTCCTTATCCTAGTTATTTTAAAAAGCTGAATTTTAGTCTCAAAAAAAGTAAATTCGTTCCCCGGGAATATTCAGAATCGGGCTGTATCTGTAGCAGGAGAGTTTTTTTCTCAAAACAAATCCGTTGGAAAAAATCCCCCCGGAATGTTTTAAATTTAACTGAAATAGTTCGCGCCTTCGCGTCCTTTGCTGTCTTTGCCAACCAGCGTTGCCAGATGAATTATCTTACAAAGAGCGATTTTTTTTTATAAATTTTCCCAAAACATGCGGGATTTCATAACAAATTTCGTGACTCAATCCCAAAATCCAACATTGCGAGAGCCCGATGCGAGAGCGCGAGACGAGACGCACACAAATTTCAATACATTCAATCATATGGTTCAAGCTCCAATGTATCGCACTGCGCGACCTCGTAGCGAGAATATTTAGAAAAAATGAATATTTCTCGTTGCGAGGCAATTTGACAGGTTAATGATGTAGCTATTCTTTGAGTACTCGCTATTGGGTACTCGTTTAAACTATTAAAACAAAAGCTGTTCACTGTTCCGTGAAAAAGAGCTTTTAAAATATTTCGCGAGCTTTGGTTCATTTTGAAAATGTTTGAAAATTTTGAATTAAAATTTAAACTCAAGTGATAAAATATAACTTTTATGAGTACTCGGTACTCGTTAGATTGGTACTCGGTTCAAATTTTGCATTACTAGAAGCGAAATTATGCTATCATATGCGTGACGCAAAACTCTCATTGGAGATTGAAATGCGTCACGAAAAAAATGTTCGGCTAAATTTTGAATTCATTTTTCCGAGACAACGAATGCAGAATTCCCACAAAAACTCCTTTACCAAATATACTCTTTTCAAAATCACTCTTTTTATGGCTTTATTGCTCGCTTTCCGAGATTTTTATGGTTTTCATTTTCTAACATTTATGGATTATTTGTACTTTTCTGACCCTTTTCTGAATTTGGGCCCATTTTGGTTAGATTTGGGATTGGTTTGGGCTCGATTTGGGCGCGATACTGTTCATTATTTGGGCCCGATTTGGGCGTGCTATGGATGCGTACTCAATTTTGGGCTCGATTTGGGCGCATTTTGAATTTTGGGTGTCATTTGGGTCCGATTTGGGCCTGCATATTTTTACTCGGGCGCCGGGACATTTTAATTTAAGGCTAAAAGCGGCCAACTCTGTTGCCAAACTACCCATTTCTGGCATATTTTCCTTTGCATACATATATACGCATTAACATGCCAAAAAAAACTACAATTTCAATCCCCAGATTTTAAGTACTTCATCCATTTATGCTTTTTCCAAACATCGAATTTCCTATCGAATTACCAATTAAAATTAATTGAGACCTGCCGATGTTTTATTGGCTGCAAGCACATTTACTATATAATCCAAAGTTCTGAAATCAAAAGCCAATAATAAAAAGTAAAATGAATTTTGAATACCTACATATATACATACAAAAAAAATGATGTTAATTTCGTCGGCTCGAATGCACTATTGACCCGGCAAACTAATTAAGTCCCTTCGATGGCGCTAACTGACAAGCTATGCGGGGAATTTAAAATATTCTAAAAAAGAAATGTAGCCTGCAGCCATAGATTTTGAGAGCATTTAATGGAATCTGCTGTGCCGGCAATAGTGAATAATTAACGATTCTGATTACCTGAAAGGATGAAAGAGAAATTTTCGGAAAATCATTTGCGATTTAATTATTAGAAAATTATTGAATTTTCATTTCATTGAAATTTTTCCCTTGAATTAAAATTGCAAAATCAGCCTTCAAAGCGAAATTAGATTTAGACAATTTTGGAATTTAAATTGATAGAAATTTTTATGTAAAATAATTTCCATTTTAAATGAAAACTTTTAAATGGAAATTCTACTACTTTAAATATCATCCATCCATGCATGCCACTCTATTAGGCATCCAAGTTTTAAGGGCCTCAATGTATCTTAATGCTTTTGAAAGCTGAAGTTGACTTTGAGACCTTGAGGCTGTTTAAGCTAATATGCCATACTGCCATTTACGTTCCCTCCCTCCTCTCTATCGCTCTCTTGTTCTCACGGCTCAGTTTTGGGTAAGGAGCCGTCCAATGTGTTAAGCAAATTTACATTGGCAAGTGAAGCCCATAAATTGTTTCCCGCTCGTGCTGCGCTCCTGCCAAGGATTAATGCAGCTGCTGTGTGACGTTATAAAATATGCATGTGCAACGGGGGAGCCTTCAAGGTGGCATCGTTAGATTACATGCTTCATTGATTTAAGATACAATATTTTCGCTTCAAATATTATCTCAATTCCTTTAAAAGATAGTGCCATAAAAATTAAAGCTATTATAAAAAAAATGTTCTAATGCTTTAAGACTTCGAGTCTAATTTTCTTTTGCAATAATTGAACATAATTAATGATTCTGAAACGCATGCGGAAGAACTTGTTCTGCTAAACTTACTATTTTTCCTAATTTTTTTTTTTCTAATTCGGATAGAACTTTGGAAGAAAAAAAGTTCGTTCTTTGAACTGTCACAACCGAGTATCGGGAACAAATGTCAGGAAAAAGTTCTCAAATCAACAGCCATTGAGATTGTTCCAAGAAACGTATAACGAAAAAAACTTTTTTATTTTGATTAAACCGGCATGCCGCGGGAGTTAAATATTGTCGGATCTTTCGACTTTTTTCGCAGATATGGGTCAATTGTTGATATTTTTCTTAGAAGACAAACGTTCAAGGCCAAAAATGTTCAAAACAAAAAGTCAACATGAAAAGTTGAGTTTCAGCTTTTTTTTAAATCAAAGTTTTAATAACAATTATTATTGACAGAATTTAGGCACAGGCACCAGGCGCGTAAGCAGGAAATTATTTCGTAAGGGATTAAATGAATTTCAGATCTATGTAGAGGTAAATATGTTTCAGACACGACCCAGGACGCTACTAAAAGTTTCTATGTATATGACTACTTATTTCTTCCGGGGATACTCCAGAGGTAAACTTCCAAAGCATTGCAGCAAACCGTTTGAAAATGTCTAGAAAAAATGTCTCCCATCTTCTAACTTAAGCTCCTTAACCTTCTTATAGGTTTTTTTTTATATTCATATTACTTCAAATTGATTGTCCTTGAGGATGTAGATATATTATTCCTTATTTTATGTTGTATTTTTTTTCAACGATACTCTTCACTTTCCCCATTTAAGAGAGATAGCATATCAAGATAACTATCGTGGATCATGTCGTTTTGACTATAGTAAAACTTGCTAGAGACTCTGAGCCATGGTAATTAATTTTTTGCTCATTATAAAAGAGAAAAGTGCCTTCATCTTCAGAACAATGTCGGGTTTTGACTTAGGTTAGGTTAGGTAAAACTGGACGGTCACTAAGATCAGACATAGAACCAGGCTGTCGATATGGTTGGGTTTTAGGGCGCATGACTACCGGAACATGCCAGTCCTCCTCACGAAATAAAGGAGAGTAAACCGATTATACTCCGTCATACAGTCTGAGTCAATGAGCCAGGGTTCCCCGAGCAGTTTAATGACAGAGTGACAGACGGTTTCTCGAGCCTCAGGTTCAGAGCATCTTCTGCACCCGTCGGAGTCCGTTGGGGATTATTCCAGTATGTGCAAACCATACAGAAACATACAGAATTTTTTAGGACATTTTATGAAATGTTATAAAAAGCTCATCCATAAAACTCCCTTGAGGGGAAATCACTTTCCATCACATTTTTCTACATGCTTAGCTGTTGGCTACGAATCTTTAAGAAATTAAAGCTCGTCTTTATTTCATTTTAACCTTAAATCGATCTCCAACAGTGCTAATTACATAGATAGAATTTCTAGCAAGGAAGTACTTTGGCTTTTAAAGGGTAATGTGTAATGTGTGTTCCATTCCATAAAACAAGCTGACTACAGGGCAAGGCCTAAGCCGAAGCTCTCGCATGCCGACATTATTTTGCTGAAATCTTTTCACTGTTGCCTGATGGACCTTAAGTTTATACTTAATCTCACAAACTTCTGAGTTATCATTCGTAAAATCAAAGAGAACAATTTTTAATATTCATTTCTTTCATAACTTTCGCTTTCCAAAATATCATTAACTCATTTAACTCCAAAAATAGGCCAAAGCACAATAGAATTTTCTATAGAAAAAGAAAAAAAAAAAACCGAAATACTTGTCCACAAAAGCGGATTTCGGTCTCAGTTGGTTAGCCAGATGAGGATGTAGAATCGGACAAGGAAAAATAACACAAATAAAAACACAAAGAGCATAAGACTAACTCATTTTGGATTATGATAAACTGCACTCGAAGGATTTGAAGAATATCCCAGAATTTCAAAAGCACGAACCTCATTTTTTTGCTATTTAAATACTTTTCATTGCTCTAAAATTGCGTGTTGCCCACGAAAACTTTTAAGCCAAAAATATCAAAATCAATTTGCTCTTTAAATAAATTAAAGCATTAAAGAAAATGTGCGTGTTTTCGGTGGTTTTTTTTTTTATATTATATTTATTTTTGCTTTATTTCCTAGTGCAACTGACACACAAGAGTGCGCTTTAAATTTAATTACACAGTTTTGTGTAAAGCCCGAATAGTTTGACAACTTGCCAAGAGCTATTTTTACAATGGCAATTTGAAACAAAACACAAAAAGAAAAAAACTAAAAAAAAAAAAAAAAAAAAAAGAAAAAAATTAAAATAAAATAGAAAAGAGAATTTCAAAATATTTGTTCGAGTCGACAAAAAAGTGAAAACGAATTAAGAAAATCCGAAATTCGTGGGCACATGGGTATGTAAAGTGCGAGATGACTAAAGCGAAATCCCTCCAACAGCAGCAGCGAAATGGAAAGGAAAAGCTTTTAGGTGACATCACAAACGAACTTAAAATAGAAAATAAAAAATACGAAAATCCGAAAGTTGGGAATTTCGAAATGTATGCCGTTTGCCTTCACTTGGCCTAGTGCCTTTTAATTTATGACTAAGAAAAAATGGAAAACTCATAATCTGATATGAAATTTCGTACTAAATTTTGTTTAAAAAAAAAATACGTACACTACAAGAAGGGCAAAAACTGATGCGGCGCCAATGAGGCGGTCTTTTTTTTATTATAATTTTTTTTATATTTATTTTTGATAATTTTCTCTTTTTTACGACGACTTTTTCGAACTAAAAAGAAAAAAAAAATAAAAAATTTAAATTTAATTAAAGAACCACCGATGAAAAAAAAAAAGGAAGAAGTCAACAGAGAAAAAAGTGTGAGACTGACTAAGTGGCGCCCAACAATCAGCTCGCGAGTTCCACAGCTTAACAAAGTCCAAAATTGTAAGATTTCATTGGGATGGATCATAAGAAAAGCGTTATCCACTTCAAAGGCATTTAATTGTACGAGGAATTATTTCATTCAGCTGCTGCTGCTGCTGCTGCCGCTGCTGCTGCCTTTCGATTTTGCAGCCCGTCGAGCCTTTGTTCGGTGCATTTCATGGCCGCGATAAGAAGATTGCTTTGTCGTTTTCATTACATTTCGAGCTGAGTCGATGTTGGTGGCATCCCATCGCCATTCAGTCAGGCCATGGCACAGTCCGTCGTCGTCGTCGTCGTTCGACATTCAGTTTGACAGTCAGTTAGACCCGTCAGTCCCTTCTCAGTGAAAGAACGAACGAAATTAATTGAAACTGACAATTAAATTTGCGTCAAATTAACAGCTGCTTTCACACTGCTTCTGACATTCGCAATGCACAAAAAGCGAAAGGAAATGAGTATGAGATAAGTTAGGATGAGGGTTAGGCTACTCCTGATAAAAGGCATGTTAATAAGATTGGGCCATGTTCCCGTCACGGCCATTTAATGCTGCGGCTAGAATACACTTTGACTTGAATGTTCAACTTAAGAAGATTTTCTCATCTCAAAATATCTTACTGCTTTCACAAAATTTCCTTCCTTCTTTTGTGTGTCGTAAAATATTCTTGTAGGTTTATTTGTTTTTTTTTTTTTTTTAAATATTTAAAATCATCATCAATCATCCAAAGTAATACCGAAAAAATAAAATATGAATACCAATTTCGAATTTCCACAGAATAACATTTTCAAATGCCCTCGAATACCTTCGAAGAATATTTCAGCTGCAGAGAGAAATGAAAGCTTCTCAAGCACATTACAAATACTTCAAATTAGGAAAGGAAAAGACTTCCTTTAATAAGATCAGTCCACTTCCTGAAATTCTCCTCGAAAAATAAGAGAAATATTTTATAAAATAGTCTTAAAGAATGCCTTCGTTCGAATGTAATCCGATACCGATAGTACCTCACTCAAGCAGTGATCCCTCTCATGAAGATCATAAATATCAAAAAACAAAAAAAGGACTAAGCTTCAAAGTATATTCGGACCCATACATTTTGATTGAATAAGCTTATTTTATTGATTCAAATCGACGTCAAATGTCTTCATATGAAAAACAAGCTTTTCTCAAAAGCCCTTCATGAATATGGCGACCGAAAATGTTTGGGAAAAACACAAAAAAAAAAACAAGAATAACTTTCTGCAGGGCCCAACAATTTAATGCGTATATAGAAAGAAAAAAATAAATAAAAATTCCCAAAAATGGGACAAATAATCCATAAAAGCCCTGCACCCCCCACCATCGAATGTGTTTAGCATGTGTGGGAATCTCTTCCCCAAAAGGGGAAAGCATAACAGCTGCTCTTTAATATCTGCTTTCTTCGACTTTTCGTTTTTGTTCTTATCATTTTTTCTCCTCCCTTATTTATATGAGTACATTTCGCTTTTGATGTTCGCAGCTTGTTTACTTTCTAATTGATTTATGATTTAAATAGCGACGCCAACAAGAAAATTACTGTAATTTGTTAATAGCTGAGTAGTCCTGCTTTGTGTGCGAGCATGAGACATCGTCATGGGAAGCAAAAAGTATGGCACCCAATAACTCGATGAAGTGTGAAATTTTGAACGAACGTTTTTCTATTGGGGCAATGGGTCATAGAAAATTTTTCACAAAATGAAAATGAAAAAAAAAAAAAAAACACGGAGAGGGAAAACAACTTCGCGAGCATTTTTCGCTCGACTTAAAGAAAATCGAAATCAATCCCCGCCACTCTCGAGAGCCATTTTATTTGGGTGGTATCAATGGGGAATCAATAAACAAACAAAAATATAAAAAAAAAACCAAAAAGTAACTGAACTTTGTGTATAAATATGGGAAGTATTGGAAGTATCGGGTGTACAAAGGAAAAATTAAATTGAAATCCGATGCTTGCGGAAGTTCTGCACGTTTTGCCAACGAGTGTAATGCACGTCCGGCGAGCTCTTTCGCATGCCGCAACATGTATCTACATATATGTACTTCGAGGGTTTTATACATAGCAAACTCTTGGACTATACAAATTACAGCTTCACATGAACGTGCGTGTGTGTGCGGCTCCATTGCAGGCCTTCTCTATACTCGCTTTCAATCACCGATACGCTTTCATAGTGGTCCATAAACTTATTTATTTAGCCAAGTCAGCAGTGTAAGCACGACGACTTCCGGTCTGATCGAACGATACTCGAAGGCACAGGGAGGTCACAGTCTCCCGCTCTCTCTCTCTCTCTCTCTCCCTCTGTCTCCACGAATGCCACAAGGACAAATGTTACAGTTTCTAGCTTACTGACTGCTACTTGCAAGCAAGTCTGTTGGCCTTCTGATTTTTTTTGTTCCATTTTTGGTCAATATTTTAGTTTTTGTTTTGGCCATGTTAGGTTCGAATTTTTCTCACATCGTGTTCGCGCAGTCGGACGGTCGTATTTCTTTAGTGCTACTTTAGTTCGTTGCCCATAAGTTGGTGCCCGCCATAAACGTACATATATACACACACATACATACGTTTGAACAACACGTTCTCGAATTCCTTATTTACGGCGGACAAGTTTGTATTTGGCCATTTGACGCATATTTTATGCCATAAGCATAAAGTAGCTCATTTATTTTTGTTCTTGCCCTCTATTTGCTGTGTCGAAATATGAAATATTTAATGCAGTTTATATGATCTCTGAGCAGATTCAAAAGGGAGCAAAGTTCGGACAAAAAAAAAAAAAAAATATATCAAAAAAATATTGAAAAATGTCACTTGACTTCTTAGCGGTCTTAGTTATTTTTTCGGGTTACTCACTTCAAAAGTATCGCATGATAAAAAAGTGTCATGCGATATAAAAAAAAAAAGACAAACTTACAAATTGGCTTCGATTGCCAAAATTTTTCTAGCTCCGAAAGGGAATGGGTGAAGAATTTATAGTATCGATATAAATATTAGACACAAAGGAGGTTGGCTCGAAAAGGACCTTTTGACTTTAGGGCTTATCTTGAACTACAGTTAGACTTCTAGCATAAGCATCTAGCATCGTCAATGTTCATGCGATTTCATTCGAATCTTATCTTCGATTTATAGGTAGTTATGAAAGTTAAAATTATGAAAAGCTTGAATTTATTGGCTTTTATTCTCATACACATCATACGAAGAAACCTTGAAGCGATTTACTCGATTGTTTACTTTAGTACCACGACAAGTTGCCTCAGTTTTTATGACCCTTTTACCTCAATTGATGTGTCAGTAAATCGAAAATCTGCCCTCGATCTTCAGCCTTCGAGACTTCGGAGTTCAGTTCAGGAAGTCTTCGCTCTCGTTGTACATTTGAGTAGGACATTTTCCGAGAAATCTAAAAGCACAGTGCCAGCCTCGATGACATCATTTACAAGTTTTAAAGTTTTATGCGCATCCGTACGGGTTTCATGAATCATAACTGCCACACAATTGTCGGGGCGAAACAACAATACGAACATCAAGACGAACAACAACAACTTGACACGCAAAAGTTTACTGCATATGTTTCCTTCGTTCCCTTTCCCCATGTCCGTTGCAATAAACAATCCACTCAGTCGTGTTATGCCGCATGAATAATTCCTGCAGCTGCTGTAATGATATGCACTCGCAATGCATGCAATGCAATCCGATTCAATGCAATGCATTGCCCTTTCGCCCATACTTTCGGCACTGAAAGGAGGATCATGCGACCGGAGCTAATATTTCTTCTATATGGGTACATCGTCATCAACATCAATTTAGTGTAAACATATGCAACAATTGTGCCGAGCAATTTTAATTATTTGTTTACGCAGATGCTTTGCCCCGCAAAAGGAGAAAACGAATTTCTTCAAGTTGAAAATTTTTCTCTTCGAACCGATACGCAAATAATGAGCTAAACTTTTTTGTTTTTCCTTCAGTATCTTCTTGGTGTTTTTTCGAAATAATTTTATAATTTTTTTTGATTTTTTTTTGTTGAATTCTTTATCTTATGGGCGCCCGCCATTGAAGCGTGCTTAATTAAGTGGGAACGCTCAGTGACAAGCAACGGACGTATTCGCTCATGATGCTTCGATGCTTCGTGAGATGCTTTCCAAAAGCTGCGAATATCTCTGAAACGATAATTGAAGCGTATTAATTCGATTTGAACAAGGAAAAAGTTTTATGAATTCGAAGAAATTCTCAACTTTTTTTCCTCATTTTTTTATATTTTTTTTTTATTTTATTTTGAGCCTGCGATTTCTCTTAAGATTATCTGAGAAGTTTTAAGAGAAGAATGAATTGAGAAAGAAAATCCTGTCTAATCTTGCGAATCTAATTCTATTTTGTTTTTGCTCATAAATTCTAATTATCATTCAAACTTACTCGCTAAGAGTAATGAAACTAATTATACTGCTTAAAAAATTCACTTCCTTTGGAACGAGAAAGTTCTCTCATGCAACTTTTGCTTGCGATATAAATTAGAAGAAAGAAAAAAAATTAAACCACCACAGTTAATAGTCATAAATTATTAAATGAGAATCCTTGAATGATTCATAATGGCCGCAAAGTTCTTTGAAAAATTATTAGAAATTTTTTAACATGAAGAAAGAAAACTTGCGATGACAGTTAGTAGGACTGATCGTTTAACTCAGGACTCATCACCAAAAAAAAGTAAAACCACCAACTCGTACGTGACCGTATCAAAAAGGGATGCTCCAGCAGACAAAGTGGCATAAATTGTGTCGCGTGATAGTCGTTGGACCGAACGTCCGACCGACAGCCAGACTCTTATGGAAATATATACGAAAAAAAGATAACAAAATTTCCTTTGTGTCAGTAAGTACATACATACGTACATACAATATATGTACATCTGTAGACATCAGGATGACGCTGATGATGTGACTGTCATGTTGAGTCCTTATAAACGAGCCGTAAAATGTGCAAAATTTCTTCGCGCGCACACGCCACAGTCAAAATGTCATTTCCATTAATAAGGACGAAAATCACGTCCGAAATGAAAGTCGTGCTTGTCGCAACAGGCTGATACAATGATGATACAATCCATTGTTCAGAGCGCAGCGTAACAAAATCGTGAGGAAATTCTTTGTTGGCCCTGCCTGATATATGAATATATACAAAAATATACAGTACATTTATGTACCCACCTTTATGTGTGTCAATGCCATAAAATGTCGTTCAATGAATGTGAAAGAAACTGTGTCGTTTTGGCCTTTGAAAAGTTCACACGAAGATATTTAAAGTTTTAATGCACACTTTAAATAGGGGATCATCGCTCAGTGAAAAATCACACATGTAGTCGGTGATGAATTTTGATAGAATATAATGGGTTGTACATATCCTTGATTGAGTTTGTTTGAAGGCTTGACAGTTTCTCCCACATTGATGACAGAAATATTATTAAGGTAATTTCCTTTTTGTAAAATCCTAAGAATATTAGTTTAGATATCTACTCTACTCTTGGTGATTCTATGACAATCGAATACAACCCCTTCTCGCATTTCCGCTATCCACATCGGTATGTCCTCTGAAGGATTTCAAGTCAAAATTGAAATTGAATTACATTTGCATGTGTCTTAAAGCCACAGAGTATTAATCAAGGAATTTTATTGCAAGGATGAAATGTCCAAAGGAGCTTTTCAATTCAATTGTTCAGAGACTGAGAGAGACAGAGAGCAAGAGTGTGTGGAAGATTGTAATCAATAAAAAATAGATTGAAAATAAAGCTCGACAAAAATATGCATACATACATTTATACATTCACACATAAACACACACATACATGCATGCATGCATATGAAAACCTTGGCACTGTTTTTCCTTTTCAGCATCAAATGACACTTTCTATGGAACTCCTTTTCAATTACCTCCAAAAGGACTTTGGGGTTTTTATTCAATTTTATTCATGTTTTTTTATACTTTTGATTTTTTTTTTTTTTTTTTCAAAGCACATCCTTTCCGGTCCACTAAATTTCCTGCTCGATTTGCATACATTTCAAATCAAAAGACCTTGTGTGCGAGTTGTGCGTTCACAGACAGGCACTTGTGGGAGTCCTCGGTGCGTTCATGTTATGCAGGCTTAGTTAAAATGAACGTCAAAGAGAAGAGGAAGAAAAAAAAAAAAAACAATTCGGAAAACTAAAGTCGGTCATATCCGATTTTGGAATAGCCAGCAGAAGTTGATCAGAGTGTTGTGAGGCGCTTCCTTATAAGGAAAAATTTTTCTTTTTTTTTCAAGGGAAAATTTAAAATAAAAATGTAATTGTGGGTGTCTTAGAATTTGTCATCTTTATTTTAATTGATTTTGGGGCGTAGCCCAATCTAGATTGGAAGTCGAAATCTTTAAATTTGTAACCTGGATTTTGATTCCCCATATTCTGCCCACAGTCAAACTTGCTGATTTCAATGTTAGTCAATCGATCTCTTCATCACTCTCAGTAGAAAATATTAATCTGAAGCTTGCATATATTTATTATTGTATTGCAGGTATATTGCCTACTTAATCCTTCAAGGATCATAGGGTCGTGCCTATTAGCGTTAAAATACTATGTATTTAATTACGAAAGGTCATATTTAATTGGTCTCCTCTTATGATTCTATTCAACTTTTAAATTTATTATGTCACAGGATCCTCACTGTTCGGAAATACCCTACTGAAATGAAGTATACAAATTTTATAAAAAGAGGGGGAGAAATGTTGGATGTTTGTGAAGCATGAAAGACGCAATGCCTACAATCAGATATTACGATATTTTTTTTTCTCATCTATCTCTTCATTTGATGCGTTTCGCGGCACAAGTGTGTAACCAAAGCCACATGTGCCCATGTGTAGACGCATGTTGCTGTATACAAATTTGATTTCGACATTGATGAAGTTAAAAACGCAATACCTGGAGGCTGCAAAAAGTGCTACAAAGTAGATCCCCACATGCAATGCAACTTTTGAATAAAAGACAAAGTAAAATAAAAATAAAAAAAAACAAAAAAAATGGCACGCAACGTAACTTAGTTGAACTTAACTCAAAGTTACTTGGGCGCATGGCATCGTTCCGCACCGCTTTTCCTTCCGCCAATGTACTTTATATATATAAATTTATTTTTTTTCTTTCTCGCTTTATTTTTTTTTTTTGCTTATTTCTTTCAAGGTAATAGGAACAACAAAAAAGTTTCATCATATCTTGTAGAAAATATCGTTGGCACATGACTTTTTCGAGCTCGACTTGATTTAGTTGGTATTCCATTCGAGCGTTCTGCATATTTTTCTCTCATGCTACTTTCGCTGTTTGTTGCAAATCATGCAGTCATGTTGCTTATGCATCGTGTATGCAAACATGTTTTGTGTATATTGCTGTCCATAAGCTTATTTTTATCTAGAAATTTCTCCTTTTCTTTTGACTCTTCAGCTTCTGATGATGATGCGATTGCACGTTAGAATCGTGCGTGTTTATGTATGTGTTCATGTTAGTGTGGCTATGGCTATGGCCGTGCTAGGCATCAATGCGTACATGATTTCTCATGCTTCTTCACAACATTGTTATCTTATTTGCATGCAATTCCTGCTTGTTTTCATTCACTTGTTTCCAGCTTTTTTATCGCTTTTCGTAAATTTTTTAAACCATTTTTTTTATATTTTTTTCTTGCACTATTTCGTTTTGTTTTGTGTATTTTTTCGTTTCCATCTTATCGTAGTGACTCAATTTTTTTTTTTGTTTTATTCATAAATGCAACTTACTTTTTTTTTCAATTCTTGAAAGTGTTGATACTTCAGATTGCCATACACGTAATGTGTCAACAATGTGGATGCAATTTGTAGTTGTGCAAAAGGCAAAAAAGTGATAGGGAAAATCAAATTTAAACTCTTTATCGTGATAAATCGAAATTGGCAAAGATATGTGCAGATTTTCTTTGATTAAGGATTCGAGAAAGCAAAATGAATCTAGCAACTACGAACCAATTAAATGCATTGAGGACTGTAGGAAGTGCAATTAATGAAATTTTTGTATTCCCTTTTTGTCTATTCAAATATAACTGGATATTTGGGTTTTTTTTTTAAATAATTTTTTTGTCCTTTTGAATCGGAAGTGAAGAATTCCCTATGCACTTTTGCTATTTTACCTTGCGAAAGGTTGAATTCTTACAGCGATTTCCACAACTCTTTAACTAAACTCAAAATTTGCATTGCTTAAATCAACGTTTTTCAAAGGATTTGCTTGCTTTACGGAGACTTTGAGTTCGAAAATAGTACACAGGACTCTGTCTCTAAAAGGTATTGCTACCTGATTCAGTTGGAATAGAAGTTCAGGATATAGAATTTTGTCTATACCTCTTCATTAGTACAGTGGGGTCTCGTTATAAGTCGCCTCGTTATACGTCGATTCGCACTTACGTCACGCTATAATTTCGCTATACGTCGCAAATGATTCGCAATTACGTCTAATAGTTTGGGGGAACATTTTTTTCGTCTTTTGCGCCCCTAAGTGCCATCTCCAATGACGCGTCAGGTGCGTTCCGTCAATTGAGGCAAACACATGCAAGCATATGGAAGCAGCTCAAATCAATTGCGTTGTTGTGGACGCAGCGTAAAACGTTCTGCATCCGACGAATAATTGGAAATCAGACATTAGAGCAGTGATGCCAGTTGTAGGGAAATTTCATTTTATTGACTTTAATAAAATTTGTGTATCAATTTTTGAGCTTTGAGGAACCAATTAGAAATTATTTCATACAATCATATGAAGAAAACTGATTCGTTATAAGTCGATTCGCTATACGTCGATTTTTAAGGAACGAGAAACGACTTATAACGAGACCCCACTGTATTTCAAAAGCCAGGTTTAGGCCATAATAATCCGTCTAGACCTCTTCTATCACCTGCTTTCGGGTTGACCACCGGTTGCGGAACACCCTGTATATATTTATACAATATAACTGTCAGTCGGTACCAAATATTCAACATTTCACCACTCCAAAAGTCGATCTCTTGTGGTTAACTGAAACTCGATTGCTCCATTCCATGCAAGGGAATGGGAGTCTCTTCTCGAATTGCCCTCAACTTGGCTAGTTTATACTCAGAGTCTTGTCGATTCTTGTGAATAAAATTTATAAACTTTGACTAGTCTTCGTCGAAGTATCTCAGGTGTGCAATCTTTTATTAAATTGGGCTCCTCATTTGGATAAAATGTAATCCCTTAACTTCTCACTTCTAATAGTGGTTAATGTGGCATCTCTTCAAGGCCATTCACTTTCACTGTTGGCTTTCTCAACTAAAGTCGTTTTATTTTTTGATTTTACAAAATTTTTCCATTAGCCATTTTCCACCTTTAAATCTGATTTTGTTCACTCTTTAAATTTTTCCTAATTACAAAAACAATTTGAGATAATTTTTTTTTTCCTTCAAGCAAAAACTGTTTGCATACAATTCTATGAAAAAAATTTTATGGAGAATGCCACGGTTTTTCCTGCTCCTTTAATTTTATTTTTATTTTTTTATGCTATTTAAAATAAAATCGTTGCAATTGCTTTTAATATACAAACAATCGCACTTGCAATTTTAGTTTGGCAGCAATGAAAGAAAGAAAGAAAAAAAAAGAATTTTATATTAAGCACAATAAAAGCGGAAGTGAGTGTTGGAATGTGTAAAAATGCACAGCAGGACAATAAACGCCATTGCTGACGCCAGTAAACGAAATCGTCTGTGTGTGTCTGTCTGTCTGTCGCATTCTCCCGCTCCGTCTCTCTGCCTGACGTTTATGAGTAGGTATGCGTTTAAATTTAAAGAAAAAGAAAAAAAGTGAGTCATTCGAATGAAGTGAGCGCGCAATGGAGTGAGCTAAACTTGGTCATGGACGATATATTCAAATGAATATGGAATTTTCATTTAATTTCTTTTGGATTATTAAGGATGCATGAATTGTTATGATGATGGTGTGAAATTGTTGTATTAAATAAAAAATTAGTCTCTTAAATAGTGAGGGAAATAATTTCTAAGACAACGGACCATCAATTTTTTTGTTTTTTGGAAAGACCGAGAAGAAAATTCTTCCCCATCGGATATTTTTCAAATGCTTTGAATACTAAGAACCTGAAAAAATATCCTATTTATGCCATCGGCCTCTGTAACGTAATTGATTGAGATGCCAATTTACGTAGCGAGAGGCTGTGGGTTCAACTCTCAGCTAAGGTCTTGGAAGTTTGTGTCGTTTCTTCTGTTTTTGTTTTTCTTTGGTTTCCCATTATTAGTCAGAGGTGTCATAGAATCCGATAGCTGTCCGAATTGGAATTTTAATCGACTGAATTTTAATATACATATATCTCATAGACAGCCGGATAAAATAGGGTTCTGTGCAATTAAGAACCGATAAAAATTCCGATTCAAAACCAAAAACCAAAAAAATTTGTAAGTTTTTTATGAAATTTGGATCGGTTTTAATTCCGATTCTCACAGCTTTCGGATTCTTTGACACCCCTGTGTGGTATCACAACGGGCCCATGTGAGGCCTAACTGTGTTACCCTTGGTGGCAGCCATACTACTCTAACTTAACCTAACCTAGCACCATAACATAAGGGATTATTTCCGTTCAAAAAAATCTCTTAAATATTAAAAAATTCCCAAAATTTTCCAAGCCTATCAGAGAAAGGCCAGGTCGTCTTATGTTTGCGATACTCGTATCCAAAAAAAAATGTTATTTTTTGCTCAATTCTCTTCGAAATCCAAACATCGCCTATTTTTAATGTCTTGGCCCAGTAGTCTACTGGACCAACTGAATATACATAAGGACTCTTACAATGATCGAAATTTCGCTAACATTGTCCATTAAATGTCCATGGAAGCCGTAAATGACTGCGCATATGTGCGAATAAATCAAGCATCCATTCCTCAAAATGCATTTTTTTTAAATTTTTGTTTTTTTGTTACAAAATACTGAAAACATTTCGAATACCTGATCAAAAACTAAACTGCAATGCATAATTAAGTGCCAAACCATTCAAGTTTATTTGGGAAAAATTTTGCAAACACACCAAATGCAAAAAGTTACGATCCTCTGACCGTTCATGTGTGCAAAAATTTAGCATTTTCATAATTTGAAATATTGTAAAATTTAAAATCTTGCGGCTGCATAATGTGCATTTGGATTTACGTTCATGTTATGTTTTATTAAAAATTTACTGAGATTTTTCGAAGAGAATTTCACGCTCAAGCTATGTATGTATGTATGTATGTATGTATGCGATATGCGGGCACAAAACTTTAACCATTGCTTTGCAAAAGTTGTGTATTTTGTGCACTTTTGTGCAGCTATTCGGCTAGCGGTGGATGTGTATAACGAAGGCATTAAATCATTTTCCAGCAAGAATAAAATGAAAATGAAAATAAAACACAAATAATGGTGAAAAAAAAAAATTAAATAAAATGGAGAAAAAAAAATCGAGTTCTGTTCAATGTACGATGCAAACGGACGGCACATTATTCAAACAGCGGGTCGGGCAACATGTCGTCCACAGGATAGGCAGGCAATATCCTCGTAGTAAGCGAAAATATTTAACACACACGCATGCAGACATGCCGAAACACACACACACACAAACGCACGAACACGCTTACGTAAATCGTCAGCATGTTGTACGTTTTGTTGTGCAACATTCAACCGCTCGTGTATATGGCTCGAAATTTTAAATGAGTCAAGGAATAAAGTGCAGAGATTCTATTTAGAAAATTTTATAATCATAAATATATGCATGCATGTTACGTAAAAACACAAGCCGCTAAACTCTATTTAGAAACCTCATAAATTCATGAAAACGATTATAAAAGCTGCCAAAATGCACTTCATATGCATTCTCCCTTTCCACGTCCCTCCCCCACTCTATATCTCTCGCTCACTCACACTTGTATGCACACAAATTTTCTCACGCCATTTTGTAGAGTAACTCAAAAAATACTCGAAAGCAATTTTGTTGATAAACAAACATAGCCACAAACCAAGGCTCAAACACTTGAATTGCCAGCAGGAAAATTCACCTGATGCCGTTGACAATTCCGTTAGGGTCACTTCGCATGAAAGTGCCAAAATTAGTGAATGAATTGTGTGTAAAATTGTCATAGAAAATGTCCATCGAACAATCTTGGTTTTCTTTCGCTGAAGATTTTGTGATATATTTCCTAATGGGTATTTTCACATTCGGACGCATATATTTAGACATGCATCTAGATAATGCTTTAGCGTTGAACTTAACAAAAATTTAGACCAAAAGTGCAATGAAAAGTGAGTGGAAAACACTTAAAAAGCTATTTGCACATCCTGTCTGAAGGACTGCTGCTGCGGATGCTGGCTGCTTGCGAATCTTCCGCAGGCACACAATTTATTATTTTTTCTTTTACCCAACACACTCCGTGTCGAGGGTATATTGCGTTTGTGCGGATGTGTGTAACACCCAAAAAAAGTTGAGGTAGGCTGTATTAAAAGGTATATAGAAATGACCAGCGTCACCAGAAGATTCCAGTAAGCCATGTCCGTCCGTCTGTCTGTCTGTATGTCTGTCTGTCTATACAGTTTTCTTATCGAAGGAGTTGAGCTATCCCGACGAAATTTGGTATGCGTATTGGCCGGGACATGAATTAGATCAAGTTCGAGAATGGATTTGATTGGACCGTTTCAAGGTGTACCTCCAGTACTTGGTTATGTTATGAAAATCACCAAAACTGCTCTGAAACCTGAACTTTTTGAAGTATTACGATGAAATCAGCATATTTTATGGCACTTAATGTAATGTAAACTTGAACGAAAGTTGACATCCTTTTATAGTCATTAAAAATTTTATTCATCGGTCCATTATCGGCCCATTATCGGAGTACCTTCAGTAGTAGCCGCCTGTCACAAAAATCCCAAAAAATTCCCTAAAATGCGAGTTTTTCGAGATATATCAATGATATTTGTAAGCTGAGCGTATACCTATATATGTCCCGGATTACATTTAAAAAATTTGGAAAAGTGCGCGTGGCAAAATGGTGGTTTTCATAAAGATAATTAAACCAAAACCGACATATGGGACCGCTTTTGGCCTTTAATATCTTTAGAATGCATTGTCTTTATGGTCTTTATGGATCTCGGGGCGTTTTTTTTTTTAATACATATTCAAAAATGTTGATCTGACTATAACACCCTTACATTTTTTAATGTACAAACGTATAAGTTGAGTGCGTGTTAAGTTATGTGCTCGTTTTGTGCGGTGATGAGGTGCACACTTTCCATTTTCATCACACGTGAGCGTGCTGTTTTTATTTTCTTATATATTTTTTTGTTTATTTATTTTATTTGATTTACAAACGCAGGATTATACATGCATGTGTAAACATGTCTGTGTGCGTAAATGGAAAATGTCAGTTTAAAATGTTGCTAACCTTGGTGAAATGTGCGGAAATACACATTAGGGTCAGGCGGCACCTCAGGAACTTACCGCCAAACATCACACTTACTCTCGCCACCACTCTCTCTCTCTCTCTCTCTCTCTCTTCTCTCTCTCTCTGTCTCTCTCTCTCTCTCTCTCTCTTCACCATCCATTCGAGGCTGGCCTCTTAAATGCAATTTACATTTCCACTTCAACAACGTGTAGTTATTTATGCATATGGACTTTTCATCTCACACACAAACACGCACGCACACACACAACACGCTCTCGAAATGCCACCCTTTTTCGCATCTCGAAAACATTTTCAAAATTGCTTTAATTGAACTTTGAAATTCGAGCATTGAAGAAAATTAAAACTAAAACCGAAAGGATTTGAATTTTTCGATTTAAGCTTTCAAAATTGGGGGAAAAATAAATTGCATTTGTGTAGGCCTCAAACGGTTTCTTGAATTTAAAAGAATTTCTTCAATTGGGAAAATCATTTTTCGATTAAGAAAATTGTATAAAGTTTCAGAGATCTGGAGCCTCTTGTGTGGGCTTTTTGTATGAAAGTTCTGAATCCTTTTAAAAATTACGAATTCATTTTGTATTTTTTTTATTTTTTATTTTTGCAAACTTTTATACTTCAAAGCATTGCGCATGGTACTAAATTGAACATTTTAAGAGAAATCCTAGAGAATTTTTTTTTTATTTTTGCTAATAAATTTTAATTGCAATAATAGCTTTATTTTAAGGATTAAAAACAAAACTCAGAGAATTTTGTTGCAAAAGTTTAAATCAGGAAGAAACTTGAAATTGAATCAAGGCCTTGGAAAAGTTGGGCAATTATAATTTTCTTGAAAATATTAAAACATTTAAGAATTGACTTAGCCAAATGGGTGCGGTGCGTCCGTCAGTGTTCAGTATTTACTTAAACGGTTTTTAAAGGAAAAACTTTAAAGCGAAAATGATTTTCAGTTACAATTTCCTGTTGGTGACTCAAGGAATTCTGAGAAATTAAGCGAAAAAGAAGCGCAATAGAAAGATTTGTAAAGAAATAAGAAAATATCAAGGATTATCCTCCCGCTCAACAGGGTTTTCCTTTTTTTTTTTATAATCTTTATTTCTAAAGGCGATTCGTGGAAAAAGAAAAATTAATTACGAATCAAAAACACATCACAACCTCTCACATCACAGCAAGGTACTTAGGAGATATTCCAAGAAAAGCTTCGTACCAAGGACTTGAAAAAATTTCTGCGGTTTTCCAATTCCTTTAAAAAAGCGCCTTCGACCCAAAAATACCAAAGGAAAATCAATTTATTTTGTTTATTTTTAAATTGCACCTACATATTTACAATATTCAGCTCGATTCTGAATATTCCGGGGGAATTTACTTTTCTTGAGACTAAAATTCTCATTTTTTGAATAGATAAGGTAAGGAAAATCTTGGGTATGGGTCAAATAACCATTCCCCATCAAATTTCTTCTCCCAAATATTTAAGAAAGAAGAAGTTTACTCTCGAGAAAGGTAAATTGCCCTGGAATCGGTCCCCAGGGAATTTTCAGAATCGGGCTAATTATGTCTTTGTGCGGATCTTGTAACTTGTAACTGGGACATAGTAGAGGCATAAAAATTTTGATCAGGTTGATCGGGATTTTTCAGTGATTCTATGTTCTTCCAAACGATTAAGCTTATAAGGTAAACTGCAGATTTAATTAAACAATTCCCCCCCATCTAGGGAAAAAATGCGGTCATCACCCAAAATTATGTGGAGTCTTTTGGCAAAAATGTCGGCAGGGGCATTTTTATTGGACCAAATTTTTGTTTCTAAAAGATTTCAAAATGAGATTTTATGGAATTTAGGCCTTGTTTTGAGAAATTCAGTGGAATGTTCCCCCTAAAAAAACTGTCATCAGGGCACTGCAGAGGAGAGAAATAAACATTGAAAAAAAATATTTGAGATTAAGAATACGTAAAAACCGAGAAATTGTTGGTTGAGTATCTATCACAAAAATTTATCAATTTAAAGCATTCGGTTATAGGTAAATATTAATCAAAATATTTGAGTCTGCTTGAACTCATAAATATGAGCGCGTAAGGAGTCATATATGTATGGCTCTAATATGGGCTCCTTCAGAAGCCTTGGCAAGAAGGGAAGCACCTTCATTTTGAATTCCTAATTAAGCTCATTATTCAGGGTTGTCATAGAATCCGATAGCTGTCGGAATTGGAATTTTAGTCGACTGAATTTTCATATACAATATCTGATAGACAGCCGATTAAAATAGGATTCTGTGCAACTCAAAACCGATAATAGGTCCGATTCAAAACCAAAAACGACAAAATTTGTCATTCCTGTATGAAATTTCGATCGGTTTTAAATCCGATTCCGACAGCTATCGGATTCTGTGACACCCTGAATGAGCTTAATTAGGAACTGAAAATGAAGGTGCTTCCCTTCTTGCGAAGGCTTCCGAAAGAGCCCATACTAGAGTCATATGGGGCATTCCATGAGAAAACGACAACGTTTTTAATATGAAAAAATCACCGCTCTGTTTTTGGTATGCCTGACGTATGCGTAACGCATGCCATACGAAAACAGAGCGTTGATTTTTTCATATGAAAAACGTTGTTCTCTCCTTCAGAAGCCTTCGCAAGAAGGTAAGCACCTTCATTTTGAATTCCTAATTAAGCTCATTATGATGGCTTACTACACTCGGAATAAGGATTCATAAATCACGCATTTCGGACTCGAAATGTTTGCTGGGTATAAATATGTAGTCGGTGAAAAGTCGAGTGGCTATAATTGGAGTTATGCTGTTATAAAAATTCTTTTCTATTTATGCCAGACTATGTTTGCTTTGCAACATTTTTAGTTTTTCCAAGTGTCTCTCAATTCATGGAATACAATTATGTTTCATATTTGTCGTTCACTTGAATGGTCCTTCTCAATAATCTGTTTGCTGGCAAGAGACAAGGATTTCTAATCAACAAAAATTTTGCTCTCATTTCAAGTGAATTGGTTTCTTTGTGACTTTAAATGACAATGATTTGCACTTGTTTCTTACATTTTTATTCTTCTACTATCGTTAGATAAAAACCATCGTATGTAATTTTATTACCTCAATTGCATTTGACCATATGAAGGTCGCATGAATTTCTTTGTCTAGCCATTTTTTTTCAGAGCTTTTTTTTTCTATCCGCATTACTTCTGACAATGCATTTAATGCCCATTGAAATAAAGAAAAATTGACAAAAAGAAGACTTCGACGATACTTTGTGCTGCGTCTCCAACTTTTGTTTTTTTTTTGCTTCCTTCACAACCGGAAGGACATACGATATTTTCATTGCGTCATAAGCTGGTCGTAGTTTTTCGTCTTAAATTTAACTTCCATTGATTTCGAACTGCCTGTTTTTTTCTACACATTTTGATGCTTTATTGGACGTAAAAGTCTTTTTGATATTTTGCCAAATTTTATGAAAGCATAAAGCTTGAGATTTTGGCATTCTGCAGATATGCTGTAATTTCGTGTCAAACAATTGGACACACACACATGCACACACTCACGTGAATTTTGGATGTTTTGAAAGTGTGAAAATTTGTGTTTTCGGTTGCGTAGCGGATTCGGTGAGTTCGTTCAACTCGGAGCAGCAGTTTTTTTTTTTTTCTTCATAAACATTGGCTCAAAGCCAACTAAGGAAAATAAACCATGTATTGCGCAAAATTTAGACTTTTTTCTACAAATTTTTTTGCTTTTCAAATAAATTTTTATTTCTTTATTCAAAACAAAAAGAACGACCAAGTCCAACCTTTGTCGCTTCCATCAAATCCCACATGATGTTCTTAATTAGATCATTAGCTTTAATTTAGCATATTTTAGTGCTTTCACTGGAATTGTTTATCTTCGTCATATACAAATATATACATATGTATGTGTATATAATTTTTTTTTAAAGCATTTTATATACTTACAGTTTGTTAAATATGTAAATGTTTGTTTACATGCGAGGACAACAGTAGCGTAGCGACGGGGAAGGCGAAGGGGACAGCCAAATCGTGTTTCAATTTTTATGAAGGCATTTTTATTGAGGCCGGTTGGAAGGGGCGGCCTTTCATGCATTGTGCCCCCATCGCACAGTGCTTCGATCCCATACATTCGATGGACAAAAATAGAAATAAGTGTCGTAGGGCAATGAAATTTGGCACAAGTCCCTAATATGGCTTAATTAAGAAAATTTCTAAGTTTCATCAAAATTGACCCCACCCATCGCCCATACCACCCAAAGTTATTTTTGGCTATTAAAATGGATATTTTGCTACAAATTTCTTAAAAATTGGGGGAAGAGCATATACCTATGCGATCTTATCAAAAAATAATATTTCCTCCATTAATTTCGTAAGATTTTTATTACTGTTTTCACGTTCGCGTCTTAAGTCTTTTCGCAGACATTTTTGTTAAAAAAAACGAGAGAGATAAAGCAAAGACTTAAGACTTAAATTTGCTCAATAATCAGCCACATTTTTCTAAAATTGCAACGAAAAACAACGAAGGTAAAGACTTATAAATGCATGCATATTTCATAAATATTCAAAAGCATACTTTTTGGCTGAATTTAAGAATGTTTACTTACAAAGAAAACTGATTAGTATAACTAAATCATGAAAACATACATTTTTAAAATCTTCTTTTTCTTTATTTGTTGGTTCGATAGAAGTCTGATTTTTTCATAACTTATTAGAGGAATATACACGGTTTTAAAAATAGGAATAAAAAAATACCCGTTTTTCCGTAATTTTTTTTTTTTACGCCATGAAAGTTTTGTAATTTTTGAATCCGGGCTGTTATGGAAACTGACACAGAATTGAATCAGAATCAGAATTGAAATCAATATCTGTTTCAAATGGTGTTATGAAATAGACACAGTTTTGCTTTTTTCGAAGATAGCAAAATCGATTTTCGAAGACAGGAAAACCTGACACTTGAAAATGCTATAAAGAAAAAAAAAAAGAAAAACTACAATATGTGTTAAAAACTAGATCAATCTTGGCGGCCCCTGTGGCTTAGTTTGTTTAGATGTCAAATTTCAATGCGAGAAGCGCTGGGTTCAACTCCCAATAGGTTTTTTTTTTTTTTTTTTTTTTTTTTTTTTTTTTTTTTGATTTCCCATTTCTCTGGTATCACAACGAACCGATATGCGTCCTAAGTGCGTCAACTTTATTGGTGGCAACCAAGTCCACAAGCGGTTTGTTCCGCTAAGTAAACCCCTTGGCCATTCCCGGGTGGTTTTTCATAACCTCAACTAGTATACAAGTAGAAGCCTGAGTCACATTTTTATGCGTTCCCTTTAGTCAAAAACATTAAATACCCAAACAATTAAGAAAATATATTCAAATAAAATATTTACTTTTATTTCTACTAAAAAAAACCCAGCCGGGAAAAAGTTAACACACAATCTGCCGACCAATTCTGTCAACTAAAAGCTGCTCGGTTTAAATCAGACAATCAAATCAATAAATCTGTTTCTGTAACACCTAAAAACAATGCAAACCTGATTTCGAAAATGAAAACAGTTTCAAAACTGAAAGTCTGATTCTATAACCCCAAAACGAAATATGTGTTGATTTCAAATCTGATTCTGACAGTTGTCGGTTTCCATAACAGCTCCGAATATCCAACCAAAAATTTGTGTTTTTTAAAGCAAAAAAAAAAACAAAATGACTTTAAGCCCCTTGGCCATGAAGTATATTTTTTATTTATTACTTATATATTGAAGAAGTCAAAAAATTAAATTTGAAGTAATTTCACGAAAAAACAAATTTTTGACATTATTTTTAGTGAATCGACTTGAGCGAATTTTTTTGTTAAAGCAGTTTTGCTTAAAATCGTCTTAGTTGAGCGCCCTCTAGTGGTGATATAAAGAGTCAAACCATTAATATTTTTCTATAATTATATTAGTTGTTTTATTATCTTCCGAAATCAATATATTAAAACAATTTTTTTTTTTGGATTTTTGTCTATGGAACGAAGAACTGTGCATCGCGCACTTAGGCGCTGAAATGACTCTCTACGCCACTGGACGACAACGCTTTATTTTGTGGAGCTTCTTTGAAAAAAAAAAATAGTGAACTGATTGTGCTGTGCTAGCAACATTTGATGCTTTTCTGTAGAGCCTACTGCATGCCGCTTTGAATGTCCTTGACATTTTCCTCATTACGTTAATGAAGCTGTAGCTATGATTCTATTGCTTTGTTTCGCAACTCTTTCATAAAGAATGTATGAAATTTTTCGGTGTACGGGTACAGTGCATACCACGTGATCTCATTAAGAGCAGAGTCATCCTTGATTTATTTTTTTTAATTTTTTTTTTTTTTTTTTGTTGAACATGAGAATTTTCCGTTTTTATTGCGTATTTAATGACTTGAGCTGGCAGTCGTAAATTATTAAAAATATAGAAAAAGAACCTAAAACGTGCCTAAATTCCAAAAAAAAAAAAAGAAATTTGAAAGTGCTTTCCTCTGTCAGAAATTCTTATCAATTTAAAGCACCGAATGACTCCGTTAAAAGGTGAAAAAGGGAATTGGAATTTTCAATAAATGACTCCATTCTAATGAACTCTTTGACTTTAAGCAATAACATATGTTCGCTCTTAATTAATTTACGTGGTTCAAACGTATTTCCCTTTCATGAAAATCATTAAAATGCCAATCATTCATTCATTCGTTCAAAAAAGAATCAAATATCAAATAAATTCCGCTTTATTATTAGCCCAGCTCTCTTGAGCGAAGTGATTGCCATCTCACAGAGATTCAATATCGAAGAATTTAGGAATTAACTAAATGGAATTGAGCGCACGAAAACAGCTAGCACATCAAATAAATTATATAGGTATATTGTATAGAAGATCTAGGTGAAGTATCATCAGATGCAACATGCAACCGTAGCAGCACACACATTCACGGACATACAGGAACACACAAAGTGGAGTATCATGAGCATCATCGTAATGCATCGTCAGGTAGGAATGTATGCTCGTCGGCTTCATCTATTTCGGTACATAGCATCGGTATCGGTGGCGCTGTCATCGGGCACATCCCACTGTGAATTCAGCGATGCAAGACACCGAAGCGCCCTTTTTGATTTTTCTTCTCCGTGTGGGGGTGGCAAGAGAAATTTCCCTCTTCCATCATATATAAATCATCAAAACGTAGCAACTTGAGTGAAAAAATATTTTTCTATTTATTTTCTTATGAAAGATTTTTGTAAATATTTATACTCGAGTGTGTATGTGTGTTTGTGTGTTTGTGTGCGCTCCCTTTGATTTCTCAAAATAATTTGGAAATTGTGTCGCATCTTTGAGAGGACACATGTGCCTAGATTGATGTGTTCGGTAATATCTTAAGCCATTTTAAAAACGATTTTTGGTGGAGTGTTTTTTTTTTTTTTTTTTTTTTTTTTGAAAATTTTCTTGATTACATTTTTATTTCATTTGATGTTAAGCTCTTTGTCGGACTGTTTATAAATAAAAATACCCACGAAGAAGATTGTTGATTTGGAAGAGTCTAAAAGGAAACACGCACGCTTATAAGATTTTTTTTTCAAAGTCCAACGAACACAAAATGTTTAGAAGTCAATTTTTTTTTTTAGTATCCCATTTGGTCCCCATAAAAGTGGAAATAATAAGCGTGAAAATTGAATTGTATGCAGAATCGTTTCGACTTTCTTATTTTTTTTTTTTTTTGCCTTTGTGGAATTCATCACGTACAGTTGCTAAGTAGCATAAAAAGTCCTTAAAAGAGCGATTTTATTAATCTACAAGTGTTTTGTTTTTCTCTTTAAAAATCATCATCGAACTTCGTTGGAAAATATCGATGATAAAAAGGCATTTATTCCGCTATTTTATACTACGTTTAAGTATCATGATCCTTTGTGACCTCCTGCTGACCGGGACTCCTTAGTCGCAAATATTGAACTCGCATGCTAAAGATTAACAAATTTTCTACACAAAGAGACGTGGGGCAAAAATAATAATTCACAAAAGAATTTTCTTCTTAAAAAATTTTTTTTGTGAAGGAATTAAGGAATTTTCCCAAAGGTAAAATAAAAAAAAAGCAAAAAAAAAAAATCTATTCCCTATGCTTCGTTTGCGATAGCTCAGGAACCCCTGTGGAGCATTACCACAACACAAGCAAATATGTGGAGACATCAACGATCAAAAGCACGGTTCGTTGACACTGTGATATGATTGAATGTTATTCACATTTTCAGGAATACCTGCAAAATTGGAAAGCAGATTGTTTATTTTTTCCATCTTTTGTGGGAAATTTTTCGAGAATTTCCGTAAATCCTCTTTTTGAACATTCTAAATTACTCAAACAAAAAACTTATATGCATTTTATGTATTTTCTTCCTACTTAAGAACAACCAAATAAGCACAACGATATGTAAAGATTGCTTTCTTAACCCTCTAACGGGCAAAATTGAACCAGCGGACAGATTTTGTTCATAATTGCTATATATGGGGCATTTCACGTCAAGTGTACCCGCTCAAAAAACTTTATACCTGGGATTTCGATGAAACTGGGTGGAAATGTTGCGCTATGAGAGTACATGAATTGTGCAAAAGGAGGAGGGGAAATATTGACCGGGTGCCTAGATACAGGGTGTTAAACTTTCGGTCCTTTTGTATTCAAAAAATTCTACGTCTCGCAGATTGGGAAATGGAAAAAATGTGATAAAGGATTTTTATAGATTTTTGTCTGCTCTTTCCGAAAAAAAAATATTACAATTCCCAGAAATTATTATTGATGCACAAAAAAACGGTTTTTATTTTTATAAGCAATTTTTTGCCGAATGCGACATTTTTAATATTTTTTAAAATAATTTTAAACGAAAGCTGAACTTTTTTTCTATAAAATGACATCTTAAACAGGATGGGATCTCCAAAACTAACGACTCAATGGAGGTGTAGAACGCAGCGCGACCCACGCGCCAAACACGCAGAGCCGCTATTCAGCTGTGGCTGCTGAACTTTTCTAGTTGATAAAGCTGAATAGCGGCTTCTGCGTGCTTGGCGCGTGGGTCGCGCTGCGTTCTACACCTCCATTGAGTCGTTAGTTTTGGAGATCTCATCCTGTTTAAGATGTCATTTTATTTCACCCTTCTATCCAAGGTGTCAATGTTACCTATATAACCCGGCGAAGTCACTGATGACTTTGTCCTGCAGGATATATTTTTCTACTATGTAGTTTTGACTAGTTGAGTTATGCAAAACTAGTCTAAATCATAAAATTCAGAGTCCTTGTGAATTAAAGGGAAAATTTTCCATCGACGAAAGCTGTTCCATGTCATTTTGGCCTTAGAACCTTCCATTGAAGAAAGTTTCGTCGAGAAAATTAAAAGTCAAAATCAACGAAAAACAAAGAAAATCTTTGAGCAACAAAACAAATTTCCAAAAATAACTCAGACTCGAGGTAAATGTGTCCTTGTGAAACAAATGTAATCAAAAAGAAAAAAACTGAAATTTAGGCATTCCTGGAAATTCTTAACAAAACCCTACCCGTCAATGTGCAAGCACACATCTACTGAGACATTAAGTAAAGAAAAATCAAGTTATCCCTATGTGAAATAACATTTATTCAAATCCAATCAGTGAAAGTCGCCCCCCCAAAAATTCATCGCAATACTTTACCTGCAAAGTAAATAAAGCCACCATTTGTTTTAACGAATTATTGACTTTCCTTTTCTTTCCTTTTGTATTTAACTGTCAATAAATAGCTTTTTCCGCATCAACATCAATTTCTGAGTTATAGTTATTGAATTCATTCAAGTGTCATAATAGCAGACAAAGCACAAAGCACATGGAAGTTGTCATGGCATCGAGGTACGTTATACTCTGTACCCAGGTCCGAACAGAGGGCTTTCGAGGCCTTTTTTATTTGAAGAAGCAGAACTTAATAAATAAAATGACGGAAGGCAGTCACAAAGTTGACTGAAGTTACTCGTGAGGGGGCCTAGAAGACCCGAAGTATTCGCTATGACCTCGACAATTCCCTAGATAGGAGCAAAAAATGTTTAAACATGTACCTGCTTTGAAGGATCTTTATCCATTGTTGACTGTTAAGGGGATGCGCTTGTGTATTATCGCAGACTATAGGGAAATTTTTAGGGGACAAAACTTTTGACTTTAGCAGATTATAAAGTCCAATTTAAAGAAATTATAGCCCATTTTTGAGGCATTCGGAGGAGAGTGCCTTCCTCAGATCACTGTTGCCAGTTTAGTGGAATATCCGCAGATTTATGAAGACATTTATGATCTTTAGTAGAGTTTAAGGGCAGAAAAGGGATTCGGGACATTTTTATGGGACCAAGTTTTTGTTTTTAGAATATTTTAAGATTAAATTTAATGGAATTTTAGCCTTCTTCTTAGACATTCAGCGGAATATTCCGCTAAAAAAACAAAACTGGGCAATTTCCTAGACTCCGGGCCTGCGGTTCTTTAACCATCCCTTGACAGGGCCCTCCACACCCAAACATATTGATCCACAGCACTCCATAGTATACCAAAACATTGGTGGTCGTCTGTGGAGCTTTTGTTGTTTGAAAAGAATTTCCGAATTAAAAGGAACAATAAACAGTAGGGGAAAAACAAAAGAAAGAATTTCGACAAAGAATATGAGACCGTGTAAACGTGATCATTGAATCGGAACGACGCTAAACAATGGCAAGAGGAAGAAAAACGAATCCTTTTGTATTAAAACAAACAAACCAAAAAATGAAGAAAAATAACAAAAAAAAAAAAAAACAAAAACAAAATATGGCCAGAGACACCAGCGAAGAACAATAGAAAATGAAGAAAATTGTAACAGGAAATGGACAACTAGTTTGGCTAGTTTGAAACAGGAAATTTGCTACATTAAAAATGAGAAGAAAAGCGCAATATTTCAGACAAAATACAAACAGCGAACACAAAATGGAGTCCGTGCAATGTACGCGGAGCGAACGAAAATCAGAGTGAAAAAAACAAAAAAAAAGTAGAACGAATCTGTTTTACTGCATTTCACATCCTTTTCCAGCGCCATAAATATAAAACTACTAATTTCCTTATTTATCTATTATTTACATCTTCGTCTTTCTACCGCCCTCCCGCGCTTTCCCCGCCATTTTGTTTGTCTGTTCTTTTGCGCTATTATAAAATAAAATGTGCTTCACGTTCT
This sequence comes from Chlorops oryzae, assembly GCA_020466095.1. Taxonomy (NCBI): domain Eukaryota; kingdom Metazoa; phylum Arthropoda; class Insecta; order Diptera; family Chloropidae; genus Chlorops; species Chlorops oryzae. The sequence continues at coordinate 15,848,620 of CM035807.1, read as the reverse complement.
GATGATGGTGATTTCCTTCTATTTTATAAATTTTTTTTCTCATCTTCTTTTTTGCAGTTCCTGCACGCTTGGTTTGGGCCGCTGTTGGCAAAAGTGTCGATTTGCCCTGCGATTTAACGCCACCAACGCCGCAGGATTCCGTAAAATTGCTGCTATGGTTCAAGGATACTACAGGAATTCCGCTCTACAGGTAAATAAATACAACATTTAAAAAAATAAGTTACATTCGATTGAAGAAGATTTCGCTCCTTGGGAGGTTGTTTAGCTTAAACGGAAGAAAGCCCGCCCACGCTCCTCCATCGTTTCTCATTTGTAGAAGCAGACTCGACTCCATGGCTATGTGGAGTGTGGAGGCAATAAATTCAAAGAGAAATTGATTTTGCACACAGTAAACTGACCGAACATAGGTAGTACCTACTCCTTCTCAGACCTGCTTTTTCAATTTCCTTTCCGCCAAGTGTTTTAAGTTTTTCTTCTTTCCGATTTCTTTTCCTTTTAAGCCATAGCGCTTAACTGCTATCCTTTCGATATTCTCTTTATGACCGCATTTGATTCTTAACTTCTTTCTTATATCCTTGATTGAGGCAGTGCGATTATCGGATGCTGTGATTTTAAAGGTGCGGATACTTTTCACATTTCTCGTCTTATCTTTCTCTTTTTCGAGCACACACACACACACACAGTCGCATTTTCTTTTCGATTTGGACTCAATGACCGTTCTAAGATCGGGGAACTTGTTGATTGTGAAATATGAAAACGGATATAAAAAAAATTGAAAAAAAAATAAATAAAAATTTAAGGCGAATCGAAAAGGTCGAAAAAAAGGTTATCATCGCTTCAATAATCATTTAAATATGGAGGTCGTATATTTCCTCCTTGATTTAAATATTTGAATAGTGAATCGAAGGGTATTGAAGCTTAAAATTTGATGATTGCAGAGGGACAATTTGTCTTCGACTATCGTTTCATTAAATTAAAGGAAAAGAAATTTTAAAGGTCCTTCATTTATTTGAAATTGAAACACTTTAACGCTTTAAGTCCATCAGTCCTTCTCACGTTAGCACCCTTAATGATAGGGCAATTACGCGATACGCCCGCTTAAGAATACCCTGCGGAGGGAAAAGCTATCATCGCTTGCCGCAACAACAGCCGTACGTGCATATTTAATGCAATTCAAAAGTGACCCTTTCGTCCTATGATTTTTTTTTTAGTGCTTTATTGTTGCTCTGTGGCTGAAATTGGTGCTTTTCCTGACGCTGGCAGATGAGTGATTTAGGAGTCGCAATATCGCAGGTGGATTTATATTGCATGCATTATAGCCTGAAGGAGACCGGACATTACTCAAATTGCATGCAACGAAAATAGGCGAATTTCTTCGGAAGCCACACGGAAGAAAGTCTCTCTCGCTGTGTGTGTGTGTTTGTTTGCGTGTTGTGTGCATTTATGCCGAGCTTCCACTAACCGAGTTCATAATAATGAATGGCACGTGAATTTCTAATGAACGGTATGCGGTGAATGCAACAAATTGTGGCAATTTGCTGCGAATTGCAGCTGCAATATTTGTATGCAAATTAACGCCGCCAATTAACGCCCTCTTCCAATGCGGCACGCGGCACGTATGACGCCCAAGTTGCACAAACATATTGACGTGTGTGTGTGTGTGTGTGTTTGTTCATGGAAAACATCATTAATAAATAAAATTTTGACACGATTTCCACTCCTGATCGCTTTCACTTACAGGGAATTTATTTTCGAAATGGTTTTGCCTCCATTTTATTATTAATTTGTTGTTGTTGTTGTTATTTTTATTGCTTGTTCTTCTTGTTCTTGCAGTTTGGACTCACGCGGCGGAAATGTCAAATTGGCGCCACATTCAGCGATAGCTAGCGATTTGGGACAGCGACTTTTCTTTTCGATTGGCGATAGTCCCAAGGATTCTCGACTGCAGATACGCGATGTCAAATCGACCGATGGTGGCGTCTATCGATGTAGAATAGACTTTTTTAATTCGCCGACGCGTAATTTTAGAATTAATTTAACTTTAGTAGGTAAGTGTCAATTAAGATACAGTATTCTTTGAGCTGAAGTGATTCAGCATTTGCCATAAAGCTCGCATCTAAGGGAAAGAGGACTTTAAATCCGTTAATATGAGACGTCTTCTTATATTTCCGGCTGTCTTAATGTCCCCTAAAATAATTCTATTTTCTACTTTTTTTTATTTTTATTTTCATTTTTTTATTTATTTATTTTTATTTTTTTTTGCAGTTCCTCCCGATGAGCCACGCATTTTCGATGCACAAGGCAAGGAAATCTCCCAAGTGGCGGGTCCATTTCGTGAGGGTTATGAGCTTTTTTTATGCTGTCAAGTCAAAGGAGGTAAGTGATTTGTAAATGTCAAACCCTCGTCAGTCAGTCGCTATGAATGTTAGAATTTTGCTGACTGATATCGTTTGGTTTTTTTTTTCGTCCTTCCTCTTCTTTTCTTATGGTCAACATTGAGGGATAAGTCGTGGCCGGAAATTTAGGCAAACTTTATTGTTTTCTATTTGAACATAATTCGTTGGATATGTTGCACGTATCAGAGTCTAATATATTGTGATTATAATTTGAATAAAAGCCAATTCATATACATACGTTCGGAGTGAGTTTGGGGCCTAGGGTTCGGGCGGAAAAATCTTTTAATGCATTCGAGATAGTAATAAATCTCTGTCAGCATAAAAAATAATTTAGTTAATTTCACCTTTGGGCATTTGAAATGACATGAATTTATTTTGCTTAAACGTTGATTAGATAAGACTAGATTCGTCCTTGCCATAATGCAGTGGGCATCCAAGAGATGCTATTCAATGAAAGCCGAAAGGAATTATAAATTTTATTAAATTAGTACATTTGATGGGAATTTTTCGATATAAGAGCCTATACTTAAATAAATATGTAGGAAATACTTGCATATTAAAGGAAATTTAGTTAATAGGCTTGAGCTGTGTAAAGTGTGAAAGAGACAACTACGTTACACCTTCTTAAATTCTTCAAAATATGCTAACAGTTTGACACTTTCGAAGTCGGAGCTCCTGCATATCTGCGTAGAGCCACGATTAAAAACGACCAATTTCTTTGGCTTACATATAGAGCATTTCACGTGAAGCGGGCAGCGAAAAAAGGGTCATGTTCTGAAAATCGTTCATATTTAGATCAGAATTTGAGAGTTTGGCCAAAATTTTTTTGATATATCACCGTTAGTTTTCGAGATATAGGCTTTTAAATATTGATGAAATGAAAAATAAGCTTTTTTTGCATGCAATGTTTCGAATAAAAAATAATTTTGTCAAAAAATAAATAGTTACGGTTTCTAAAGGAAAATTGTTGAGCTATTCAAGGATGCAAAAAAATCAAAAAAAAAAATTTTTTTTTTCAGTGTAGCACTGGTGGTGAAATGGTTAAAGCACATTTACAACAACTTGGACCTTTTTGTTTTTTTTTATATTTTTCGAATTTTAGCTGCAAGTGTTAAGAACATATCATGTAAGTTTGAAAATGGGATCTCTTTTAGTTTAGGAGATACAAAGCATTGAACATGCGTACCCAACAATTTTTCCTCAGTAACAACGAAGAGGTGCAACTGATCCAAATATGAACGATTTTCAGAACACGACCCTTTTTTCGCTGCCCACTTCACGTGAAATGCCCCATATGCTACTTGAAGACATTCGCTAATTGTTAGTTATCGAATTCCCAGGGTTGTATTTAAAACAGAAGCACATATTCATTTTACTTCACAATATTAATGGGCGTGGTCTTTCTTTGACCAAAGTAAGTCGAAAATAGTTGTGCGCAATAGACAGAAATTCATAGCGCACTTGTTACAATAAAAAAAAACTTTTATTAATTTAAGTCGGAAAATCAACTCTGACTTAGTTACTTTCAAAAAATGTGGTCTTTACTTCCTTCGCATTTACTTTAACAGCATAGAGCCCCTTTCTCTCAAAAATGAGCTGTAATCAGCCGGTTTGGTATTTAATTTGCATAAAACATTGAACTGTTATTTTCTCTAGCGAAGTAGGCTCGAAATTTCGAATGCAACCCTGCGCACTTCTTGATTACTCGACAGCTCAGTATGAGTGAAAGCGAAGTATATGACTGTGAAGTAATTTTGGGCTCATTTGCTTAAGGGCTTCAACGCTGTTAAAGTAAATTGAAAGGAATCAGGATGTCATTCTTTTGAAGAAAGGAAATCAGAGTTGAAATTTCGATGACAGGTCGACAGAAATATAAAAAAAAAATGATTTAAATGCAACCCTGTGAGTCCGATTACTTGTAATTATCGTATGCGTTCAAGTAGCGAAAGTAAGTCAAAGTACATATGGGCATTTCCAAACGGACGCGACACTTAAATAAGCATTTTTAAGCCCCCAATTCAAGTACGCGGTAAATAAAACTTTTGCTTCTCAATACTTTCGTGCAGCTTATGCGGACTTTTATATTTTTCAAAGTCTCTATGCAGTCTCGAATGGTAATCAGCTATATACGGACGCGACAGAAAGCTTACTTTTTCTGGAAATGCCCATATATATTTTTTCTAGATGTGTTTGGTATAGGAAATTTACTTGCTGACGCTCAACACACAAAGTACACGCTTTATTATCCCACGAATTTAAACTAAGTGAGAATTATAAAAAAAAGTTTTGTCTCAAATTTGCGCCAGGCTTGAGTTTTCTATCTGGACTTTACCAAGAGAAAAATAAATAGCTAGGCCCTGTGTAGATTATTCAAGTCATCGTCCCTATAGCGGCGGTTCTAGCTAGATTTATCTAGTTAGGCAAATCCAGCTAGGCGCTAGTTAGGCGCTAGCTAGGTCCTAGCTAGTAACTAGATTTCGGTAGGCAATTTCCAGCCGGGTAGTTTCAATAAAGCGTGCTTTTTATTATAACTGATTCGATGTAATTGCATGTGTTGAATAAAAGCGGAAATTCATTCTTTGCTGTGATTGCAAAAAGATCTTTTCAATTTCATTGCAGGAGAAAAGAAAATCCTTTAATTCCTCTTTTAAATTTTATTCAATTGCGTTGGGTTAGAACTTTCTCTTTCATTTTCTCTCTGTGAATTTCTATTTTATTAAAAATATATTGTAATAAAAAAAAGCAATTTTTTCTCCTGCCACAATCTGCCGCTGGCTGACCTTCATAAAAGCACAAAAGGTGCAAAAACATAAGGAAGTGTAGCGTTACATAGTTTCGCCAAAAAAAAAAAAAAAAAAAAGGGAACAAATGAAATTCTCTCATGCGTACAAGTCCCCAAATGATTTTCTCATTTTTTTCATTAAAACTTTCAACAATGGGAATAACAAGAATACCCATGTAACCTTGCCGCATGAAATCACAACTGAACTGGGATTTCGAGGACAGGTTTCAAACGGCCATAACAAAGAAAGGGATAAACCTTAAAGACTTTAAGCTTTAAGTTCCACTTCTCCTCTCTTTTTTTTTTGCATTAAAAACTGACTTCCAAACAATAGAAAAGTTATAAAGCAACATTTATTTCCCATAAAAAGAAACAAACGGAAAGAGAAAAAAAGAAAAAACGATACAAAATGCTTTCAGCCTTTTCGAAGCTAAAATTTGTAACACCTTTTAAGGTCAAAATCGCTTTTGTTCGCTCGGCTTTTCCTCTCTTTTTCGATTGCTTTAAAATCACATAAACGGTGATATCCTCTCATGTTTCACATGCTTCTCGGGCCTTCATGCAAAATTATGTCAATTGTGTTTCAAACGTACATACGACTGAATGTCCTTGAAGAAATATACAATGGAGAATACTTACATTTGATGGGCTTTAGCGTTGACGTTTTGCGATTTGATCGATTCGCAACAATGCTAATAGCCAAGACCGTGCAACGTGCCGTGTCATGTCGTCTCGCCTCGTGTCAATGGATTGACGTGAAAAGATATAAATAAAAGATATATGGATATTTTATCGTTTTGGTCTCATATTTTCGAAATATTATTTTACAGCAAATTTTACGTTATTTTCCACATGTGTCACATTTTATGATTTCTCTACCCTGTGGTAATAAGAAGGCCAATGTACGGCTTAGGAGTATAGATATTTAAGAGTTTTATTTAAAGAAGGATTAGGAGCCCAGTTGCAAATTTTATGCTCTCCGGATTGATCATTTGAACATTCCTAAGCGAGGGGATATCATAGACTTTTATAATCACTTTTACACATCTACTTTGTTCGGGCATGGCCGCTTTGGGTAGGTCTTCCCTATGCCTCTCATGAGCAGGCAGAAAGTGAGATGATTTGGTTTTGCGTTTTGCTTTGCTTTAGTTGAATCCTGAAAATATGCTACTTTTTATTAAAAAAAAAAAAAAAAAACGCTATTCTTTGAACACATCAACTTTTCCTTGCTCAATGACTGCCAAGAGAAGTAATTCCTATTGATAGTGCTTGAGATACTTCAAGTGATGCATCGCTTAGTAGAGGACTTCCCCTTATTTGCAACTGGGAGGAAGTTGTCTCATTGTCCCATAGAAAATTGACTAAATAATTGTCGATCACAAAGAGGTCTGTTAAAAGGGCAATAGAAAATAGGGCTTTAAAGGACTTCTGAGAATTCTTTTAATTCTTCCTAGCACGGGTTAAAAATAGAAAAAACTGGTGAGAAATGGATCAAAATAGGTTCACTTTTGGAGGGGTTTAATGTTGTGTTGAGTTATACTTTATTGGCTGCTGAATGTGTCTACAGACAAAAAGGACATATAAACACTTAGTCCATGAATTCAAGAGGAAGTCACACTGTTCCAATTTTGACTACCCCGGGATTAGTTGGGGCATCGTCGTAATGGCTACAGGGTCTTAAAAAAATTTCACACTTTTATGTGCGATGTGCGTAAATGAACGAATAATGTCCTTTTCAACAGTTTTATAGTACAAAAAAACAAAATTTATACGTATGCACGAGTTCAAGTTTACGGCAAGTTTTATTTTAGTAGGTCCCCAATGGGAAGTATTTTGTTGGCGTAGGCGGGGGAACGGGCAAAACTTTTTCGACAGCTGTTTATTTAAGTTTGAGTCCTGTTTTTTTCGTTCGTTTGTTGTTTATGTTCCATCTTCTTGGTGCTCGTGTTGCGTCTCCCCGTTCACTTGTTTTGTGGCGAGCATGCACATAAATTTGCTTTCTTTCTGTCATTTTTTCAAGTTTCAGTGGTCGCAAAACTGTAAATTGACATTACACTCTATTGGTATTGTTGTTGTGTTTTTGTTGGTTTTGTTGTTGATATTGATCTTGTCGTTGTCGTAATTTATGCATTGCAGCTCATTGAGAAAATTGTCGAAACTTAACACGTTGCAAGTGGCGTTTGTGCAGGAAAATCTTTGAAAATGTTGAAAATAAATATTGAATTGATGAGAAACGAAGGAATTAACCCTTCAATGCCATAGGGAAAATTTATTTCTGGTGGAGTTTTTTAACAAAAGAATGATATTTTCATGTTCATCTGAGTTTAGTTTGGTAGTTAAAGGGTTAAGGGTACTTAACAATCAAAAACTTTGAATAATTCGATAATGAAAGGCTTTAGTTCATCGTGTGTGCTGGAGGACGTGTTTAACAATTTGTCACCGAAATGAAAAGAGAATGATTACTTTGTTATCGCCTGTGAAGCATACTTAAGGGCTGACTATTTATTTGAATATATAAATACATACATATATTGAGGAGATGAAAGAACTTCAAAATCGAAATCTTTAGCTTTTTAAATAATCAATATGTATGAACAAATAGTTTATTTTTCCTCAAATAAAGAACATAGAGAGATTGAGAATTTGCAAAGAATTTATTACGTTCAACACCCCAAACCCAAAAATAAAATTCGGAAGGAAAAACTTCTACAATTTCTCAAATTTTTCTCTTTCGTTAAAAGGTCGTCCTCCGCCCAAAGTAACTTGGTGGCATGATGATATTGAACTGATTGGAACTAGTCACACATCTGTTGAGGAAGGTGTAACTGTTATGGTGAACCAGCTACTAATCGGTACAACAACGCGTGAGTATTACGGCTCTAAGCTGCAATGCCGTGCCCAAGGAACAAAACTTATCGAACCTATTGTCAAAGAGGTCACCGTACAAGTCCATTGTAAGTCCAAAGTGAATGACAAAAAAAAAAAAAAAAAAAAAGAACTAAAGGAAATTACTTCTAATCATCCATAGTGAGACCGGTGCGCGTTAAAATCATCTCACCGAATGAACTATTGACCGCTGGTCAGCCTGTTCCTTTACGCTGCGAATCGTGGGGCTCATATCCGGCGGCGAAAATCGCATGGCTACTCGACGGCGAACCAATACGTAATGCGGAGGTAACTGTTCATAGCGAACGAGAGGTAAGTACAAGCCAATAGGCAATAGCATTAGGCCGTCTCAAGACGAAAATGTCTAGTTTTATAATTTTTATTTTAGTTTTTCCCCCAGGAAAGCTCGAAGCTTTACTCTGAAGGGTTTTTAGTTAGGACACGAAATTGCGTTTAACCCAGTCGCTCTAGTCCCTCTTTCGATGTACCCAGCTGCAAATCATTTTTAAGTCTTACATTCGGACCGATTTTTCCCTCTCTGTCGAAGGACGAAATTTCAGTCAGCCAAAATCTTTAACTTGAAGCTTCTTAGATCTTTTTTTTTACCCCGATTTCGAGAAGCCATTATTTGTGGAAATTTTGTGCTGGCATGGCTTTGAGACAGACTTAACCATTTCATTGCCAAGTGTGGTTGATGAAAAAGCATTAATCCAGAAAAATTGTTCTTGAAAGAATGTTTTCGAGCAGGAAATCTTGCTTCTTCAGGAAGTAAAAGCGCTTAACAGGCCAAGTGGGGCATTACGCATTAGTTTAATTTATGGGCGTGGCAAGTAATGAATTTACATAGGATTATTCCTCGAATACAACATATTTGCGATATAAATTAAACCGTTTCAAGGGAAATGGAAACACATTTTGTGTTTTAACCCTTTAAAAATCTATTCCCATGAAGCTAATTTCTACCTTTTACAAATCCTGACCAAACTAATTTAACCGATCTCAAACAGGGTGTAAAAAACGAATAAAAACCGCTGAATAAAAGCAATTTCTCGATTTTATTAAATGCATAAAAAGTCCATTGAATTCGATAGTATTTTCATTTACCATTAATATTAAATTTTTTTTTAATAGTGATTTCACCAACTCGTGGCTCAGTGTATGTTACACGATAGATTCGAGGAAAATTGAGCTTTTACTGCACATATTAAATATCAGTTGATTTCAAATAAAATCATGCCGTTTTTCATGAATTTTTGTTGTGCCCGACTCTCTGCTTTTATCTCGTATTCTCTTTTTAATAGGATTCTAATATCACGACAAGCATTCTGACGCTAAAGGTTACATCGGAGAACGACAATGCCGAGCTGACATGTCGTGCATCGAATCCCTGGTTCTCCGGCGGTGCCATCGAGGACAAACGAGTCATACGTGTCGCATGTGAGTATCAAGTGCGGAATGGAGGGCATCAATAGACGCCTGAAAAATTAAAAAATATATATATATATATAAAACCCTACCGAACAGGTAGAATGTACACGAGTCTGTGCGATACTGACAGAAGAGACTACCGCTTTCTCATGTTCAAATAATAAATTGGGCTACATTTCGTACTCGCATATCCTACATGTGGCCCAACAATCTTTTTTGTTGTGTTCGGAGAAAAATAAAAAAGTCAAATATTGTAGAATAGAATAGAAAAGAGTTTGCTGGATAGTAAATGGAATCTTTCGAAATTCTTGAAATTTCTTTAGTTGGAGAGTAGCAAGCAATTTTTGGGAAAATTTATATCTCCTCCCTAATGTCTACAATCTCTAGTCTAAAGGTTTGCCGAAGTTTTTTATTTCAGTAATTGAAAACTGATACCATAAGGTTTCCTCGAAATTCATTTGGGATGAAGAACATAGTGCACACTAATTCAGGCTCTTTTAAGCACAGAGTTTCCAACAAGAAAATTTAAGCAATTTATCCTTTAACAAACGAAAACAATATCCTATTTAAGATAAAGCCGAAAATGGATTTTAAATGATTACGGATTGAATTTTCTCTTTCCATGCTATGGAAACCATAACAATGGGAAGGGAAATTTTCCTATCCATCGTTTTTTCCAGTGGCATTTGAAACTTTACCTTAAATGCAATTAAATTAATTGCTTGCATTGTTCTCGGTTTCAATTACTCTGGGAGAGCGAATTAAATTGAGGTTACTAATAAAGCAAGTCAAGTTTTCTTGGTAACGCATACATCACGGTGGTTCCATGTCGAATAAAATTTTCTATGTTTCTTACTGATCAATTTATGACGAAAATCTTTCATAATGAAAGGGTTAATCTTTATAAGGGCTTCCTTGTTATTATAGGCGAATCCATGAATTCGGTCCCACCCGTGACACTCACTTTTTAGGTTTTAGCTCAGAATAATTAAAAAAAAAATGGACGTAGTTTTCAAGGAGTTTAAATTTTGAAAACTTTTACAAAGCTAAGCACTGAAGTTCCGCAATTTGTGCTCAGAATGGATGTCGCGGTTGGGACCGTTTCTCATGGAATTACCATATAATAGAAAAAGTTCCATGGTAGGACGTCACTATAATAATAAGGAGCGAGGATGTTTATTTCAAAATATCATGCCTAAAAATATACTAAATAATTCTGAATAGAATTTTCAAATAAATTGTTGCAAAATTTATTTTATACCTATACCTAAGGTACTTTTGGTAACATATATTAGTATCCAGTCTGGTGATAAGGTGAAAATTATAAGTATACCAACCAAAACAGTCCGCACGGATCTCCTAAGGACTCCATTTCCGGAGCGCAAATGTTTCCAACACCCTCCGACAAGAGCTCTAAATGAGTGTTTTCTCGGGAGAAAGACCATGGAGCTTAAAATTGAAAAAGATTTCTTTTCGGGATCTCAAAATGTATCTTTCACGATTGCTAAAAAGCTCCTTAAGAGTCTTTTTGGACTCTCTTTCAGTTATATATTTTCCAAAATGACTCGTTTAGTCTCCCTAAATGCTCCTAGGCGTTGTTTTTACGAGGCCTTGGCAAAAACACAACTTCGAAGACTTCCGTTAGGATTCCTTTAACACCCCCAATTCGGAGCACTCTGAAAACACTTCGTCAAGGTGCATTAAAAGGCGTCCTTTTACCCTCCTTTTCGACGCACTTCAAATGTTATTGGCTGGGAAGTAATTAGAGTTCATAAAATAATATAAATCGAACACCTAAAAGTATTCATGGAAAGTTTGTATAAAAACCAGTCTCCTTGTATTTTTTTTGGTAATATTTAATGCTTATCAAGTAAGGGTACAAAAATATTTTAAAGACTTATGGTCAGGATTTGGTTTTTGTTGACTTTTATAAATTTAAAGCATACTTTATGGAGCAAAAATTTTGTTCAATTCACATAAAATTAAGTTCTAAATCGATTTTTAACTTCAACATGATTTTTTGGAAATTAGAAAAACGGATTGAAGCTCAACTTCGCTTAACTTATTCGGAAAATGTTGGTAAGAAAATTTTTCGCCCCATAAAGTATGCTTTAAATTTATAAAATTCAACAAAATCCGAGCCCTGCTTATGGCTATCCAAAAACCAAGAAGCCTAAGGGTTAGCCCCCAAAAAAAGGTTTTCTAAAGAAAGAAACTTCCATTCAATTTAAGTGGATGTCCCTAGGTCTACTAAGGAATTTCGAAACTGCCACGAAACTTAATTGTTCTTTTAGTCATTGGCAGGGCTCGGATTTTGTTGACTTTCATTAATTTAAAGCATACTTTATGGCACAAAAAAAATTGCTTACCAGCATTTTGCGAATAAGTTAAGCGGAGTTGACTTCAAATCGCTTTTCTAACTTCAATAAAATTCATATTGAAGTTAAAAATCGATGTGAATCTTAACTCTATGCGACTTGAACATAGTTTTTACTTCAAAAAGTATGCTTTAAATTTATTTAAGTCAACAAAATCCGAGCCTTAGTCATTGGTATCAAATTAAAGGCCGATTTAAGCCTCTCAGGAAAAGAGCTAAAAAATAATATTCCTCAAATGTTACAAAGCATACTTTTAGGTGATAAATAAAATTATTTTTGCTTTGTTAATAGACCAAAAGTTTTCTGATTTTAGGAAAAAAACCTATGCAATTTAAATTGTGCCAAATATCTGTAGTTTTTTCTTTGTCACTATACCAAAAATTAATGCCATCAAATTGTATATAAGTAGTTGAGAGAGACCTCTCACGCCAGTAGAAGCTTGAATTTTATTGTTTTCCTTTTACTATATTTTCCTATTACAGTACAAAAATATATCCTGCCAAACAAAGTAGTAGAAACTCAAATTACACTGCATTCGCTTTGAACTTTCTATTCCATTTTAATAATTCACTTTAAGCGTAAGCAATCTCTTCAAAGCTTCCCTTTTTGGCCCTGCTCTCTCGCAAAGCGGCGCCCAAATTAAGTTCACACAGGCGTAACTAATAGAGCTTGCCTGCCGACCAGAGCAGAGCCTGTTGAGAGCAGTGATAGGATATAGTCAAGTCCAGCGTGCAACAAAAAGAAAAAAAAAATCAAGAAAAAAAAAATCAAGAATCAAAAAGGAAAAAGGAAAGCGAAAATCATGCGAATGAGAGGCAAATTAAAAAAAAAACTTTCCTTCAATAATGTAGTTTCGTAATATGCATACTCGACTCACACACACACACACAGGCATAACATGACCCAGCCGGAAATGTCCCGGTGAAACAATCAATGATTTCAGCATGACATAGAGCCGCGACTCCTCCTGATTATACACCAACTTTCTAATGAAATTAACACACAAGCGGCATTGGCAGTCATAAGAGCATATGTCACGAGTTGGTCATCGAAAGTGGAGTAGATCTACTCCGTCGTATCGATACCTCTATCGATGACAGTGCCATTGGAGTTGCGATTAATAAGAATTTCCTCACGATGGCAATGCCATTGCAATTGAGAAGTACTCAAATTTTCCCCTTGATATCCTTGGTGAAAAAATTAATGATTTGGTCATTTATGAGAAAATTTCCGGCTGGGGATGTGTTCGTCAGTCGCCGTTTCTCGATATTTTGTACTGAATTGAGCATTGTTACAACTTCCAACTTTGTGGCACCTTATGACCCATTTCAATTTATTATTTTGACTTGACTTTTATGTTGCAATTTGTATCGCTCATTAAACTTTTATACATTTTTATCGCTTATTCGGCTTCCTTTCTTCATTCCGACATAAGCGCCCTCTTTTTCAACTTTCATACTCTCCCTCCTTATCTTCCTTTTTCTCTGTGCCGTAAAAATTTGGAGCCACTTGTTCATTTAAACATTTCATTTGCTTACAGATCCGCCAACAGTATCAGTGCACTTAGCCAACGAGGATCCAAGCCGGGTTGTGACCAGAGCCGAGGGCCAGAACGTTACGTTCAAATGCCGCGCCGATGCCCGACCGCCCGTCTCATCCTATTCGTGGTTTAAGAATGTAAGTGAAATTCCTTATGAATGAGCAAGTGAGTGAGAAAGCATAAACATTTCCCATCGCGCAAAAGTAATGGCATGCGTCCAAGTTAAAAAAAAAATTTTTTTTTTTCTCAAAATCGGTGCATCGCGAGCAATGCTCGGAATCGGTTTGTTGGTTTCATTTTTTATTTTTTCATTATTTTCTTCTTCTTCTTCCTTTTCACATTTATTACTACACTTTTGTTGATAGGCTCTGTGTCTGTTTTGCCGCTTTAAGCCGCCACAAATCGTCTGTAATGCATTAACAATAAAAATAAAAAAAACCAGAGAAATACGGCAGCACTTGGTTTTCCTCGTCGCTGTCTTGAAATCCTTTTTATTCGCTATTTTCACTTGTAAAGCTGCTGTTTGCACATCTGTTCCGAGCTTTTTATTCTTACATTTCATGAGTATTGCTTGCGAATTCTACACTGAGTCTAAGATTCTCGAGACCGGCCAGCACATTGCCACTTGAACGAATGCCACACATACCATCGCCAGCTGTCGTCCATCATCGCAGCCATTATCCTCGGCGATTTTTATTATCATCATCAATCGTCCTTCGGTCATCGGCGTCATATCAGTTTCTTTTTTCTTTTCATCTCTCTTCTTTTTCTTTCTTTCTCTAGTTCTTTCTTGCTTGAGATTTTCTTCTTATTGTCTGTGATACCAGATATTTTATTGCGGAATATTTGTCTGAGAGCAAACATTATGCGGTTCGATTTAATTTGGCAAATTGTTCGATGGAACTTCATAATGTCCTTTTTATTGCGGAGCATTGGCAATGGTTAATTTTTTTATTTTTTTTTTTTTTGTTCTTACCTTCGTAAAGAGAAGTTTTTTTTTCACAATTAAAAAAGTTTTAGGCTTATGAAGCAACTTTCTGTGAACTAAGAATATCTGTTTAAAGACAAAAATGAAACACAAAGTCGGGTTTTGGAAAGGGCACTTTCTACCGGAAGTATAGAGAGGCCTTGAGAGTTAAAGTTACAAAACCAAAAGAAGCATAAAAGAATCTTAATTTTACTCATAGTAGCTATAGACTTTCTAATGAATTTCCGATTGAGATTGAGCTGAAGAAAATAGGGAAAACTCTATCAATAGCCACCATAGAACAGTTTCAGTTTCATTAAAAAAAAGTATTCCAAATTCATTATCCGTAAAGGATAGTTGGATATTCCACAGTACTACACTGAGCGAAAACTACGATTGTGTAATTAATTAAAAAAAAAATTCACTAGTGTACTATAACAGCACTTTTTTACAGCAAAATTTTCACACGGACGTATTTTAAACTTGACTTTAACAACCATGCGTATTCTTTCAGAGAAAATTTCAGAATATTTAATTTTATCATCTTATTTTCAAAAATTTTATTCGACATACGGGGTACCAAATTAAAGGAAATCGATTCACCATTTTGAATAAAATAAAAAATTTGGGTGTTAATTGGACACTTTTCATACCAAAATGGCTTCCAAAGTAAAAAAAACTTGAAAATTTTTTCAAAATTTTTCACTTTGACCATTTATTTTTCCCTCAATGGGTTAAATTTTTACCATTATTTTAATTTTGCTTAAAAGCACATACAATTGGCTTTCAAACTGCTGAAAAATTGTTTTTCTACGATTAAACATTGACGTGGGAGAATTGTTTTTCTTGGACTTAGTGCCAAAAAACTTGCATGCCCCATAACTCCTCAGGATGCATTTGGGAGTCCCTTACATACGATTTTTTGTCCATATTGGACCTTTAGGTGGTAACCCCTATAACCTCTATTAAGGAATGTACTTCTCAACGCCACACCCTGTATATAAAAAAAAACTATTTTCAAAATACACGAAAACAATTTTCATTGGATTTTTAATAACATATTTAGTCCGCGCGAAATTGATCTCTCTGTGGCGTATGGGTAGCAAAGAAATTTCGTTTTTGCTTGTGATTATTTTACCTACGCTGGTTAATCGAGCCAAATAATGACTGTTCGCAGTTAAATTAACTGCGGTTTTGTTATTTTTACTATAAATTTTCGCTCAGTGTACTAGTGAAGTGACAAAGTACACATTTGTGGCATGTCAGCTTATGATTTGAAAATCTTTTTCATTAGAAAAGGAACAAAATTATTTCCATGACTTGACTACTTGAGAATACTTTGTCCCTTTCCGATTATCCTTTGAATTTTAAGTGAAATTAAAAGTCACTATGGGGCTTTATCTTTATGTCTATTTTGGGAGATAATCAGTTCTAGCTTTAAAAGACTCAAGATATATTAAAATACAGTCGATTTTCCATAAGTGGAATTTTTGAAAGCCCGAGTTGAATGCAGTGCCAAAAGCGACTATAAAAAATATGATAATGATATCTTGGACAATATACTTCACGTTTGATTGTTTGTGTAATTGTCGAGGATAGATATTTCTGATTTTTGATTCATTTGATGAAAGATATGCATATTAAAATATTAATATCCCAGCCTTCCCAATTTTCCTCTCGCTCCATCTATTTACCTCGATAAATACGAATCAGAAATGAAATTCCTTTCACGTTCCCCATATAAGCATCTAAATGTTCCCACACAATTTCATGCTTCCAATTGCAAATGAATGCCACAAAAATTGCGTCTTGAATTTTTATGCGCTGCACTCAAAGTCGCATGAATTCACGTTCTTTAGAAAATTTACGCGCTCTTCTCGCAGCGAATATAAGATTTTATAAGCAAATTATGTTTCGCTCGTGAAATTTAATTATGAAAATTATGCACAACATGCTGCCGCTGCTGGCTGGCGCTGGTGCTGCGCATGCAAACGAAAGCGATTTGATATTTTTTCGACTGTGCTCCCTAGCTTCGCCTTGTCGTGTCGCATCGTATCGTATCGATACCGTATCGTGTCGTTTCGTGTCTTGAGCGCAAAGCTTCAAACCACCTAATGGCTAACACAACTAACATACCTTCTACCACAACCCACCCCAGGCCGGTTGAGAGAGGTTATTGGAAAAAAGGCCAGAAATTCTTCGAATCCGCATATATTCCTTTGTGAGTCGCACTTTTCTCAACACCCGTTGGGGCCCAAAATTGCTCCTCACAGACCTGATTGCAACTTCTACTTTCTCGGCGACTGAAATGCATTTCCGGTGTGTAAGAAAAAAAAAATGCAAAATATTCTCTTCGCTACATTTTCATTTGCATAAAATGTGGAAAATTGCAAACAAATGAAGCAAATGAAAGGATAATGCAAGTATTCCAGTTCACTTTTCGCGCAAGAAAAAGAACCAAAAAACCAAAAAAAAAAAATCGCAGAAAAGGAAAAAGTGGAGAAAGAAGAAAACGGAGAAGAAAAAACTCGACATAATTGGATGTTTATAGCGAGTGAAGATACAAAAATGAGAGCAGAACGCAGCAGAAAATATACAGAATTAAACGCGTTCAAAAGTATTTACTTCCGAAAAAATTAAGCTGACGGAAATTGTAGAACGAAATAATTTAAGCGTTTATTTCTTGCTCGCTTCACATTGTCATTAAAATTCCGTATCTCTTTCGCATTGTTTCTCAAAAGTGTTCTGGTCTCGTGTCCTACTTGAATGTATCATCGTAATTGGTTTAGCCTTCGCATACTTCAGAGCACTTAAGTTATTGTCTTTTATTCCCTCTTTTTTTTGTTTTTTTGTATATCATTTTATTTATTATTTTCAGCATATTAATTTCAATTTTCATAAATACTTACTTAAAAGAAAAAAAGTCCACCGTCATTACAGGAGCTTAAGTTTATTTTATTATAAACAGTAAAGCTTCGTCCTTTTGTATCTTTTACTTCGTTCTTCCCTCTTCGTTCCTTTGCTTTGATTTGTTTTTTTGTAGCATATTTTTCATCCAATGTGTGACATACACATTCACTTCCGGTTTTTTGTTCAAGAATCATATTTAAATAGGAAGTCCAAAACGCACACACACACGCATATGCACACTCGCCTCCATACCATATACTCGCAAACGGCTGTGGACGTGAAAGCTTTTGTGTGTCTGAGAGCAGGACTTTCGTTGTTAGATCTATTTATGTACTTTACTTGTCGCAGTTTGTTGTTTTTTGTGTTATTTGCTGATGGCGGCTGCTTTTTTTTTTTTTTTTTTTTTTGCTTTATTCGGGTGCTTCAGCCGGCAGTAATTCATTTTTATAGTAATAGCCGCTGTCTTACCTGCGTTTCTAAAAACATCAACAAACATGCACGATAAATGTGTGTATGTGGGCGAGGCTTAAAAGCTTTAGAATTCGCTTTTGAAAGCAAAATTGGAAACTTCCGTTCCGTTGCAATGATATAATTTTTATATGTACAAAACGATAGAAAAGAGAAGAGAAAACTGTTAAAACAGGTAAATTTTTTATTGTTTTATTGTAGATTTTTGTTTTTTGGCGATTATGGGGCTTTAAAATTCTACTTCATAATAAAGCTTTAGAGCTCCAGTGTATCCATGATAATGAAAATTGAAAGTAAAAGAATTTCGAAGAGAAAAGCAATAGAATTTTAGAACGTAAGCAGGTTCTCTTGGCCCAGAGGTCAGTAAGGACATATGACTTCTCTGAGTCAGAAATTACATAGGAAGGGCTGCAATGAAACTTAAATTGCCAGAAAAATATGATGATCACGATGATGATAATTATGATGATGATGATGATGATGATGACGATGAGATAAAGATAAAGATGATGATAATTGATAATGATAAGTGATAATGATTATGATAATGATGATGATAATGATGATGACTATGATGTGATGATAATTATGACGATGATGATAATGATGATGGTGATAATGAAGATGACTATGATGATGATGGTGATGATTATGATGATGATAATGATGATGATGATGATAATGATGATGTCTATGATGATGATGATAATGATGATGACTATGATGATGATGATATGATGATGATGATGATGATGATGATGATGATGAGATAAAGATATAGATGATAATTGATAATGATAAGTGATAATGATAATAATGATGATGATAATGATGATGGCTATGATGCTGATGATAATTATGACGATGATGATAATGATGATGGTGATAATTATGATGACTATGATGATGATGATGATTGTGATGACGATGATGATGGTGATAAAGATGGTGATTATGATGATGATGATGACGGAAATGATGGTGATTATTATTTTGGTTGATGGTGATGATTATCATGAAGATTATTATGATCATGATGATGATGATAAATAATAATCGTTCAAATACAATTTCCATGAATGATTTGAGCAACTGCAATTTTTGCAAATACGCAATGGACCCTTTTCCGGGGAAAAGATCAAATGCTGCATTTACAGCAACTGCTGGAAATGATTGAAGCTACAAAATTATTTAGTTATAAACTGACTATTGAAACTTTCTTTCCTCTAGAAGAATTACATGAGCTTTAAGATTCTCAACAAGTTAAAATTATCTCCAAACTCGAAGCATTTTTAAGAAAGAGATTGTTTTCTAAAGAAAACCTATCAACGCCATGCACTTAAATGGGATGCATACTGAGGGATAAGAAACCCGTTGCGAAAGGAAACTGCGAATGTCAAAGCGAAATGTTTCCTGCAGACGACATTTTTTATTTCAGTCCTGTTTTTTTCTGTCCTTTATGAAAAAAAAAAAAACAAACAAAAAATTCTTTCATTCTTCCTTTCAGTGTCTTTTTCTAATCAAAACTTATCTCGTTATAACAAAACATTTCTGAGAATATCGAAAAGAAGCATAAGGAAAAGAATGTTTCTCTTAAATAAATCTTATTTATTGGCCACTCATGTTTCTAATTGTTCGTTTAACGATGATTATGTCAAAATACCAAGGCTTTGGAATTCGCCAAGTGCTTTCCTCACTGAACAGAATGAATCATTTGCTCTCAGTTTTCCTTCAGTAATCCTGACTAGTCTCAAGCTAGTTGCGGAGTGATCGCAAATTGACCATCGATTTTATTTGGCTGTCTTTTTCTCAAATTGAAGAACAGCCTATCTGACATGTAACTAGTCTCAGGATGGTCAATTTGGGCCAATTGTCATAAACTCCACCGGTTTATAAAATAGTGAAAAGAAACGCACATCCTTCATATGAATATCCTTTCGGCTGCAATTTTTGTTGATGGTCAGAGCCGGTTTTCAGACAGGTTTGTTCATTTCTTTTAGTAACACTCGGAGTATTCTGGAAGTATTCGATTCAAGATAAATTGATTTACCCTTTACTGCTGGGTACGTAATTCACGCACATCGCACACATAAGTGAGAAGTCCTTGAGGTTTTTTTTTTTTACTCTTTATAAATTTCTCGTTTGATTTATGGATTATAACTGGGGGGGAAAAAAACACAAAAACAAAATTAAATGGATTGAAGAACAAAAGAAATACGTTATCAGCAAAAAAAGAGACGTAAAAAAGTTGTGCCGTGAACGAACAAAACGTTAAACGGAAATGTGTGCATATGTATGTGTGTGTGTGTGTGTATTTTATATGATCATGTGTTGTTTGCCTGCATGAGGTATGGTTTTACATACAAATCCGACTATTAAATCCGTTTAAACTGGAGCGCTTTCCCTTTCATATTGTTCATTTTTTTTTTTTTTTTTTTTTTTTGTATTCGATACTGTGTGATTATGGATAAAACGTGCTGATAAATGTGACATTGAAAAATCATAAATTTTCCCGTATTCCGATCATGTTGTTGTTGACATTCTCTTCCTCCCCGCGCATACATATATTGTTGACTTATTGACTGTGCGTGTCATACTTCGCAAAGCGGAAGGAAAATGAAAAAGGATGTCGGATGGAGAGCATCGAAGCAGCAACACATTTCACATCCTTCTTCTTTCTTTTCTTTTTCTATGTATGAAAATTGGGTGTGTGTGTGCAGCCATGTTTGGTTCTTTGAGTAATGATGTGGTTGTGTCAGTCTCGTTGCTTTCTATTTAACCGAAACAAAAGAAATTTTCTTAGAAAATTGGAACAAAAAAAAATAATAATAATAATTTTTTTCCTTCTACTGCAATTGTAATAAAAATCAAAATCGTAAATCCACGCGTAACAGCTGCGTGACAAAATTGAATTTACTTTCTCCTCTTCGATATTGAGTTTAAAAAAAAAACAAAAAAAAAACAAAAGATTATTGTGTCTTTGACATACATGCGAACGCCTAAAAGCATACTGCATGCTCGATAGCAAACAAATGGAATATACTTTATGAGGTTTTTGTTAGACGGTGGAATTTTTTATTACGTCTCAATAGAAGTTTATAAGCATTTGATTTATAAAGTCAAATATATTGGCAGTTTATTAATAAATTCGCAGCTTGCTCTTTATAGTTGTCAATAAAAATAAAAGAAAGGTAACAACTGCTTTTAAAAGGTTCAAAAGGTTTCGTTTCCATTCCTTTCTTTCTACTCAAAAGTATTTCGAATTCGTTCAGTATACTCTTTTTTTTATTGACATATAGAAACAATAATTCACTCAATAATTTTGATGGATGTTTTCGAACTTTGGAATTGCAATTTCTTAAAGCTTTATTAAAAGCAGGTAATTTTTTATATATTTTTATATGTTATTGTTTATATATTAAGCCGCATTACTCAGCCATAAATTTGTCCATTGTACTGACCCAAGATGGCATACACCTTATAGAGACTTCTCAGTTCTACGAATAAACCGTAGAAGATCCCTAAAAGAAAGGGCAAAGAGCATTCTTTCCATATAAAAGTCACTCGTCCCGAACACCAGCAATCTGCTTCGCGAGAATGCAGGACAGTCGAACAAGTCATTAATTCTCCTATTTAGGTTTGGGGTTAGAGTCGACCAGAAATTTCCTGCACGCTCAGCATTATTTTGAGATCTCCTATATCGTCTATATTTCCCCGAAGTAATGCGAAAATAGTTCCGGGGAGGATTAAATCCTTTGTGAGAGAAAGGTGGTTTGGCCGGTACCAGTCCGGCACACCGGTTGGCGACGTCCTTACTGATGGTCCATGATGGTTTTTCCACACGCCCCACCTGCGACAAAAAAAATATTTTTCTACATTAAAATCAATCGATTATAGGTGTGTATGTGTGAAGTTGGCTTAATTATTCAATATCCTCAAAGCCATTAAAATCGTTCAAATTTCTACTTTAAAGATAAAAAAAACCTTCCTTCGCTTCATTCTCCATCTAAGATAATAAATAATAAAATTCATTAAAGTCTCCTCCCCCTCCACAGTCCGTCTTATATTTTAAAGAAAAGATATTTTATCATTCTAGCCTTTTTAATTTCAATAGCAATAAGTCAGCCAAGGCATTTTCTGTAATCTACACTTTACGATGTTTTTCATATGAATTTTCGAAGCTCATCTCTCAAAGACAAATTTAATTCTGTTATTTTTTTCTTTCACTTTTTTTTTTTGCTTGCCTTCACCAAAAAATTTACATACAGGCAATATTCTTCTTTTTAACGCGAATTCATTCGCCTCTCATGCATAAGCACAACCCGTCGTATACGTTATTTCTCTTCGCATTTCATAATAAACATAACTCATACGCACAGGTGTACGCGGCACATGTTGGAGCGTTTTTAATTTCTTTATAGAATTTCCTTTTTAAATGCAAATCATTTAACAAGATTTGAACTGAAAAGAAGTCATTTGCATTATGTGCAAGTTCCTTTCACCTTTCACACGAGACATGGATGAAGAGCAAAAGCAAGAAGAAGAAAATAATAAGAAGAAAAAAGTACTTAACTCTATAACACTTGAGAAAAATTGCTGTTTTGAATGTATTCGTTCAAAGAAATAAGAAGCGAAAAAACTCACTACTTCGAAATGATTTAAAAGTTGCTTTTGCGAATGTGCTTAAGCGTACACAGATTCCTGGAAACCAGAAAAAAAGGGAAAAAGGAATAAATTTTCATACAGGAACATCACTACAATGAGAGATTCCCCGTTTTGTTCGGAGTTTCAATGCGAGTCAAGAAAATAACTCATTAAAATTCCAGGCGTTTCGATGCTCGTTCCGCAAAAAAAAAAAAAAAAGTAAAAATGGAAAACTGCGAATGTCGCCTAAGATAAAATATACAACAACAAAACCAACAACAACAACAAAAATGGGGCGAGCAAAAGTAATGGGCCCAACGAAATGGTGCGGGCCTAACTTACTCGCACTCCCAATTGCTTTTCGCTGCTGACACACCCCACGACAGTTGAAATTAAAAAGAACTGCTCGAAATCTAAAAAATCTGAAAAAAATCTAAAAAAAAAACCAAAAAATACCACCAGCAAAACAGCTAAAAAAAAAAAAAAATAAACAGCACGAAGAAGAAGAGGAAGTGAACACCAAAAAAAAGTGACTGCAATTGGATATGCCAAGGGCTGGATTATGGTATTTGGAGGGTAGCCACGACGGTAACAGCATTTCTGATCTCCCTAAGGAAACATATGTAAAGCAAATAAAATCCAAATATCTTAAAATCCATTAAGCCAGATGAGATTTTCATGTCACTATTCGTACATTCTCGTTTGCGAGTGTCTTCTAGAAAGACAAACAAGAGGAAAAACTTTTGTATTTCCACGAAGTCATTTCCTTTTGAACAAGTACCAAGGTAAATGCACAAGCAAATGAAAGGAGGGCAAAGTAAAATCTTATGATTGCGAGTTAAACGATGCTTTAAGATGTGATTAAAGAGCTCTGATTTAAACAAATTTTTTAAAAGAATTTAAGAAAACTCTTTTAAGGTTCCACGTTTAAGTTTTTTTTTCCCAAATCACAACTTCAATCGACTTTCGAGGTCGTAATTTTGTACTGACTCCTTTTCTGCATTCCTTATAACCGGAGCAAGGGGTCTATTGTTTTTTTTTCGGTTTTTTAGGCTTACTTATGTCAAAAAGAGCGCCCATTATGATACTTTGTTCTCTTCTTGTCATACCACTGAGAAAAATTACAATATGTATCTCTTAGGGTCGTCTTGGGACGCCTTGGCGTTCTCCACAACGACTTCTGTAAAAGTTGCAGATCAGAGGAGGAAGAAGAAACGGTGAGCCACCTTATGTGTCACTGCCCGGGCCTGGCCAGGAGAAGATCCAAGCGATTTGGCTCTTTCTTCCTCCCCTATCTCACCAAGCTATCATCTGTTTGAATAAAAGACATGGCTCGCTTCATAAATGAGTCTAACTGGCTTCACGAAATAGGAGGCATGCCTTCCAACGTGGTATCACAACGGGCCCATATGCGGCCTAACTGTGTTCCCTTAAAGAAGGCAGCCACCCTAACCTAACCTAACCTAACCTAACCTAACCTAACCTAACCTAACCTAACCTAACCTAACCCAGGGTCGTTGTATCCAACTCGGTTTAAGAACTTCAAAAATTTAAATTAAAGATTATATTCTTTTAATCCTCAAGCCGGTTTAAGTCCATAAATTTTTTGCTATATTTGAATTTTCATATAAAATTCATAAACTTAGTTTAAACTCTACTGAAGACTATCCTTTAACCAGAAAGTTTAAACTAGGTCGAAGACTATGAGCCTCAATGTCAACAGAGTCAGTTCAATTTTAAAATAAGACTTATAATTTTCGATTTTCCGAGAGAAAAAAGCTTTTTAGACTTTTTTAGAAGCCAGGGATAGACATATTGTTTTCTGAAAGGTAACTAATTTCTTCCTCAGAGCCGCAAAACTCTGGGAAAAAAATCATTATTTGATACCCAACCTCAATGAAGTCGTTAAGACTTCGGTAGATAGGGAGTGACCTCGTAAGATATCGAAGAAGCTACAGTTGAGCCCTAGAAGGACAAAGTTTTTTCCAGCGATTTCTTCGACTCAATATAAGCCTGCGTGGTTGAATTAGGTACTCCTTTTTCACTGAGAATTTTTACTGTATTTAAAATAAAGTCATCCATATTCAATAGACCTCTCTGTAAGCCACATCAAATAATACTAGAGAACAACAAAGAAAAACCAACTAAAGAGATATTTTATATGAAAGTTGTTTTTCATTTATTTATTTTCCTTTATTTTGTTTTATTTTTCTTGAAAAAATTCTCTGAACTAGAAAGAATAATAATTCAAAGTCACAAAAATACCCTTGCATGCACATGATCACCACATCATCACTGATAGTGTCTTCCATTCAGCAAAAAATATCGAAATTCACCAACATACAGAGCTGTTGTATACTTTTAATCTACTTTGGAACCATCACCGCAGGAATCTTTTATTCAATTTCATTGGCTTTTGCTCGAAGAAATTGACTTCAATTTTTTATTCACTCAATTGTACAACCAGAATGTTATGCTTAGAATGCAATTTCCTTATGCCATGATGATACGCTCCATGCTCTATGCCGCATGCAAAATATTATCACTCCGGCTTATGCTTTTAAACGTCCAATTTTTTTTTTTTTCAAAAACGAAAAGAATAGAAAACTTATTCGTTTTTTTTTATAACATATAGATACATATATATATGTTTATAAATTTTTTTTTTTTTTGAATTTTCCACCAAAGGGTATGCGGATGTCGGGCGAGGCAACCGAAATCATGCATTTGACACAGCTGGAACGTGAAAGCACTGGCGCGTATGCATGCGGCGCATCGAATACAGAAGGCGAAACACGCAGCTCTAGTCTAACGCTGAAAGTGCAATGTAAGTATGAAAAGTATATACGTTTATACCTATGAATGAATGTATCCGTATTTATGTTCATGCGAAAACGTAACGCATAACAAGAAAACTTTATAAATGGTTCGAAAAGAGACTTCTCCGTATGCAGCTTTCATGGTTGTGTGTGCGCCAGCGAAATGTAAATTTTGCAAGAAACACAATAACATTGTAAGGCGAAAGATTTTGTTACACAGAGAGAGCAAAAAAAAAAAACAAAAACTTTACAAAACAGAATTGCGATCAATGCAATATGCATAAGAAATTAGATTTTATGTATTGATAGCGCAGCCATTGTGGGAGAGCGGAAATGATTTCCCAGTGAATCGTGCTTGTTTCGCTTTTTAGAGGTTATACGGCAGATACGTGGAAATATTATGGGCAATATTTTGAAATGATATCATTGGATGCTGATGTTACATTGAAAGCAGTATCGTTGCTCTGAGAATTGATGAAAGGCAACAATACTCTTGATACGTAGTGCCAAAATTCCAAAAAAGTTTCCTGAAAAATTGCGAATTTTCGCCGAAAAGGGAAAACAATGTTTTTTGATTCGGTTTTAAACGTAACCTGAACCAAAACATACTTCAAAGCTAACGCAAAATAAAATTAATGAATTCCATGAAATTTTTTATTAATAACACTGTGCTAGTTCAAAAAACCGACGGACGGCTTTCATATCTAGAAATACTAAGTAAAATGTGCTGAATACAATAGTGGTATTGATTTTTTGGGATTGGCTCAGTTAACGGAGAATTTCGCGTTTAAAGATGAATCCCTAAAATTATGCAAGCATAATTTTTTTTACTTAAAACATTATACCTGTTCCAAAATGCGGGCCTTGAACTCCAGAACTCTCAGTGGCTAGTCATTTGCTTTCCAATTTCACCGTTTTATCAAAAAACATCATATCTCTTAAAGTTCCTTTGAAAATATATACAAAAAAACCGAAAGCCAACAAATTTACTTCCTTTACAAGTATGCTTCACTTTTTAAATAAATGTAATGGAAATTGAAATTAAATACCAATTACCGATGGGATTACAACGAAGTTTTGCACACGAATTCTACTAAATACAAGTAATTAACGTTATCGGCATTATTTTGTCATAAATATATAGTAACATGAACTAAATATATATTGTTTTAAATGAAGTTAGTCATATTTTTTTAAACTGCGATATCTCAAAAACTAGAGCCAATCTAAAAAATTGGTTGATGGGACTGAATTCAGTGCCCCCAATTATGTTTACAGGATTTGTCTCTATTTTGTCGGTAAAGAAAAGTACCAAATTCAAGCACAATGTAATTAAGGGGGGAGTACACTTTGAACGTCCAAAAAGTAAGGCATTTTTGTTAATTTTTTTAAGCAATAAAACACTCGAGGAGGGCAAATATGTTATAACCCATTTATTACTCATCCTTCGAACTACAATTTGTATTTTTTTGAACTCGATTGGCGTCCCCCCGTGGCCGGTGCACCAGGTCGCGCGGGCGTCCTCGCGCGGAAGTCGGAAAACGGCGTGAGAAAATACTCCTTCCCATGTGATTCTGGAACATAAATCGAACAAAATCCTGATAAGTAATGAAATTCGGGTTAGAAATACGTATTCCGATTTTTTTTTAAATTAATTGTTTTCAAAAGTTGTGGCCTTAGGAAAAAAAGTCCATTTTTTAACCCTAAAAATGCTTACAAAATCGTGGATTAAAAATCCATTTTTGACAAAATCGAAAATGTGGATACGTATTTCTAAGCAGAATTTAATTCTAAATAAGAAAACCTAGGCGATATCCAAATTTAATAATAACTGGTTAGAGTTATTTCCCACGCCAGTTTGAAAAGCCCCGTTTCGAGATAAACGCGTTTAAAGATAAAATTTCATTTTTCCGAGCGCGCTAAAATGCTCTCTCAGCGCGCCGGTACATGTTTTAGGAAATCGCTTCGTAAAGCGGTAAGGAATATTCTGGCGGACTTGGAGTCTTTTCTAAATTAAAGTATACATCCCAAGGAACATTTTAAGCCAAAAAAAAAAAAACATTTTTTTGAAAAATCAAAGTGTACTCCCCCCTTAAATAGAAACGTGTTTCTGTGAAAATTTTAATTAGAATCGCAGAAATTAAAATTTATTAAATTATCTACATACTTTTCCTTCAGATTGCATTACACGTTTAAAGCATTCCATAGCTTTCCGCTCTCATCTGGCCCAAAGTTCCTTTTTCTTTTGATCGGGTTAAGTTTAAAATATTTTTTATGCAATATATGTAAATATTTTAAGGTGGATCGAATTTAAACCTCCTAATTCACTGGCAGAAAATTATTCTATGACCCATAATTAATAATTAAGTCGAAGAAACCAAAGGTCAAATGTGAATTTTAATCCTCCGCTTTTGTAATTGAGGCTTCAAACATTTCCTTCTTCGGCAGAGAAAAATTCCAACAGAAAAAATTCCAGTGGCATATTCATTTAGAATAAATCTAATTAAAGTCCCATTATTCAATAATTGGATTACCAAAAACCAAAAAAAAAATCTTTCCTCCTCGAAGCAAACTTCCACTTTATCAACTATTGTCATGTAAGGGTTAAAAAATGGCTTTCACTTAAAAAGCTCGCTCAATAAATGTCTTTCATTCTTAAGAGATCTTAGCGAAAATTGCATTTAACTCTTAACATGGAAATGCTTTATAATGGAAATTTCTCATCGCAAATATGATTAATGCACACTTTTGTGGTCTCCATTTTAAAATCCTTTGGAAAGAATGCCGAAGAGTGGGGAAAATTTTCATGCCAGAAAATCTTTGCTTCCAGAACGGAAATAGACCAAGTCGCGTGAAATGCGTCAATTGCGTCACAACTGCAAAATGGATACTTTTTTTTCATATATCCTTTTTTTTCCAACACTCTGACACCCCTTCATCCACCTATTGCTATAAATCAATTTTCGAATAACTTTTTGCTTTTCGCTTTTAATATTTCACTTTTGCCATTGCCACGCATTCAAGCTTGAAGTGCTCGATTGCTGGAGGCAATGATTCTTGATGCCTTGCTTAAAGTCGTGGCATGAGGACTCTTGCTTCACTTCATCACATTGATGAGTGCTCGCCCAGAGTCAATTCATGCGTTGTGCATGTATGTAGGTGGGTACATTTATTTATAATATTTCGAATGCAGAGATTTGTTTTCCCTTGACAATTCTCTGAAGTTTGCTTCGAGATGAGTTATGGAAAATTAAGCAAATCGAAAAAATCGAATTTCGATATTGAGATCCATAAGCTTTCGTAGATTAAGCAGAATAATTTTAAAAGTTATTGATTTCTCGCATTCGATTAATATTGACATAGCTTAATGACTTTGTATATTAAGGGGGGGAAATGGTTCGAGGTTAAATTGAAAAATTTAATATCGAGGCAGAATTCTCCGGGACGATTGTGCGACAAATGCTCGTAATGAAAAGAAACTCATCGAAGATTGTGGTGGGTGTCATCTTCGATTATATGGCGGTCCTTTGTGTCTTATGTTTTCGAAGATCATGAGTAGACCGGCAAGCTTTTCTCTTGATTGCCCTAGATTCTGATATACATGATCTTAGATTTGATCTGGAGGGCGAGTTGAAGGCAAGACTTCTGAGAATATCTGATGAGTCTCACAATGACTTTTATCATAGAAGAAATAGAGCTGAAACCAGCCATTCCTTCCCAAGTTATATTCATACCTATTGTCCCGAAATAAATTTCTCGAGATTCATAGTTTCACGTCCTCATTTTTCAAGCTTAATGAGTCAAGGAATTTTTGAGAATTTTTTCTGTGTTTTTTTTTTTTTCTTTGAAGAGTTGCGCAGATTGCCCCTAAAAATTTTGCTTTTTCTGAGATATTTTATAATATTGTGAAGGAGAAGTCCAGTCCAAAGGCTGGGTTTTCCAAGATATTGAGGAACTAGTCAGACGAAAATTTTGCCAGCTTCGTTTTGGTATACATAAGCTGGAAATATTTCTAATTTCATGGCTTAATTGGGCTTAATTAATTATAATTTTGTGGAAAATTTCAGAAGTCTCGATGGTGGCGAAAAGTAATGATGCAGTTTCAAGGACAGAGAAGTCCATATAAATTTGCTATGAAAAATAAGCTTTTTACTTTTGTGGCACTTAATATTTGTCCATAATGATCTCCACAAAATTAAAAAAAAAAAAAAAAAAAACGTTGCATACTCTAAGGCTTGTCAATCTTTTTAGAGATATTTCGGCAACAGTTCATGATTATTTAGAAAAGAAGCAGTGAAGCACACAGTCTTGCCAAAACATTTGACAAAAGGAGGTCTCCGTTCCTCCCAGCTCTTCTTTTGTTGATTCCTTTAAATTTTGCACCAAATTTTTTATCCACGTCAGAGAAGATAAGAACAGACAAAAGTTTAACACCAAGACACGATATAGAGAAAATGGAGAAGACAATTTTTAAAGAAACTTTCGACTTCCACAAATCGGCCAAAAGGGCATTCTAAAACGACTCTTCAGTTAAAATGGCCGACCGACAACACTTACGTTAACGGCCATAACAATGTCAACTACACGCTCCGGCGGGCATACAAATAGGTTTTTATTATATATTTCGCTTCCATTCCATTCCTTTTTATTTAATTTTTTTTTTTTTTTGGTTCGTCAAGCCACAAATGAAACAAAAGAGCCCACACGTTAGTGCCTATTGCTCGGAGGCTTCGGAATGTCTATATAAGACCAATATTTCATGTGACTAGTTTCTTTATGGTTAGCGTTTTTTTTTTTTTTTTGTCTGCTTTTAAGTTCTCCCCATACAATCATTGGTTCACCAAAAAAATTTCATGAATAATTAATGAAAACCCAACTGTGGAACGAAAAACAAGAAGAAAACATTGTCGGAAAACGGAAACATCATGAAACGTTGGCAACCGGAAAAGGAAATAAAGGACAAACAATACGCAATAATTTTTGAAGATTTTTCCTCTCGATTCTCATTGTATTTATTTTTTTTATTTTTCGCTTTTCCTACATCTCTATGGCTTACGTTAGCAGTCCCGACTCACGCTACCGGAAGGAATTTCATGTGAAAGGAAAATGGTCGGGGGCGGGGGTGAAAGAAGCCCAAGTGTCGTTAGAGATGAAATTATTACATTGATTGGTGTTAGAATTTGAGCATCTTTGTTTTCTTTCGTTCATTTCGTCGTGTTCTCCTAATGCCGTTGTCAATAGAAATTTACCCAAGCGCGGGATTTTGAAATAATCGAAATAATAAAGGACAACAGCATCTGAATTTGACCTTTCAATTTGAATTTATTTCCATTTTTCCACATTTAAATATAATTGATGTCCCTCAAAACCGAAAAACAAGAAACGACAGGGGAAAGACAAACAGGGTGCCTTTCTATTTTGAATCTCCTCTTATTGGAGTTTTGTATTTTATTTTATATTATTTTATTTTATTTATTTATCTACTTTGTTTATTAATTCACTTGACTGCACAATCTAAGTTTTCTCGGTATTTATGTGTATGTTTTTGTGTGTTCGACTTGTTTTCTTTTGAATTCATATAGTATTTGCGCAAAGGCGTTTGAATATTTCCAAAGAAAATGCTATTTCTCAATTTTAAAAAGCACAAACAAAGTCCTTGTACAATTTTTCAGTCTGAATAAGCTCTTTTCGAGGGGCACAAAAAAAAAAATATCTTAAAAGACGCCATTTATTGTCAATTGATATGCTTTCCTTTCAAATTTTCCTACAATAAATGATAATTTTCGAGCTTTATTTGCCTTCTCTTCAGTTCGAATTATGCGCGAGCACAAAAAAAGGCAAATAGCATAGAGTAAATATCCTCTGTCCGATATTTATGATTTTAATATTTAGGTGCACACAACGTACAGATGAGCTCGCAATTGTAGTGCGGCTCAAAAAAGAGAAAGAGAAAACGAAAAACAAACCCAAAAAATACGATCCAAATTAAAAGTCTAATCTCCTCGAAGAGCACTTCTTCAAATGAAATGCTCTCAAATTTTCCCAATTAATCTTCAACTTGAAAAGGATAACCTTTTCATCAGTCCTATTCAAGGGAGACAAACCAAAAAAAAAAAAAAAAAAAAAAAAAAACAAACAAAAAAACCAAACATTTAGTCTTCATATGCAGTTTAATAGCTAGGCAATATAATCCAAATAGACTTGAAGTATTTTCCCTGAATACGAGTTCTTCGAGAACCCAATTAAAGCGATATTGCAAAAGCTCAAAATGGTATCAATATTCAGCTACTCTCAACTGACCCCTAGGCGAAGCTCTATGGAAAAGTAGTAAGGAAAAAAGAATTCAATATAAATGACCCTTTTTCTCTGCATATGCCTCCTTTCTCCTTGGCGATTATTTTCTGTTAAGGCATTGATGTGAATATACCTTTTTGGGAACATGCAATTACAACAGCAGCGGCAGCAGCAACAGCAGGACCGACCCATACGAGTAGAAAGCAACGCATATCACAAGTCTTGTTCCTTCAAAACATAACTGGAGCATGTTAATTACAATTGCTCAAGGCTATAGGCAAGCAAATGTGAGAGAAAGTATGTATATATGTACGAGTTTTCCAGGCATGTAAGTGAGTAAACACTTTTTCAGAAAATATTCTATGGAAGCTCTTCTATGAAGTCTCAATGTAACATTGTAGGTTAGCACCTAACTAAGCGTATATTTTTTTTTTTTTGTTCCAAGTTGAGTGCTTCGAGAATTTCGGGGTAAAACGCAATTTTTAATTATACATTTTCATTTTAGGAATATTCTCTTCTTCTTCTTCTTAAACATTTACTCACATACACACCCAAATTTTTGTTCTGATATTTTTAGACTCACCACGTTGTAAGCCTGGCACTGAGCAAACGTCTATTGGTGCACTCAATATGCACTCCATTCAGGTGAAATGTGAAGTCGATGCCGATCCACCGGACTCTGTTAAATTCAGTTGGACATACAACAATACAAGAAACGTTTCTCCGGTATGTATACACACACACGCACACACACACACACACAACAAGCAAAATATATCGAGAGCAACATTTATGCAACCAATTATTTGAAAAATATCTTTCGAGGTAAAAAGAAAAGAAATAATTAAGAGCAAAACTGAACGAAGACTTCAATTAAAAGTTGTCTGCATAACTGAAAAATCTCGAAAAACATTTCTTCAAACAAGAAATTCTACAAAAAAAAAAATACGATATATATAAAAAATTGAAAGAAAAAAACAATAGAATAGAGAAACGAACTAGAAATATATAAACTAAAATAACAAAGTATAACGAAAGAATGCCCAGCGGTCACTTCGAAAGTACGTGACCAGTTGAAGAGAACGCAGGAATATAATGAAAACGGGAAAATTATTCATGGAAATAGAACTTTGTTATAAAAGATTTAAATGGCAAATTTCTTCATTTCTTATTAAAAAGAAGATTAAAAAATAAAATTTGAACTAAATACATAAATTAAAAAAAAAAAATGCATTTCTCGAATCCTGAAAAGATTTCAAATCGAACGGGATTGGAAATCCTTTCTATGTGGATAGATGAAAAGCAATTTCTCTTAAGGAATTAAAACGGAAAATTTTAAATATTGAAATTAAAATGAATAAATCGAATTCTCATACTATTTTTTTTCTCAATTTTTGAAAAATTTTCCATTAATCTCGAATCCCCAAATCGAAATGCGAATGTCCTAGATGGAACATTTTCTTTTTTTTTTTCATTTTATATTTGGCAAACACCAACTGAAGACACATTGCACATACATTTTGATGTGGTTTAAAGAACGCAGGCGATTTATCTCCAGTTATATTATTTTTATTTTTTTTTTAAAGAAAATTCTTCTCGAAGTATCGTAGATTCATTTCCTTTACTTTATATCAGTCCGCACACAAGACGAACATGCTCAATTTATAGAGTGTTTCAGGTTCCATCTAATGCTATTTTGTTTGCTCTATTCTCGGACGACGTCATTTCTCATTTGGTCTTATCCCATGCATTTTGTGTTTTAACATTTTAACCGATGATTTTCATTTTTTTTTTTTTTTTCTTTGGTACGCAACTTGCATGTTCCGTAATACGATATTCAGGTGCTTAACTCAAGGATACAGTCGAGTGGTCTGGTGAGCACAGTGACGTATTTACCGCAAACCGATTCGGAGTTAATAACGCTAGCATGCTGGGCGAGCAATACCGTCGGACGTCAGACAATACCATGCCTCGTGCATATCCTGCCAGCAAGTGAGTAATCTACACCAGGTTCAAGCGGACTGTACAAACTGTAGTGCTTATATCGAAGGAGTACATACATACATATATGCATAAGACGATAGTGCGATAGTGGGTTAAAGATTGATGTGACAGAGACGGGTAATCACTGGAAATTGAAAACGAAATATACATACATACATACTCGTACGTACACATTCACAGAGATTCATTGTAGATAGCAATAGCACGAACGATTGTTTGAGTTAGTCATTGCGACAGCAGTTAAGTTTTTACGGGTGTTCTGTGGCTTGTGGTCAGATATTAAGGACGACATAGAAGGGGGAATTTTCTCTTGTTAGCTACAAATTACGATAACGCTAATGTACAAAGGCATTAGAAAGAATTTTAATCTCGATTTTGTGTTCGTTTATTTTTCGCAGATCCACCGGAAGCGCCCAAGCATGCGAAATACGCAACGAGACGGTCTTGGAGGTCGTCTGTATTGCTGGCAGCGATGGAGGTCTAACACAATACTTCCTGCTTGAAGTTATCGGTGGCGATCCACTCTATTCGAATGACCCGACAAGAACGTTCAGCGATGCAAATCCAGGGGATAATGAGATTTCCACCATGAATGACCAAGTAAGAGCCGGAGACGTTTAAATAAAGTAGACAATTCCTTCGAGCGTTATTGATTCTAATAATCAAGGATAATACCTCATTATATTCCTTCATTTATTTATTTTTTTTTGTTCATGATGAAATTGCGTGTCCTTGTTCCATTTCAATGTATTTCAAGTGAGCCATTTTGGGTCAGAAAATTTATCTTTACATAAACATGTGAGTGCATGCTTAATATGGCTAGATCTGACGACCTGAATCCGTAAAATTCACAAACACACACACACGCACACGTTGCATATGTATGTGTGTTTCATTGTTTCATTTCCCTCAACTAAAGAAAATAGAGGAATATTTTTTTTTTTCATCCTTTTCAAATTTCTAAAGCCTCAAGAACAAATTGTTGCAAGCACATAAATTATTTCCGGTTACTTGAGCGCGTATTTGTGCGTAACTAAAGAGCAAACAAGTCACTAAGTAAGCTTAAGGAGTCCAATCGTCAGACGGCAACAAGAAGAAAACTTTTCACTCTTTGTCCGATTCGAAGAGAGCATTTAGTTTTCTTATTATTGGACAAAAGCGCTCAAACGCGAATATGAGTGAATGGTGCGGGCGAGAAGGGGGAAACAACAAGCTGGTCGCTTGCCAGGGATACCTATTCAATAGAAATACGTTCGAGGCGAAAGTGAACCGTGGCAATAGTAAACTTTATAATAGAATTTTCAGGCATGAATAATTATGCTTGAGAAAGTTTTGCTTATTTTTTCTTGTCCTTTTGAAACTTTTTTTTTTTTTTTTTTTTTTTTGTTATTCTTATGCTTTTTTAATGTCGAAAATCCCGTTTGAAGTTTTGCTGTTTTTGTTTATACCCAGTTTCAGTAGGGTACATTTGTTGCGAGGGGACCTTAGAACAGCTGGAATTGAGCTGATGACTTTTTCAAAGGCGTAGGGATTTATGTGTCTGACAAGGATCGTATATCAAATCGATCAAGGTATATATCTGCTTCATTTAGTGTCCGCTTATGCATTACCACCTCTGTGGATGGATGGCTGAGACAATCAAGTCTGATATTCTGATAAGTTGGATCCCAAGCATAATGCTTCATAGAAATAACTGTGGGCCGTGCAAACCTTGAAGTACATTTAGCCCATAGCCGAACAGTCATTTCCACAAATGCTCATATAGAGAGGGGGGAAGGGTGCAGAATTGGAGTAATAAACCATGGGAACATCAAAATCATTCGAATGATAGAGAAAATTTGTTTACGTCATAAAAGGTCCAAAAGCTTGGTGTTTCATAGTCGGCCTGGACCGGTTTTAGCTTTCTAACTTGTGTGCATTGCTCCTGGAATTTGGTGTCTTTTTAAAAATTTTTTTTTTTGCCAAAGTTTTCCTTCCCACTGCGTTTGTGTAGTCCATTGTGCAGCTCTACTTGAAGTTCGTTTAGTGAGTTTTTCTTTCGATTCTCTTTCGGCAAATTTGCTAGACGAAGTGGAACTTTCGGAGACAATTTCATTTTTCACTTTGTGACTTTTCGAAGTATTCGTTTTGTCTTTCCATTTTTTTTCATCTTCTCTATTTCCGTTTACTTTCAGGCCACATCAGCGCCCATACTACGCGTTCAGGAACCGAATCCACAATTTCGTTTAAACAATTTGGAGCCGGGACGAGAATATCAATTTCTTGTTTATGCGGTCAATGCAAAGGGACGCAGCGAGCCTCCGGTTGTGATTGAACGTGTACGCGTCGCGGCTCAGTTGGGACCGTATGGTAAGATTAAAATTTGCCGATTTATTTATAAATTTTTTTTTTCTTCAAATTTCGGTCGATTTGATGATGCGCGCCCTCAGGCAGGTGAGGGCAAAGAGAGCAAAAGAAACCAAAAATTTTTATAGAGAATTATTAAAGGAAAATTCAATTAAGCAACTCAATCGTAAATGCTTAAGTTGTGCCTCTCTTGTACTTTAATCACGGCCAAAGTGCCCGTAAAACTAAATCGTACCCTCTTCGTTGCGTACGTGCCTATTCCTTCGTTCGATCCTTAGTTCCTTCATTCATTCATTCGTTCGTTCGTTCGTTCGGTCGTTGTTGCGTTCTCGTTACGCCATAACATTGATGCTTTAAGCAACGTTAGCTTCAGTTAATTCTGTCAATCGGCAGCCGCTAATACATTCGCATACGAATTCAGATTTCCAATCAATTTTAGTGTATGCGGAAGACATAACACAAAAGTGCTTGAGCCCTGGTAAAAATAGCGCTCAATCTCGCTCGGCTCGATGTGAATTCCTTCTTGTTTGAGCGATGCTCGTCATTGGTGTGAGTAATCCCACAATCGACTCGATGACTGAACCCGGTATACGAACCCCAGCTACAGCTATAGCCCGAGCACTGAAGCGTTAAGTAATAATGGTTAAGGCAGGCATTGAATGATTGAAGCAATGATTTAATGCAGTCAGTAC
The DNA here is from genome assembly GCA_020466095.1 of Chlorops oryzae. Lineage (NCBI taxonomy): Eukaryota > Metazoa > Arthropoda > Insecta > Diptera > Chloropidae > Chlorops > Chlorops oryzae. The sequence goes on along the minus strand of CM035807.1, from coordinate 15,812,066 downwards.
ACACAGATCAGTGCGTACACACATATTCCTACATATAAGAGAAATCTTAATGTATTCACTCAAACATACATACACAATATGTGGTTTATACTTACATATGTAGTGTGAAAGAAAAAATTTTCACTTGTCGATTACAATTTCTCTTTCGACGTTCTATGATTTCCTGCCTCAATGGGAAATATTCAATGCGTTTCAGTGATTATCATAAGCCAGTGATTCAGCTGGTTTGTTTGTTAGTCTTTTTTCTGCTTATTCGTGAAAGACATTCAAGGATTTGTAGAACTAAAAAGATCCTCTTATAAAAAAAAAAAAAAAAACCAAACAAACTCGTTTATCTTAGTTACCGCTATTCGCTTGAAAAAGGCAAAACATATGGAAAGTGACTTGCAAATTTGATAATCTGAGAGGATATGGGAAAACTACAACCAAAAATACATATATTCATAAATAGAGGAGAATATTTCTTCAAAGTCATTGTTTAAGTTTGAGATTGAACAGAAATGGAACTAGAAAAAACAAACACAACACACAATACATATTGAGTTAGGGAAGAGGATTAAGAAAGCGACTTACGAGTGTCTACGAAATAGTGGAGAGAGTTAATCAAAATAAGGAGTAAATATCGGGCTTTAAATATTAGTTTTATCCTTTTAAAGAATTCAATATAATTGACTTGACTTGACTTGACTTGACTTAACTTAACTTAACTTAACTTAACTTAACTTAACTTAACTTAACTTAACTTAACTTAACTTAACTTAACTTAACTTAACTTAACTTAACTTAACTTAACTTAACTTAACTTAACTTAACTTAACTTAACTTAACTTAACTTAACTTAACTTAACTTAACTTAACTTAACTTAACTTAACTTAACTTAACTTAACTTAACTTAACTTAACTTAACTTAACTTAACTTAACTTAACTTAACTTAACTTAACTTAACTTAACTTAACTTAACTTAACTTAACTTAACTTAACTTAACTTAACTTAACTTAACTTAACTTAACTTACTTAACTTAACTTAACTAACTTAACTTAACTTTAACTTAATATTAACTTAACTTAACTTAACTTACTTAACTTAACTAACTTAACTTCAACTTAAGCTAAATTAATTAACTTAACTTAACTTAACTTACATCTTAACTTAACTTAAATCTTATTAACTTAACTTAACTTAACTTAACTTAACTTAATTAATTAACTTTAACTTATACTTAACTTAACTTACTTAACTACTTCAACTTAACTTACTTAACTTACTTAACTTCTAACTTAACTTATACTTTAACTTAAACTTAAACTTAACTTAAACTTAACTTAACTTAACTTAACTTAACTTAACTTAACTTAACTTAACTTAACTTAACTTAACTTAACTTAACTTAACTTAACTTAACTTAACTTAACTTAACTTAACTTAACTTAACTTAACTTAACTTTAACTTAACTTAACTTAACTTAACTTTAACTTAACTTAACTTAACTTAACTGTTTGTCAGATTATGCAAAATTTAAGTTTTTTAATCCTTTATCTATAGTAAATGCCATTAGCAGTTCGAACTACCCGATTTTATAAAAGTAAAGTAAAGTTGGATTTTTCGAGTCTTAAGTTAAGAGTTCAAGAGTTAAAAAATGAAGGAGATTAAAAACAAAAAAAAACTTAAGAATATAGAAAAATTGACACAAGCTCCAGTCTAGTTGATTCAGTTATCTGACGCCTTAAGTTAATTTAAATCCAATATTGATTATGAATGCAGTCTGTAAAATAATTTTGGACGTCAAGGAGATATCTTCCTTTTTTAATTTCTTCCATCAGACGCTTAATGTACCAGAGTTCAATAAATCAGGCTTACTATGATTACTATTGTACTTCAGGAAGTTAAAAATTCTTGATACTTATTTCTAAAGGATCTGACAGCCAATCTTTAGTGCTTGAAACCAAAATTTTCGCTCGAACATTTTTTTGTTTTTATTAATATTCAGAAAACTACTTTCTTATTGCGTTAAAAAAAAATAAACCACAAAAGGTCTAGGTCAATCGAAACTTATGAGATAAATACGCATGACCAGACTCCGAAATACCACAAAAATAATAATCGCTTTCAAGCTTATTTCAGTCGAATTTTTTCCACAGTTCTTATGCGTGAAATGCTTTTGAATGTCCTGCGTTATTACAACAAGGATATTTTCGAATGTCTCAAGCAAGAAGAAAAAAGAACTGAATGTGCACATTGTGCATAGGTCACGTGTGCTTGGTCTGTTGACCCTTATGGCTTTAATTAAATTTTTTACTATTTATCTCTTCAATAACATTTCAATATTTTCTTTTTTTTTTCTTTTTTGTTATTGGTCAATATCACGCATGTTGCCACAAGCTGAAGCCATCAATGCATATGTTCACATATACTTGTGCACTAAGAAGAATGAATGAGCATATGCTGTGAGGCCTATAAATATGCTACGGTTATAAGAAAAATGGGCGTATATATTTCAATAAAGCGCGCATGGAACTTATGCCCCTTTTCTTTTGTTTTTTCTTTTTCTTTTTTTTTTTTGTTCTTTTCATGTACATATATGCGAGCAAGTGTGTCTAATTCCAACTTATTGTTTTTCCTGCTATTTCTCATTTTCATGCTCATTTTCTTCGATGTAAAAAGCACGCAAGGCAAATACAACAGAACACGTCCTCTCCGAATTCATAAATATAGATTTTCCTGACCCAGAGCACAAAATAATAGCTTGGATAAGAACAAAAGTTAGAAAGAAAAACAAAATAGACAGAATGACCTATCCGCCTTCATTTCTAACTCCACCAACCACCACCCCGTTTCTGGTATGTGAAGAAAAAATATGCTGCTTGAAAAATCTGACGAGGAATTGCTCCAAAATGTAAAAAAAAAAAACGCCTACATGACGCAGCATGTTCGAATTTTTCGTGTTTGTATATGAAGGAATGCAGAGATTAGAGGCGACTCCAAAGGCAGGCACTACTACCAGATGCATGATACGTATCTACCACATATTAGCATATATATCAAGAGCAAGAGCCCCCGAAGGCTGTGACTTGAGCAAATACCTCTATCAAAGCCGCTCCCATCCGAAATGGATTCAAGGCTTGACAAAGTAAAGTTCATATTAGCTTTGTTTGCCGCCTCTCCGCCCATCTATGCTTATTGAGCAACAAAGCAAACTACCATATAACTTAAGGTAGCAACAAAAAAGAAACAAAAAAAAAAAAAAAAAGAACGCACATCAACATAACAATTTGTAGAGAATTCCAAGAAATATTCTTCCTACCATATTTGTTTCACATTTTGCTTTGATCCCCCACCGAACAAGGAATTTGCATGGTTCACGTAATCATGCGAGAAATTCATTTTCCCAGGAACTTGGAACCCAAAAACAAAATTAAAGCTCAGTTTTATTGTAAGCAAAACAACAACAAAAAACAAAAAAAAAAAGACCAAAACATTCAATGACAAAACCACGTTTCCGTTTCTTTGATTTTCCCGTTTTATTTCATGCCCTAATTTTGCTGTTTCCTTTAATAAGCTGCAGCAAATGAAAAAAGGGGAGAAAATCATAAAAATCCCTTTAAGCGCAAAGAACGAATTTTGCGAGCCAAAGAGAGAATATGAAAAGCGAAAAACAAAGAGAAGAAGAACCGTTTGTGAGCCGCAGGTGGAAAATTCTTTCAATCATTCCATCGGAGAAGCAAAACAAAAAATCTCTTCTGCTGACAGGGCACTTTTCCGTCGAGATTTTCCCTACCTATATTTTTTCTCCACTCTCCACTCTCCTCTTTCCATCCTTATTGTGTGTAAGACCAATATTGGAAGCTCATTTCATTTCGTTGTTTTTGTTTGCTCGATATCCTTGCCCTTTTTTTTTTTTTTTTGTCAATAAGTCGGACTAATTTTTCAAGAAATGTCGACGACAAACAAGCGAAACGTTTCGCTTTGACGGAAACGCTTGAACAATCGTATATGAGGGTAAGGAAAGCAAAAAAAAAAATTGTTTCAAGTGAAACTAATGAAGCGGAAATTCCTCATTTTGATGGAATCAATGAAAACAAGCGTCTCTTATGACTTATCTCCCGAGGTTACGGTTAGGCAGTATACTTTTTGTGCCATCATCGTCAGTAGGGAAGTTGATTGGTTTTACTCTTCGACCTCTACCCTATCAAGAATAACAAAAACAAATACTCCAAACAATTTCCTCAATAATATTTGATTTTTTTGTTTTTTCAACTTTCCTTTTAGACGAATCAATACTCTCCGAAGATCCAACACCCGCCGAGACAACGCATCACGTTGGCGGTGGCGTTGCTGCAAATGCTGGCGGCACGGGTGCAAGCATCGGTGGCGTGCCATCGGACAAACAATCAACGCTGCTCATATTAGCCGCTGTGGTGGCAATAGGTGCTGTCATCGTAACGTCAATTATTGTTGCGGGCATCGTTGTCGTCTGCAAACATCGACCACGGCCGCCGGAACCGCAGGAAGTACGGAAAAGTATGCGGTAAGTTAAGCAACAATTGGAAAATTTTTCAAATGCCATTCATACCGTTTGCAAAGCAATTGCATTGCCGCATTTCGTGGTTGCAGAAAGTCAAATTGCTGTGGGTTTTATTTATGTTCAAACACCCTGCAGTAATTGTAACTAGTCCTCAACTATTCCGAAAACTAGTTACGTACTTACAAGAATTACTTTTGCGAACAAAAATTATTCGATTGTCTTCCTTTATTGAAGTGTCTGAAAATATAGACCTCTTGCGGTCGATTGAACGTCAATTTTCGATCTTCCGTTGCTATTCAGAGTCTAGTAAATTACACTCATAAACAAAATATAGTCCATATTAACTAGTCAATCTACGAGTGCTCCAGATTTAATTGTTTATTATAAGTTGACGTCCTTAATTCAGCATCGGTGCGATTTTTCGGAGTTTTACTTCTCTTTCTGTTTCGGTTGTAATATCCCAGTAAACATTTGGAGTCCAAAATAATGTATTTATGAGTCCTTTGCCGATTCGATTGTTGCCCTTTGTAAGCTTAAATAGTTAGAGACTCCAAGTGGAGACTCTGTCTTGAGGATGAGAAGGCCGCATTCCATATAATGGGTGATTGTTTTGTCCTAGGTAGGCTAAGTCTCAGAGTCTTCAACAAGCACTTCTTAAGCCACGACGAACTGACGCTCCACACATGTCTTCATGCCCTCTACTTTATAAGGAAGGTAGAGGAAATTTTAGAACAGATAAACTAAATGGGACAATGACCGCAGTGTGTCTTCGTCGTTGCGAAACCCACACAAAAAATTTTTTTATTATTTTCTGGACTAAAATCATTGAGCGTACTGCCTACATATTTCGGGCTTTGTTTACTGTTTTCGAACTGTTTTCGGACTCATAAATAAGTATGCAACGTGTGTTGCATATGTTGCATTTGTTTCATATGTTTCATATGTTGCATATGTTGATTGTTCATATGTTTCATATGTTTCATATGTTGCATATGTTGCAACATATGCAAGTTTCCTGGGCTTATGAATTTTCCGAGCACACGTATTTCGTATAAAATTCTGAGTCTAAATGTTCTTAAAAATTTCGGACTCAGATATGACCACTCCGAAAGTTTTTGTTGAGTTTTTAAAGTTTTTCTTAAGAATTTCGGACTCCTTTCGGAGTTATGGTTCTGTACCTCACATTTCTTAAATATCTCGGGCTCATTTTGAACTCATAATTACTCCGAAATTACTCCGAAAATTTGTACTGGGCTAGTTAACTTTTTCAGACTTTGGGACATTTCGGAGTTATGTATATGTATTGCTGAGCCTAATATTGTTTCTTAGTTTTGGACTCATTTCGGTCTCACTCCGAAAATGTTGCCAGAGTTACATAATTTTTTCTTATAAATTTCGGATTATTTTCGGAGTATATGTTGCCGAACCTCATATTTCTTTGAAATTTCGGTCTCATTTCGAACTAGAAACTATGATGACTCCGAAAATGTTTGATGGATCTAATCCCACCTTTTTGTGTTATGTATGTATGTATGTAAATTTTAAAATCCCTTTATAATAAATTATATACCTTCATATTATAATATCAGAAATCGGAAAAGAGTTCTGATTCAGCATCCAACACAAGAAAATTAAAATTTAGAAAAACAACGTCCATTTTTGCTTGAGAAAGTCTCCGAATTCGAATATCCGCAAGCATAAAAGATCCTCGCAATGTCGCAATAATGTTGATTGAAACGAATGTCGCTCCCACTCTTTGCATCATAAAGCAAATTAGTGCAAAGAGAACAATTCTATGCCAGCAAACAGTCGTAAAAACTTGCTCGTATAAACAATTTGAACCAACATTACACGTAAAATTGCTATCCGCTCGTTCCGCAAGAATTATTAAAACGAAAAATTCTTATTCGGAAACATAAATTTCGGTCAAAAGTGAAAGTGCGAAGTAACCGAAAAGTTAAGCAACACCAACGCGCCTAACAGTAGATTAAACTTGACACAATTTCCCCCAAAATAAAAAAAAAAACAAAATTTCGTAAGCTCCTCGAATTGCTGACAGCCCACAATGTGAAAGGATTGCATATCAAGGACGAAAAATTTCGCTAAACGACTTCCGACAAATATTGTAACACCAAAAAAAAAAAAAAAAAACAACAACAACAAGAAAAAGTTGACCACTAAGTTTTGTCGAGTCGAGTAAACAAGCGAAAGTGGTAAATATTTTCATTAAAAATGTTTTTCCTTTCTCTGCTTTTAATAAAATAAAATAAAATAGAAAAAAAAAATAATAATAATAGCCAAAAAATGGGTCATGAAAACTCTCTGCACCGAGAAACTTTTCTCATGCGCCAATTTTGCGAACTCATAAAAAATTAAATAACCAAACGTGCCGGACACACAGCGTTGAAAAGCGCGTTTGCCATTGCAAACAGGGTTTGACAGTTATCCCCCTCGAAACGCGCGAATTGAAAGTTGAATGTTCGCACAAACATTTTCACCGAGTGCGGGTATCGTAAAGTTGTTGCGCTCCGAAAGTTATTTACCAGCATTAACGTTGAAAATCCATAGAAAGTAATTTGCATATCGTTAAACTCACAAGTTCGAGTTGATAAATCCCATGCTTCTTTGTGACCGCGCCATTTTACGCGTCCCAGACCAGACCAGACCAGCACGGTAAAGAACAGCGCAGCTCTAGAGCGACCGAACGGGTGATGATGGCAACAAGTTCTCTTTAAACTGTTAAAAAAAAAATTTCCGTGGCAAAGAAAGGAAAACGCGTTATTTGCATTTGCATTCAAAATGAGTGTGAGTCTGTCTGCATGTGTGTGTGGTGTGTGTTTCTATGTGCTTAGGACCCTTGTTCTGTCGACAAGATATCGCACCCGAAGCCACACATTCCGGAAAAGCTTCAATCCGACATGTACGCACTCGGGAGACGAAGCAGCTGCCAATCCAAATCGACACCCATCGAATGAAAATCGTTTATCCCTCGACTTGTTATCTTTATCCTTTCTACGTCATCCGAAAAGTTAGTAATTAATTTAATTAGATTCATCAAAGCACCAACAAATTGTACCAATTAAGATCAGAATCTTTGCTTTCACTTTCGTTCCTGTATATATGTATACATATACATTGTATATACATAATTTTTTTTTTTGCTCTTTTCGTTTTTATCTAACGTAGAAACAACACTAAGTACGCAGAAAAGGTAATCATGTGAAAAGCGGTGAGGAAACCCCTTTTTCGGGGCGAACGATAAAACGTAACCTGCGAATGAACGAATCTAAAAGCGTTCAAGCGAACAGTGTATGGTGAAAAACCGAAGCATACTTATAGGGCTTGAGTGCCTCCAGCTGCTGTCATTAACTAAAACTCGTTCGCTCTTTTGCTTTGCTTTTCTTTCCTTTTTTTTTTTTTGTCGTATAGCTTCAAGCAGGTCTTCTTAACTTTTTACGCATATTAACTTGAAATTAAGAAAATAAAGCGAAACAGTTAGGACAGACATGTGTGTGTGTGCGTGCGTGCTTTTGTATGCCACCGAGTGTGTGTGTTTCACTAGATAAACTCCTTTGGGTGATAGCAAATTTGCCTTTTACTCGCTTCTAATTATGTTTCCTATAGCCCCGAATGGTGTTGAGATACCTGGTATCGTGGCTTCATATTGTTCTTCATTAGGCAACTGATTCGCATACAATGGCAGAAGGCGGTGGTGTCGATAATGAGTCAAGAGATTTTGGGCAAAACTTTTAAAAGAAATTCTTTTCTCTCTGTTTTTGCAGAGATAAAAATAATAAAAAAAAAACATTTTCGTTCGAAGAAGTTAGAAAAAAGTTCTCTCATAGATAAAAAAAAAGTAACAGAAAATGGTTCTTTTCGTAGGGGAATACTTATGACTAGTATGAAAGAGTTTTTGAGAATGAAAAGTCTATGGAAAGAGAAGAGATGACCGCTTTTGATAAGAACGGAGACTGTGATAAGTTTCCTATGCTCCCCTGGGCAGACATATTTTGATTGCTCCGAAAAAAAAAATATATAAAAGAGCCCCTTGTGGGGGGTTTTTCGGAATTGATGGAGTGCTCGAAATTGAAGCGTATAGTAATACCTTGATGGAGTATTTTTGGAGTCCTTCGAACAGAAATATAAGAAAAATAATAACAGAATCCTTAAGGAATCTTTTCGGAGTGCATCAAAAAGAACCCAGCGGGAAATGTCCCGCGGATATCCCCGATGATGTCCTAGTGACTTCGGAGCCGGGATGCATGCTATTTCCGGTGACACTTTGTATGACATTTTCACAGGAGCTGACAGGGACTTCAGCGGTGACATTATCACCGGAAGATTAGAAAATGTCACTGGTCATGCCAGGGGATGGGATGGCGAAAAAAGCATTTGAGAGCAGCACATTGCTCTTTTCTCTCTAAATGTCAATTTATAGAAACCAGTTTGATAACTCTCTTCTTTGCCCTCTCTTTGAATGTTTCGAAAAATTTTTAAAAATCTTATTTTTAACAATTTTTGTTCGCCTCTGCCAGGGATCGAACCCGCGATCTTCGGATTCTGAGTCGAGCACTCATCATCTACGCCACTTCATGCTTACGCTGAACTGACGCTAAAACCTTATTTAAATTTCAGTAGCCAATGAGAGTCAAGCACATGAACAGCATCCCTCCACGATGACATGTCCTCCAAGATGTCATGCATGACAATGTCACCTATATGTCATCGATGACATCATTGGTGACTTTGTCATTCAGGAGATAATTTTCCGCTGGGGAAATGTCTTCAAACACTACTACACTACAACTACTACTTTTTCATTATCTTTTGGATACTCTATATTTTGCTTGACAATCGGAAACGGTTTAAAGGAAGAGAATATAAGAAAAGGTGTTTAAAGGGGCACATATTCTTGACTTGAGGGATTTAAGGTACACCTTTTGAGGTACCCCAAAATAGGATTTCGTTCTTAAAATAGGTTTTGAAGGCAATCATGACTAAGACCAACAGGACCAAGACCATGATAAGCTAGTACATATAGCAGCAATACCCCAATCAAAAGGATGCTTTTTATCCAGACCCTTGGAAAAAACCTCCTTAAACATAAATTGCTTTCGATAAATGCTCCTTTTTTTAATCGCCTCTTTAAAATCTCATCATTTTTTTTTTTCAATTTATTCTCGACTCGTGATTAAGAAATCGAAATTCCCCATTCGCATAATTTAATCGAACACTTCAGGATTCCTTCGCAGCTTGTTGTTCGATTCATTCAATTCACTCCAATAAAGATTAACGATTTGGCAATCAAAATCAACAACTGCAAAGCCCTTTTAAGACTGCTTTTAAGCAACGTTTTGTTTTTTTTTTTTTGGATATCTAAATTGAAGAAGATAGAAAATCTGTTCGCCTGTCTTCCTCTCAAGGTTAGATATTCGAAAGAAGCAGCATTACCGAAATCCATTTAAAGCTTAAACGCCTCCATCTCTCGCCGGACGTGATGAATTGCACCAACGAAAAGAAAGACAAATCCATATCCTTTTAACAATAAATCAAAGTGCGCTGGCGTAGATTGGGCACAAAAGGAAACTTCAAAACTAAAACGGAAGGAAGGGCCAAAATGGGCCGAATACCTTACTGCGCCTAGCCATTTTCTTACCTGACTGCCGCGTTGACCGCACGTTTTTCTAATTGGATCTACTTATCGTTAACGTTCAATCTCTCCCTCTCTCTCTCTCTCTCTTCTTCTCTTCTCGCCTTTTGGGATTGCACAATTAATTGAGCTGAACAGTTGGATTTTTCCATTTCCAGATTTTTCCTCTTCCACTGCCGCCACAGCCAAATTGCCTGCTCTCATCCGATATGTCAGATATGGGAGCCAAAGTTTTTCGATCAAATAACATCTCCAAACCGCTGCGTTGATTTCGCAATTTGATTCGTGAGTAAATTTGCTAGCGTAGGTCGAATCTCTTTGAAATTTATTGCCATTCGTTGGCAAGTAAAACTGGCTCGACGGGGGAAAAGAATAGCCTAACCATGTATTGAGGCAATCACGTTAATTAAATGTACTTTGAGAGATGATAAGGGATCGATTTACTCTTAACAAAAAGACAAAAAAATAATGAAAGGACAAAATGGAAAATTTCCAAAAATTTCGTCCAATCTTTTGTGGCATTCAATCCATCAATATAGGATGTAGTACAGTCAAAATTCGCATATGTATGTGAATAGCCACCATTTTTATGAATTTTGGTTTATGTTAGAGATTCACTTTATCGAATATTTAGCATCAATGGTCAGTGGATTCTGTCGCTGTTAACCAGTTTAGTCCTTTGCGTATCAGCACTGGGAGGTTCTTGTTCTTTTCCGTTGCTTGTATTGCAGTCTTTTTGTGAGAAAAGTGTGTGTCCTACTATTAAATGGCGGTTTGGAATACTAAAAAGCTTCCCAAAAAAATTCGTCATCGGAAATTTCAACTTCGATATCTTTACCAAGAACCAAACGACTTTTAAGGACCGAATCATCTTTTTCAAGGAGATTATTTTGGCAGCACAGGATTTGCAGATTTCCTTCATGCTTTGGAGTATGACGTATGGTATATTTGCTGACCCAACGGCAACACTCACAATGGGCAAGAGTTAAGAGGTCCTTTTATCTTCTTCTTTATATTCAAAGCATCTTTAAGGCTGCTTGAGGACAAACCCTCTCTTCTGGATAACATTCTCCATTGCTTTCTATGTTCGACTCTCGCAATATTTTTAATTGCTGCTGCTAAGTCCTTTTTATTAGACGCACCTTTAACCCTATTTCTGGCACCTAAAATCATAGACCACCAATAATTTTCTGAGGCTTACAGATGTCTTCTTGTTGGATCAAATAGTGTTTACTGAATTTTTTCTCCAATTATTTGTAACACACATATAAAGGGGCCTCACTGTACCTTAATCTTAAATTTGAATGGCATCCTTTTTTTTAAATAACGTTTCAAAATCTTTCATTGCGATGGTCAATGGTCGCCATCGAAGGTTGGCGTCGTGTGAATTCATGAAATTTTTCATCATTGCTAATGAGACCAGTTTGACAAAAATAAATAAATAAAAGAACATTAAAAAAAATATAAAAAAAATATTTAAAAAAATGAAAAAAATTAAAAATTTAATTGGTACTTTTTTAACGAAAACATTTGCTCTCTACGTGCTCAATCATAGATATGAAATAATTCCGATTGCAAGCTGAATAAACAGCGTAAGTTTTTCTCATCTTTTTTTTTAGAATGGCAAAAGAATTGGAATAAAATGCAAGCTTGATTGAGAGAGAATGTTTGCTTCAGCTTAAATTAATTATTTATGCTGATTTTTAGATGTGAGCTTGCATTACTGCTAAATAATATCCTCGTAATTGAAATTCAATATTCATTTATAGAAATTTTTTATAGAAAAAGTAATATTTTTTTAATGAAATTTTAGCGTATCAAATAATCTCGGATTTAATTAATGCCAGCTGCTGATATGCGACACAACACAAAAATATTATTTCCACTTAAAAATGAATTTATTTTTTAAATAAGCGTAATTCGGGGAAAACATTTTTTCACTGACAATTGTTAAGAAAACTATGCAAAATATTCATACAAATCTAATGAAAATTGAAAAGAAAACAAAAATTTAAATTCATAAAAAGAAAATAGGCATATTTTGAGGCGTCAGAGGTCTTAATTCGTTGAGAACTTCAATATTGACGGATAGAAAGCTTAAGTTAGATGCTTATTTGGAGATATGTGGGTCATTTTCAATCATTCGATATATTCAACTTTGTCTGGTCTTTATACCCAGATCCTACATTTTACAAGTGTACTAATGCCATGATTGCTGTAGCTTGGCAGGACCTTCCTGCAATCCCTTATTATGTCGAGTTATTTCATTCAAAGTTTTTCAATTAAAATTTGATTAAATTGTGGACTATCCTCAAGGCCCAAAATATGTACTTACGTATTAACTTTTGTCCTGATTGGAGCAATTCTTGTATGTGGGCACAGGCGGATAGAATCCCAATCAGACATATGAACAAATAAATTTCAATTAATTGATGTATTTAACACCGAAAAAGCTTTTAAGATGCCCACTGAGGCTGGAAATAAAGACTTTTTGTCGTAAAGCACGCATTTCAACAAATATCTGCGATGCAAAATTTTGATCTAACATGGAAATCTTCTAATTGAAACCTTTGAACTAAGTACTTCCAATGCGGTAAAATGCATCTATTGAGGTCGAGGAAAATGTATGAATCTCATTGATAACGTTTACTATTTTACCCACAAAAGCCCTTAATGTGTAACTCCACATGCAGATGAAAATATTCTCGAAATATTCATCTTAATTTGTAAGAGCTTTGCCCTAATAAGCTGCATGTGCAATTTAAATTTTTCCCCAGAAATTTTATTCAAATAGAAATGAATCTTTGTGAAAATAACGAGTGTGCCCTCACCGCACTTTGTTTACGGAGAATCCTTTTCATTTCCGAATATGAAAGATTTTATTTCTAAACTATTCGAAACTATTCGAAAGAACCTCAAACATATTAGTTATACACTCAAAAAAGTCGCTCAAGAACTTTACATTGTTGAGAGAATGTTATTGAAAAAACTTGTTGCAACAAGAATTAATTTTCAATTTCTGTGGTCATGCGAAGAACTTGTTGTTTTAAGAACTTCCATTTATTTTTTAGAACAATTTAGATTGTCGGGAACGAACATTTGTTGGGACAAAATACAATATAAAATTGTTTATTTTTTTGAGTGTATAGTTTTAATTCCAAGAAAGCTTTTTAATTATGTTTTGCAAAAGTTTCGGCATTGTATGCCCAGAACTCTCAAGGATTCATTCATGCATTCGTTAGTATATAAACCCTGCAGGAAGCCTGTCGCCATATGGCCCTATGTCTATATTGACGTAAATATAGACAAGAGAGCTAGTTCCAACGTCAACAGTATTTATAGGCGGTGTTATTAGAGAAACTGTACTTTCAAGAGGTATAGTTCATCTCTATTGACCATGTCAACAACGTGTCTCCTTATAAAGCGAAAGAGTACTCATTTTGTCTACATAATAGTACTGACGTCAATAGTTCGTCAATAGTTTTTCGGTCTACTGTTGACATTCAATGACAACTCAATGTGCAATGTCAATAGCGCTAAGCATTGCGACGGGTATAACTGGTCAGTAGTACTGTTGACGCAGTCAGTAGAGAAAGAGTATAGATTCACTATTGAATATTGCTGCAGGGAAGCTGCAGTTTGGTATTTCAAAGGAAACTCAATGCTAGGAAATAGAAAATGTCTTTTCAAGATTTTAGTCGCAATTTAAATCCTTGTCATGTACGTTCCTGTGCAACGAACATTAACTCGTACGTGTAGGTGCATGTTTTTGGGTGTGTATTCGTGTGGTATGTAAAATGACCCGAAGAAATTATTGAAAAAATGGTTTCATAATTAAAAATCTTCTCAAACGTTAAACAATCCTTTTTATGTGCATTTAATTCTTTTTATAAGTTCTCAACGGTAGTCCAAATCAACAAACTCGCTCGCATGAATGTAGGTACATATGTATGTGTGTCTGAACGGACAGGAGCTCATTATTACTTTTCAATTGCTAACGGAACATTTGTGTATTTGTGTAGGTACATTATTATTGGTGCTTTGTTGTTTGTTTGCCATATGAAATAATGAAAATGTCCGAAAAAGTTCCGTTTAGCGATTTGGCGATTTCAAATTTTTTATTATGCGTTTGTTTGTTCTTTTTATTTGTTCAATTTTTGGTCGGAGCTTAAAATTAATTTGATTATTTGTTTCTGGCGTATATATGTACATCAAAAATGGCCTCGGAAAATATGATTTCATGCCCAGTTGCTATGCCAATAAAAAGAAGTCATAAAGCTAACAATTTCAATGGCAGAAATGAAACTTTGATTTTTTTTTTTTCGTTGACTTCGATACTCCCGCACCTCGTTTTGTGATTTGTTGAGGCATACGAAAAAATGGAATACGTCATGTGGGTATTTTATTGAAATTTTGTTACCAAAATATGAAAAATTTTTTTGTCTGTAGCAACCAGTTTCTTTTTTTTTCTCACTCATCAATGATGCGCAATAAATTCAAATCCCTTAACATTCGATTCAAAATTTTTGGTTTATTGTTCATTAAGAACTCTAAGGGTAGTTTTCTTATCTTTTTTTATCTGTAAGTTAAATTATCCTGATGATAATTTCATACAAATTTGATTGATTAGTCAGAGAAATTGAAATTTAACTGGCCTTAATAGCCCTTAAAGTCTCTTTTACAGTTATCTTCAGTTAAGGAAATTCCTTGTTCTTGTTCTTATCAATGGCTTTATGAAATAGTCCCACTGTTGTATCGTCCAATATACACTAGGGTGTCCCAAGATGTACACTGAAAGAAATATCGGCAGTAATATTGAATAAAAATTTTCGTAAATATTTGAATACGAATTTTAGTCAATATAACGAATTTTCTTCATGCTGACGAAAATATTTGTTATATTGCAGAAATTTTGTGAATGGAACGAAAAAAAATTCTTCAATATGAGTTAAATAGTTTAATCAATATAACAAAATTTCTTCATAGGTACGAAAACATTTCTTCATACTGAAGAAATTTTCTTACATATGAAATAAGCTTTCGTAGGACATTTTAAAATTTAGAATTTTCGTATAAATGAAAAAATTTCTTCAATATGACGTAATTTGTTTGTTGATATGAAGAAATTTCTTTAATATAACAAAACGTATTCGTGAATATAAAGTAATTTATTTCGTATAAATAAAGAAATTTCTTCAATATGACAAAAGTTATTCTTGAGATATGAAGAATTTCTTCAATATTACGAAAAAGTGAATATTTTTAAGAAGTTCTTGGGGTTGATGAGTCTTAAGGCAGAAGATTCAGCGTCATAAGCAAAGTTCGTCCATGAAGTGAAAACGCGTTTTTTTATGGAAGCAGAGAAATTGTGTTTAATTTGAAAATTGAAAGAAAATATTGCTCGCGTTCAAAATCGCAGAAAATCTGATAGGTGTGTATTAAATCATATATATTTTGCGAAGTGTTCCGTTTTTAATAAACTCAAATTTTTTAAAGTGCCACATTGACGGGGAGACGCTTCTGCATATGAGTGAGGTTCACATTTCGTACTGCATCCGGTGACACTCAGCACAATATCTAACTTTTTAATGCTTAATTTTGGAATATAATTGTTAAATATAGTACAGAAAATATATATCTATATATAATATTGATCTTTGGAGGCATTATAAGAATTGCAATACTAAATAAAAATAATATTAAATTTAATTTCGATGTAATTTACTTTGACTTGACATTTTGGTTTAAAGTATATTTTTAGGGAAAATGCTGCATTATTTTGAAAAATTTCTTTAAGTCCTTTCATAATATTTTAGAATTTTCGTCCTTTTAACGACACAATCATATATACATAAAAATGTTTTTTAATTCTTATCGCGAGTCTTTATTTAGTCAATCATTATTGCTTGCAATGAGAAAGTTAATATACTGTTTTGTGTGTATGATATTTGGACGATTTTCTTGTCTATAAAAAATAGCAGATGTGAGACAAGCGGGACTCACAACAGTTAATACATATGATGAAATTTTGAAATTTATACATATGAAGAAATTTCTTCAATATAACTAAGCAGGGTTGCGTATTTCAATAAATTTCTTCATATTGAAGAAAATCGTTCGTAATATTGAAGAAATTTATTCAATATCAATAATTATTTTCGTAGATATGAAGAATTTTCTTCAATATAACGAAGCAGGATAATATACTTGAAGAAATTTGACTAAAATAATTTCGTAGATATGAAGATATTTCTTCAATATAACGAAATTTTTTTCCTGATTTGAATTTCTTCATATTGAATATCGTCTTTATTCATATTGATTGCTTTTTTTAGTTAGCTCTATTTTTACTGCCGTTTCTTCAATAACGCAGCCCATTTCTTCAATATTACCTACGGATTTTTTTCGGTGTAAGGGAGGATTTTATTTTCTCAAAAATCGAAACGCTACCCTCCAATTTTTTTCTAAATGGTCCTATTTGCTTAAATATGAAATATTATTGGGATTGGAATACGATAACCCGTGTGGAATTGCCTTCGAAGTTTGGCATGAAGTCTCTTCAAAATGAGTCCCCAAAAGTATGCATCGAAAAATTTTGATATTAAAAAACGTGGGGTTTTCCTGAAAATATTGCAACATAATACATAACTACGATATCAGAAATAAATAGTGAAATTATGTTTATAGTGAATTATATCTCCAACAAAATTTCTTTCGAAAATACTCAAAACTAATAGGAAATTTTAGCCTTAAATATTGACATGCATACCTTGAGGGTACAATTCATATCAAAATTCAACGCTTAGGATTTTTTAATATTCAAATATCTCACTCATTATTCATCTGATCTGGACACCCTTATATACATACATCAAGTAGAAAGCATCAACAGTGGCACTCTTAATTTGAGAATCCACGTTGTTGGGTAAAATTAAATACGAAATACGCAGGGAAATCGGTTATTTGAGGTTCATTTTCATATTTTCAAATGGCATACAAAAAGGTCTCGATTTCACAATTCGTTCAACTTCCCAGCGTCCTGTGCGAGTTTAAAAGTTATTGTCCTAATTTCTAAGCAACAAATCGCCACAAAAAGAGCCCGAATTCTTGGGAAATCTCAATACCTTGGGGCGCTTCTTCGTTATCAGCTTCCAAGAAAAAATTTAAATTAAAAAAAAATAAAATGCCTTTTTCTGCCCCAGAGTCAAGATGCTTCAAAATGTTCCATGTGATTTTTCAATTGCCTCAATTCGAAATATAATCGATGAGTTTCTGAAAGGTAAATCATACAATTTCCCTTCACATACTCCTAAGTACATTCCAATTAGTTTAATAGAGCCAATTCCATGATTAAATTGATTTTTGTTTTTTCTCCTTTTGCGATACATTGGCATTTATGTGTGTTGATTCGTACACATGTGATATGAAACGAAAGAGTACGTATACAACACACACACATACCTACACCCATACACACATTGGTATTTACTCTTCTTCACTAAGTCCTTCGACAATAGTTTATTACAACCCGCACTTTTATGGACTCACTTCAGTTTGTATGTACAATAAAGTTGTCCACTGAACAATGCCCATCTTATACGAGAAGCTCGAACACATTTACCCATGTCCAAAGTCGTATCCACACACACACACACACATCCATACATTCATATGTATGTAAGTACAAGCAAACGCTCGTATTTGTTACATAAAAATAAATGTAACAATTGAAGCCAATGGTATCCAGTGCAAACTGGACATGTTTTGCTGTGCGAAGGGAAGTGGTGGTGACACTTGTATGTTGTAGCATTCGAGCTGATGATGCTGGATGCCGTCGTTATCGTTGTTAACACGATGGAAATGAGAAATTCTGACAATTTTTAGCAGTTCTCCATTTTTCTATTCGTAGATATTTTCCTTCAATTTGTTTCCCTCTTCCATTTTTCCATCGTTTTTTTTATTTTTTTTATTTTTTTTATTTCCTATTATTATTTTCTGTTGTTTATCACTGTATCGGAATTCCACATAACATTGTGAACAGGACCATTTTATTGGCCATACGATATTCTTCCATTTCAATCAGATCCAGAGAAATTTCAATAATTTCCTCTTATGTTTCAAACGTTATTATATGAATATTTCAGGCCCGCTCGCAATGACGTACCTTCTATGTACATCGAGGAGGATGAAATTCTCCATGATGACGATGGAAGCGGACGTGCCGCCGATATTCGTTCAAGGATTACTCCCGCGTCCGCTTTGGGCACATCGCGTTGCAGTGGCAGCACGACGAGCAGTCAGCATCATTACATTTCGGAGGGTTTCATACAGTACGCGCAGCCTAGTCTAAATGGTACTATACCCAGATCTATACTTAATAAATTATAGTTCTGTAGAATTCTTAATTTAGATCCTTAATTTTTTTTTTGTTTTTTTTTATTTTTTTTTTTTAGTCTTTTTTAGTCATTGAAAGCACGTTAGATCGATATTCTCTATTCTTTTCTCGCTTACTCTTTTACTCTTTAAATCACTACATATATACGTATACCTATATATATATTTATATTGTATATCTTTCAATATTTGTCTCTTTTTTTTTCGTTCGATATTTATTTTTGATTTTAAGTATGTGTAAATATGTTTGCGTTGTATTTAAGGTACATTTATAAATAGAAATACAACAATTCTCAGTACACTTCAAAACACTGTTGCTGGAAAGCTATTAATATATTTGACATGAGAATTTTCCCCACCCCCAAACGACATCTCGAAGTCCGCCATGATAAGCTATCAACACCAAGAAGCATTAGGATACTTTATAAATAACTAGCATGCGAATTTGAATTTATTTCATAGAATTTTATGGATAGGGGGAAACTCGAAAGAACGCCTCCCAAAAATCATTCATCCGCAAGATCTTCAACAAATTGGATGTTATTTATTTATTTTTTTTTTTTTTTGTTTCCATTTCTAACATTTTATTTACTTTTCGACGAGATTTTGCTACGTTTGCGCTCTCATTGTGAAAGCAATAAATTTCCTTAAAGAAATTCCTGCAATCAAAGCAAACTTTCTCCAACCGGGAACGCAGAGTTCCATACCTACACAGAAGGATGTTGGTCCAAAGCGTCATTTTGAAAACAATGTACAAACTTAGCTTTCAGATCAGAAAAGTTTTAAAGCACTTAAGTGAGTTTCGAGATTAAATATTCGCAACACCCCCAGCCGAAACTAAGTTGCATTCGAACAACAACAACAACAATAAAAACAACAACAAAAATAACAAAAACAACAGTAAAAACAACAAGAACAAACTGTGGCAACAATGTTCTGAAATAACAATAATAAAAAGTACACCCGGTGGGAAGAACCTCAAACAGAAATTCCAACATTCAAAAAACCAATAGACTTTAACCAGAAAAATACACTCCGCGATGAAGATAAATAGAAAGTGAGTCGACGCCAAAGAATGCAATACTGCAGTACGATTTTATGCTAATGATGAGGTCATCAGCTTTTCAAATTGTTTGCACTTCGTTAAGTAGAAAAAAAAATAAATAAAAATATTGGATAGAAAGCTGTGCACAGTAATTATTGAAATTTTGAAATGCTTTCTTACACTCACAGTTGGAAAGTCGGACTGTTCTCCAACTAGTCCTTGTCTAGTCTTATGTATATCAAACAGTTGTGTACTTCTTAGCCTTTCAGCAGCAGCAGCCCAAACTACTCCCATACCATGTAGCTATAAATGTGCCAGTTCAGTACCCTCATAGTTTCTAGTTATTGTATGCAACATTCTCTTTTGAAATTGAGCTGCCATTGAAGATTTAATACTTCCAAATGAAGCTTCTCTACGAGTCAAATTCTTGGATGTTCTTTCCGAATTCTTCGATGTTCTTTCGAATGCACTTTGCACTAGATCTATTGTTAATACACTAAGAGCCTCTTCAACTATCCTAGATGAAATATTAATAGTTTCGATAACCCAATCCTTGAGTAGTACATTTCTACTCCCTTTCAACTACAGGGTTGGTTAAGATTATGCATGAACTAGATACTTAGACTAATTCTCTACCAAGAGCATATTTTAAGGCATCATTGACTTCAATACTAACCATAAAAAGTTCATTCTTTGAACAGACGATGAATTTTTCAAGACTCAAGAATCGAACTCATTTCATATTGAATATTTAAATGAAAAACATGATCCTTAGAACTGAAAAGTTAGGAAATTATATACAGCGTGTCCCGCTTAAGAATACAAATATTCAGGGAGGTGATAGGGGAGGCCTAGACGAACAAAAATTGTTTGACGACAAGGGATCTAAGTCTTAATCCTGACAAAACTTTCAATTTTTTTTTACTTTGGAAGCCATTTTGGTATGAAAAGTGTCCAATTAACATCCAAATTTTTTATTTTATTCAAAATGGTGGATCGATTTCCTTTAATTTGGTTCCCCATATGTCTAATAAATTTTTTGAAAATAAGATGAGAAAATTAAATATCTACATAAACATATTAGTTTTACTGTATCAAATCTAATAAGTTCGACTTGATTGATAGCAGTTGGATAGATGTTCATTTAGATATTTAATTTTCTCTTCTTATTTTGAAAAAAATTAGACATATAGGGTACCAAATTAAAGGAAATCGATCCAGAATTTTGAATAAAATAAAAAATTTGGGTGTTAATTGGACACTTTTCATACCAAAATGGCTTCCAAAGTAAAAAAAAATTGAACGTTTTTTCAGAATTTTTTACTTTATCCATTTATTTTTCCCTCAATGGGTCAAAATCTTACCATCAATTTAATTTTGCCTAAAATCACATACAATTGGCTTTCAAACCGCATTAAAATTTTTTTTCTACAATTAACCATTGGCGTGGGAGAATTGTTTTTCTGGACTAAGTGCCAAAAAACTTTAAGGTCCCATATTTTCAGGGGTAAGACTTAGACCCCTTGTCGCCTGACAATTATTTGTTCGTCTGGA
Source organism: Chlorops oryzae (assembly GCA_020466095.1). NCBI lineage: Eukaryota > Metazoa > Arthropoda > Insecta > Diptera > Chloropidae > Chlorops > Chlorops oryzae. The sequence goes on along the minus strand of CM035807.1, from coordinate 15,790,896 downwards.
CCTCCCCTATCACCTCTCTGAATAGTTTCACTCTTAAGCGGGACACCCTGTATAAGCACTGTAGCAATTGAATTTTCCATCAAATCGATTAACAAGTTCTTCCAACCTTCCATTGCATGTGCCAATGAAATAGACTTACCTAACTTAGCTTAAAGAGCTTCAATGCCAACCCTTAGATTTAGACTCTCTCCCGAAAAAGCTGTTAATATATAGCCGCCTTACTAACCGAACTTCTTGCATATAAAAAGATAAAACTTCTTGCTTCAAAAAAGATTTAAAAAATAAAAATAAAAAAATCTCTTCTTTTTTTTCGATAAGAATGAAAAGCTTAATTTATGAACTACTTCCTTAGGCGATGTTCTAATACCCTTGCTTGAATGTACCAATGCTTCAAGATCACCAACAGCCGCAAGCAAGCATCCGTACAATAATGCCTCCTTTGATACGAGCACAATCAACACTAATGCCAGTAACGATTCGACGTATTCCGATGTATCTGCCGCCAGCAGTGTCGTCTATGCCGATCAATGGTCAAATAGATATTTGAAAGCAAAATTCAATACGAAAACTGGAACGATCGCTGGCATACAATTTCTCATATACAACGGCGATGTTTGAACTCCTTACACGGCAAATGTGAAGATTCATAACAAAAAAACAAAAACTTTAATCTTTCCGTAGACTAATTTATAATCTTATATTTTTTTTCCCACTGTAGTCCTCTTTAATTGTCCCCATCTTTCTATTGCTTCCCACTCTTAATGGCTCTCGAATAAAAATATTATTTTATAATATCGCTTTTAAGTTGAAATAAAGCTCACTAACATGGCTTTTCCTTCATGCATCAAACTGGCTTTTTAAATGAAAAACCAGACAACTATTGCTCTATCTAAATTTCCATAAATATTTTCATATTTAAATCATTGATAGACACACAACACACAAACACACACACACGAACTAGAAAGCGCTTTTGGATGACCACAAATGCTTGAAAATCTTTTATTGTCGGACAATTTGCTTCAATGTCTCCCCGCAGGCTATTTTCCCGAACAGTATACTGACAGCAGTATAAAAAAATATTTCAATAATTTTCCAAAAGTTATTTTTCATATGGGAAATTTTTGCGAAAATGTGAATTTCCACCGCATACACATAAAACACAAGGTGGATGCTTTGAATATTTTTAAAAGCGAATGAAATGAGTCCATCCATTTATGCGTGAAAATAGCAGAATTGTAGCCTTGAACGAATCAGCAAGCGCATCAAAATTCTCGGTATGTGGGACACAACGTGACTTGACTCATTTAAAAAATAACGCAAAGTGGCACCAGCAGCAGCAGCAGCAGCAGCATGAACAGCATGAGCAGCAGGACCAACAATGATGCCACTGGCACTGCTCCCAAGTTGCATCTTCACAGGTTCAAGCCTGCCGCTTGTTTGCCTAAATTGCCGCACCCACTTTTCGCTTGCTCCACTGCTCGTGTGCATATTTACATGTTGCGCCTTAATGCTCTTTTACGTCCGTTATATAAAACAAAGCATACAAGCAGGCGATACGTCGCAAAATGAGGGCCAACAGTTTTTAGAAAAAAAAAAAAAAATAATAAAAATAAAAGAATCGTGGAAAAAATGTAAATAAACAGCGTTTGTCAACAGCGCTGACAATGAACACAAAAAAGTTGAGAGAACAAAAAAAAAATCCTAGTTCACAAAAGAACAATAGTGAAAGGCACTTGAGCATCAAGCGCACAATTCACGCAACAATTGCAGCTGCCAACATTTCAAAAAAAGAATTTTTTTTTTGTTCTTAAATCATAAAAAAAGACCATAAAGAGGAACATTGTAAAAACAATATGTATCTGCACGAAATTCAAATGCGCTTCATCATGGTTCAAACAGAAAAATTTGCAATTTTTTTTTTGTGTGGAAAGCGCACTCCTCGGAGAATAAGTGGTCTCATTTGAATCATTTGAAACCAAAAAGGAGAAAGAAAAAAAAAATGGCTGCATGCATGACTCTTATTGAGATTAAAAAATGTTTTCAAACGCAATTCATAAATGCACTCGAAATGTTGCCATCATCGTTAGCATCATCATCATCATCGTCTACATGGGAACATACACATATGTTAGCAAAGGATTTTGCGACACTCTTGATGACGAATGAAAATCCATTAAGCTCAATGAGTACCGAATTGCTGAAGCAAATGTGAAGCCGCTTTGATTGAAATGCAAATTGCCATAAATGAAGGCATCAATTAAAGATTTCACACATACACACACATATATAAATACATATATTTTTATGTACCCATACATCATTATGCATTCGAAGAGTTCTTATAAAATATCAAAGAACCTTTTCATGGAATTTCCCATTAGCACCAACCAGCTTTCTAAATAATCAAATTCAAAGCTAACAAAGAAGAAAACAAATTCTCCAATTTATATGCTCATGTCGTCATTCGATTGCGACTCCTTGGAGCAAAACTGCACAATTGCTATTAGCATAATTAGCTCAAGAAGAGAACGCAAAATTAGAAACAAAAAAGAAATAAGAAGAAGTCATCTAAGGCTCTTAATTTATAAGAATATAAGTTCTCTCTTTATGAGCATTCATTTGTGTTGTTTGTTTTATACAATACAGCAACCGTGCTTATTAAACGGGCGTCGAAAAGGGGGCAGATTAAGTTTCAAATTGCTGTGATATCAATTTATTTGGGCTTTAAACAATTTGGAATGTCACTTTTTTCACTCCCTATCGGAACTCGGGAACTTCCCCATCCCTTCAGGATAGCAAGCTTTATTGAGCGAAAAAAAAATGGGTTATTAAATAGGTGTCCGAACCCGCGGGTATCACAATCGATCGGTGATCCCTGCCACCTATACTAATCTAACCTAAAATAAGTTCTAAGAAAAACCGTGGATAGAGTAATTTGAGCCAGAGATTTGTGATACCATTTTTGAGTATTGTACAAATTAAGGTAACTCTAAAGTACTAAAAATGTTCATTCCGTTATTTTCCCCATAACACTCAATCGCACCAAAACCTCCCCCACGCCCTCCACCCCATCCCATCGTCCCAGTGCAAGGAGAAAATAACTTATGACCTGTGAAATTCATCCTCATCTCAAGCATTGCGTTTTATTTTCTCTTTTTTTACACCCCAATTCAATTCACTACTCCCCTTCGCTGTACTACGCCACTGAAAATTTCTGAAGTTTGTGGAATTCACACTCATCGCACTTCCTTAAGGTGCAGCTACATTTGCACCGGGGCTCAAGTCCAAGACGAAAAGAGCCAACTCACAAGTCTCTCGTAAATTGCTATCTTGTTGCAAAGTAAGTCGTTGCGACTTAAAAAGAGTAGAGAATTATACGCCCAAGTACTATTTCACATAAGGTCAATTGTGTAAGGCAAGCATTCAAACGTACACACACACACAAATACATTCGTACTCTGAGCATTCCCGAAGCACATTTCAGTTCAAAGTGTAACCATACGCAAGAACTTTTTCCCCTCGTCCTTTCCGTTCCATCCGTTCAATGCGATTTGTTTTTGTAGTCCGACTACACTTACTCGAATACGGAATTTGTCCCCAATGTGCTTGCTTATATGAGAATGTTACTTGAACAAAAATATGCGTACACAAGGAGCATTTTTGTATGACGATCGCAGCTACAATTGCTGCCACTTTGAGGCTCTGACTGTCTAATCTCACTGTGTGTATCGTGTTGTGTGCGTTTGTGTGTGTGTGTGTGTGTGCTGAATGTCTGCGACTGACAACTGTGTTTGTTAGTATCTAGTGTAATCATCATTAGCTTTGCTTTTCATTCGCACAATAAAAGCAACAGATATGTCACAGGTGCGCTTGACATTGTGTCGTAATTGCATAAGTCGCGCTTGTGAAACGCGACCCCGTTTAGAGAAAGAGAGGGAGAGAGAGAGAGAGGGTGGGAGGGAGAGAGAGAGAGAGAGAGAGGAGAGGGAGGGAGAGAGGGAGAGAGGGAGAGAGAGAGAGGAGAGAGGAGAGAGGGAGAGGAGTGAGAGAGAGAGAGAGAGGGAGAGAGGAGGAGAGAGGGAGGAGGGAGAGAGAGGAGAGAGGGAGAGGGAGAGAGGGAGAGAGAGGGAGAGAGAGAGAGAGAGGAGAGAGGGAGAGAGAGGGAGAGAGAGGGAGAGAGGGAGAGAGAGGGAGAGAGAGGAAGAGAGGGAGAGAGAGGGAGAGAGGGAGAGAGAGGAGAGAGGGAGAGAGAGGGAGAGAGAGAGAGAGAGAGATCATTTCGACTGATGCTAGTTCGACTGAGTTGTTATCAAGTGTTTGTCTTGTTGTTGCTTTTCCCCCAATTTTAACCTAGAAATGTCCTTTCAATTCAAAGGACATAAATCATGCATTATTATTTACCGTCGAAATAGTGAAATGAGCAGCTCAAACGCTGCATTCATGATGATAACAAATCATCATCATACGCATGTGCTCTGCATAAACGACATCATCATATCACTCCAGAGGTCCATGATGGCAATAAAAATTTAATTCTGATTTACATGATCCTGGAAACATCGAAGGGCAACACATAAAACTGTCAAACTCTAATGTGGCAGGCATTTGTCAAATGGAAAATGAGCATAGAAGTTTTTTTCTTCTTTTTTCTACTTCTTTTTTTTTGGAGGCATAGGAAACTTTCATCGTTCGGTTATTCTTGATATTTTTCCTTCAGATGGGTTTGCCCATTCATGAATACATATTCGGACGTTCCAAAGTACCTACATACATATAAGGAAGTAGCTTGTACAAACAAACATACATAGGTAGCTCTGAAGTCAAAAGTAGGATAATTTATCCTTGCAACATTTTGTCATTTAACGAGTTCCACTTTCGACCATTATGGGCGGACGCTAAAGACTCCGACATGTTTGCTGACATTTATTTTGTTTCCGACGAGAACTTGAACTTATTTTTCGATATCCTTAACATTCTCGTTCTTAAAGCAAACACATTGGAAGCTATGGTCTATGCTTTTATCGTCCTGCTTCTGACACTGATGACTGAATTCGAGTGAAGGTAACATATTTCAATTTTCACATATTCTCAGCCCTTGAATGTAAGTGGGCTTTTCATAAGGATTCAAGACGCCGTAGAAAAGTTAAGCGTGAGAGAATTTGTTTGTGTGTGTGTATGTGTGTTTGTGTGGCAAGAAGTGAACGAGAGCAATAACAATAAAATATAATAGTGAAAGTACAAAAGGAGCGAAAATAAAGTAAACACGCATAAATAAAGAAAAGAAAAACGGCAAAAGTCAATTTTAGATACCGAACACAATGGAAATACTTATGAAATCTAACGAGCTCATGGCGCTGTTAGAAAGTTTTTAATAAAAACTTCTGTCAACGTTAATATAAATGAAGAGAAAAAACAAATAATAAATAAAATAAAATAAAATAAAATAAAATAATAATAAAAAAGAATAAATAAAAATGAGTTGTGGCTTCAAGTTTGAATGGTTCTTTTGTCAAATGAATTGTTTGCTTTGAACGCTGTGTTTGATGAAAATTCTTTGTCGTTCTTTTTTCTTTTTTTTTTGTGTAAGGAAGGCAAACACGTTCGAAAAAAGCTGTTCGACTTTGAAAAACTTTGTTCTATATAAAATGTGGTAATATACATTGATGGCATGTATTAATCGATTTGTTGACACACATATACATCGATATTATCTATAAATTCATTATTAGGACATGTACCTATATATATTCTTTTAAGAGAAATATTTGGGAAAATATTTATTTATTTACAAAATTTTGGAGTTAAAATACATTTTAATCCTACATGAAAGAAAATCGAAAAAAAAAATTTTTCTTCTCAGTGAAGTCAAGCAGAGTTTTCATACTCGTAGTGGTAGAAACGACTACCTTGAAAAAAAGCAAAGCTCAATGAGTTTGTCGATACATTGAGCATAAAAATATCGAATTCGAGATTTAGAGTAGGTACAACGAACTTATCGGAAATCGAAAATCGAAAAATTTACCATTAATCTAATATTCATAGCATTGACTGTAGACTAGTCGCAGGATACCTCTCGGTTCTACTGATGCAATAATAGATAGATTTGGCTCTAATTCTCTAAATCGAGAATCACAAGAGCTCTAGAAATTTCTACTATCTTAAAACTTTCGTGGTATTAATTTTTCAATGAATTCTTAAAACAAGAGAATGGATACCTCTTTACTAATAGCAATCCGTTTTAAAGAACTCATTTCAATCCCTCTTTCCAGCATGTAAAATCGAGTTTGGGAAAAAAGTTTAAGCAGCTCTAGATATACATATATGTTGGTTAAAAGGTAAAAAGGCTTTCTACACTGATCGGCACAAATCTAGAAAATCTCAACAAAACATCGTGTCTAACGTAGTTCAAAGATATTTTCCCTGGATTTGGAGCTTCTCTAACCCAGCCTGATCTTAAATAAACTCATTTTTTTAACCCTAAGGTTGAGAACACACCGGATCAAAACGGAAACGGAAACTAAACGTTTTTGTTTTGTTAGTCAAGTTTTTCGTTTCGTTTTGACTAATCTGGTGTGTTCGGTCTCATAAACACAATGTACTGTTTGTTTTTGAAAAAGTTTTGTTTCGGTTTCATTTCGTTCGATCTGGTGTGTTCTCAGCCTAAAGGATAGCTTTCAAAACTTACGAGATTATGTTGCATTATTAAACCCATAACAAGTCTCTTACACTATAAAAATTTTTATATTTGTGACAAAATACCCCTTCCATAGTCAGTGTGCTTAATTTCCACTGATCATCGTACTCAGTTGCTTTTTCGGATAACACTGGGGGTCATTTCTGAGGTCTGTTCAATAGGTTATGAAAGATGTGGTCTATAAGTAGTCACAAGGTCTAAATTTTATCTATAATTAAACTCCCTATTTTGTCACAAGAGACTGCTGTGAGAATCCTACTCGAGAAGGTAGCAGCAGAACAAGTTAAGTTCGGAATTCCGAACTAACGTTAGTTAAATTATCACAAGGATATCTATATATTTTGCTCTTCTTTCTTGTGTTTTTGCATGTTTTTTCCGCTTTTGATTTATTCAAATTTTCTCCTGCACGATTTCTTATTTTTGCTATTTTAAAAAAAAATAGTTTATGTGTAGTAGTAAAAATAATTTCCCGAACAGTTCAATAACAAGTTAATTCAATTAATTTCTCTTCGTACTTTCCACAACACGCTTATGAACCACGCCACATTCACCAACTAACACTAACCAATGAAACTCACAATAAACCAAAAAAAAAAAAACCGAAAAAAATTGTCGACTTTTGATGCACAACTGTAGTATATATTGCAGACCCGGACTTAATATTGCCGCGCGGCGAATTGGAATTTACAACATTGGATCCGACGCTGAAGTAATGTAAACTTTTCACATTTTATCAAGTCTTCATTTCTAGTTGTTCTGTACGAGTTAACTCATTCAAAAATTGAGAACCATTTTTTATAGATCAAAATAATACAAGATTAGATCTTAAATCGAAATGGGTTAAACGAGATCTGTTGAGTTTTAGGTAAGCTAATTTAGTTGTATATACATTCATAGTCTAAATGAGAGTGTTAAAGTTTAGCTTAAATATACAATTGAGAAAAAAAAATTGAATAATTCAAAGAAAAAAAAGAAAAAGAAGATAAAATAATAATTAATTAAAAACCATTTCACCGCGAGACCACATGCATTCGAAAGAGTCGAAGAGTCAAACGCAGAAAGGATATATCCATATATATAAAAGTATATGTATATATACATATATACGAGTATAAGTATGAATATTTGTTTAAAGGATAATTCTGAGTGTCTAGCTCCAAAAGAAACAGAGCAGTTCATATTCAAGCATATTAAGCTACACACTTCAAAGTTGTATAATAAATTAGATCTCATTATTCTTCGAAAAAAAAAGTCTGCCCATAATTAATTGTAAAATGCAAGTTGAAAAAAAAAACGAATAAATAAATTGCATTTTAAATAGCTTGTTAAATCCTTCAACTACTTAAAACTGTAAATTATTGATTTCAAAATGAATTTTTCCTCCTCTCGTTTTTTTTTTACTGTACATAAATCTAGGAATCCGATTTGAGTAAGTGAATGGTTATATTTAATAACTTCTGTCAATGAATTATTAGCAAATTTTTTTTCAAGTGCAAACTTGTATGAAAAAACAAACTATATTGAATATTCGACAGAAAAAAAAACGTAAAAACATATTGAATCTAAAGCAGATGAGATACAGATGAGAGTAGATCTACGCAATGCGGCGATAGTGTGAACGCAATTTTTGTACCCTGATGCTGACCAGTGTGATCATCTTGAACGAATTTGATCCCAAATTTATTGTTCCCCGATATTTTTTATTTTATTTTTTTTTTTTTTTTGACAATTTTCGACGATATTGTGAGCCTCAACAGTGAGTGTGTAAATTGTTGAAAATTTTGTCGATCTGGCTAGATAAAAATCGGCTTAATAAAAACGCGGGAGTTAAAACAGCTCTGTCCAATAAAATTGAAGCATTTCCGAAGGGATTCGAATTCAGCGATGATTCTATTTTAATGCCCACAGCTGTAGCTTCCTATTTAGCGTAGCTACTACGCGAAATTTGCGAGAAACTTAAAAAAAAATCTATAAAAAAAAACAAATCCAACATTATAAATGTTTAATAACTCTGCCTGTTTTACAATTAATTTCAGCGACCATTTTAATTAATCCTTATTTTTCCCCCCACTGAGAAACTTTCCGGCAATTGAATAGAACATATTTTTCCCGAATTTAGCTCGTAATTTTTGAGATACTAAATGCGTAAAAAATATATACATACATACATACATATATAGAGAATGTCGCAACTCCAACTAAGGGAGGAAGAAAATAAACGATTTTAATTAGCGTGGACACTGTAAAAATATGAATAATTAAATTACATAAGAACTTAAAATTAATAGGCTTAATAATGAAATAACAATTAATTTAAAGCGAGGCAAAAAAACAAAGTAAAGGGGATGGCAGCAAAAACAATACGAAACTGATTGTAATAAGAGTCATTAGTTTTTAATTAAAATTGCATCTGATCTATTAAATGAATATGTTTACGATAAAGAGAAAAAAAAAGATATAAAAATAAAAAAAAAATCACAAAACAAAAAACACGAATAAAGCAGAAACGGAACGTGAGAAGGACAAGATACCATTAATTCGAATGAGAAATAAAAAAAAATCAGTTATAAACATAATAATTGCTATCGGAAGGAAGGCGTACACACGCACGAACATGCATGTGAGCATGATTACGATAGCAATTAAGAAAATTAAAAAAAAAAAACGAGATGAATAGCACAATAAGATATGTTATGTAAGAAATGAAATGAAATTAATTAAAAGTAATTATTAAAAAAAAAAAACAATAAATGCATTCTTCATTTGTTGTTTGCGATAAATTACTAATGATGGTGCTGGAGCAATAAGGTGAGTCCAAGGACTTCTCAATATTCAACTTATCTAAAAACAATGGAGCCCAATTTCAGTGCGCTTTACTTAATTTCAATAGCCGGAAGGGTTTTCATAACGAGTTTTCTATTTTCTTGGAATAGATTTTTCAGTGAAATTAGGGAAAATTTAGACTGTGGTTAGACTTTTCTGCAGGATTAAATAATTTTTTTATTCTTTTTTGTTATTTGTTACACATATTCAGATGATATGACTATATGGAAAAATCATATTGATGCATATCAATCACAGGTATACCCGATAAGTATGCAACTTTTTTTAAATTTGCCATTTTTAAGGATGTTGCACCCGCCTGAGCGTATTGAAACCTAGCATACTTAATCTTGGTATAAAACTCTATTTTCGAGAATTTTAATTCAAGCTAGTACCGTACGTCAAACAACAAAAAAATTGTCATGGAAAAATATCCTTCAACGGGGAGCATGTATTGGTTTTCGCAAAGTTGCCTGAAAAATATTTTTGTAATATTTTCTGAGTAATTTTCTATATATGAGCTTTTGAATGAACATTATATCTTTGTAATTGCCTTAGATATGATTTTTTAAAACTTTTCTTAAAAAAATCCCTCTTTTTCAAGGATATTCAAGGAATATAGGAGATAGAGAGCAAAACTTGGCGCAAATTAAATGTTTTGCATTGATATAAACAGTAAAATAGCTAAAGTTGAAATCGGCTTCTGGGACCGAATCACTATGCTTTGTTAACAATGACGAGGGTTATGACATCTGTGATCTATTCTGCCACTCTGTGTTTTATACACAACTAGGAAAATTTAAGTCCTTTGATGAAATTTTTTAACTCTATCTTTAAGCTTGAGAATCTGTAGGTAATGAAATTTTCTGAAATTAATTTGAATAGGATTTTCTTATCTTACTCAGATGAAGAGACGTGTTACTGCGTTACCCTGTACCGAAAGTTGTGTAACTATTCCCTAAATAAACATACATAAAATTACAGACCAGTAAAATTCCCTTTTCATTTGCCATTCAATTTGCTTTCAGACATAAGGAAACCCTCTCAACATGGAACTGCTCCAAGAGTGGACTTTTTGGAGTCACTTAGAAGCCATTAAAGTATCAGGCCTATTCTCAATATTGTCAGGGAATTTTCCCATTGTGGACTCGAAAGAAATTCTCACACAATTATACAAACACACTGAGAAGGGGAAAATGAAGGGCTCAAAAACTTCGAACATTTTTAAGCAAAGGTAAGTAATTACATTCCTTCTTTTTCTGGGGTAAAAAATCTATTAGGAAACAATTCCCGGGGAACATTCATTTAGTAATTATATTATTCTTATCCCTTATGCACCTCATGAGGTGTGATTATCCATTTTCTTACACTCGTCTGAAAAGAGGTGGGGTCTTTACTTCTATAACTGGACACCACAAAGAGTCACATTAATTCGAAGTTAAGCAACAATAAAATAGTTTCCACAACCTTCACGAATGTCCTTACGAATGCTAGAAATATCGTTTATTTTGACTAGTGTCCCTATGAGAAATCCCGAACCACTCCATTTTAAATTGAACATCCTCATTGCTGCAGGATATTTCCACAGAGTGATAATTGATCATAATAATCTATTACAATAATAATCTAAACAACAACTAGCTATAGGTACATGAAATATTAATAGGATTAAATTGAATATTAAATACGTTTTGTCCTGAGCATTTACCAACCACTCCAACTCCCCAAGACAATGAGCGCAATCGAAGCTGTATAAAGTTACTTAAAATAGAAAAAAAAAATTAATTTCTTTTGTAATTTTAAAATGAACGGCGAGCTTGCGTGACAAAGGAAAGCGTTTTTTTTTCGTCTCGAATATTTTCATTTTTCATAAAGCATTTCATTATAAAAATGTCAAGGAAAAGAACTTAGTACAAAGGCTTCCGCTGGTCAAGGTAAGACATTTAAGATTAAATATTTCTTTCGAAAGGTACTTCTCAAACAATAAATTCTGTAGCTTCTTTTTTTTTTTGTTTGTATTTTGTTGCTTTTTACTTTTGTTCGCGCTTTTCAATGTCTGTGAACGTCAACCGGCAGGATCTTTCTTTTTGAAGAGCTTTTAGTAGTTGTTACGAAGCTGGAGATATTATTTTATTTATATATATATTTTTTTTATTTTTAATATTTTATTATTATATACTTCCATTGCTGATTGGGAGAACAACATAGTTTTGTGCTTTGAAGGAAATATCAAATTTCAATCTCGTTTGGAACGAGCTTTTATTCAATTATCTTTAATTTAATCTTCAAAGAAATTGTTCTTTATCAAAATGAGTTGCTTAGCATCTTGATTCATCATTATTCTAGGAAACTAAATGTAGAATGAATTCAAAGATTTATCTAAAACTTCATAGGACTAATATAATTGTGGAAACAATAATAATAGCCTCTCATACAGTTTGATATCCAATATATCAGGATTTAATGTCCTTGCTGCAACCGCTGTGTCTAAGGATGACAAAACATACGTCATGTGATGACAAAAGTCCTCTAAAGACACTGGAACTGAAATTCATCAGAAGCTTTCAATTGATATCGTATAAGTTGCCATTATTAGACTTTCATGGAAACCGAATGAGCTGCTTTCTTGTTCTAATTCTCTCTCCCTCTCTCTTTGTCACTCTTACTCGCTCTGTCACTCTTTTTAATCCACTAACTGCAGCCTTAGAGCAAATAATAAATAATTTCTCGATTGCCTTACGGGGCAATGATTGAAGTTCTTCGAATGAAAACAGTAAAATGCTTTAATAAGCGTATAACTGAACTGTCACTTGAAATCAACACTTGAGAAATCACATAATTAATGAAACTGTTTCACTATGGAGTATACGCAAACATATCAAGTATAATTTTGGACATATTCGATTGTCCTTCTCGGAGGAGTAATAGTTCAAAATTGAATATAATTTTCAATTTCCAAATACACTTGCTTCAAATTATGCTATTCTCAATTGAAGGTTGAAGCTTCTTAGATCAAAGGAGACCGGAATTTTATAAGCTTATACCTTTTGATGATTTCAAAAGAAAATTGTCGTCCTTCGTGCCTTGAAAGGAATTAACTACAAAAGATCGCAAGTGCTTCGAGGTCGAAAGGTTTGGTGAATTAAATTGGTTCCAAAAATGTAATTAAAACTTGAAAATTTAAAATCGTCAAAGACTAAATTGGCGAAAAAGGCTTCCGGCTCAACCGAAACAGAACGAAATGAAAATGAAAATGCTAAAAGCGTAGATAGATTCGGAAAGTGCATAATAATTTTATACGCTCGCTTGACTTCTTTATGTGAATTTCTTATTTCGCTTTTAAAATTGTTTTTTTTTTAATTTTTTTTTTCGTACATTTTCGTTGGCTGCATTCCTACGCCGAAAAGTAAGTGCCTGACACAAATACGTCTCTCAGTAATCCGAGCGTTAATAACAACGCTTATCAACAGCAGCATCGCGCAGTGGCAAATGCGAATGGATGAAAAAAAAGTAAGAGAGGAACACAATAAAAATAAAAAAAAGAAGGAAAAAAATACAAGAGGAAGACCAAGAAACTGGAGAAAAAACGGAAAAGCTGCAAACCAACAAAAGAAATTAAACAAACGACAATAGCAATGAGTGCAATACTTTTGTACACGCAGTTGTAGTCCTCGTCATCGTTGTAGTCGTCGTATTCAACGTTGCTATTGTTGTTGTTGTTGTTATAGTCGCTTCAGCATCATCAAATAAAAAAGCAAAGAGCATAATGTAAGATGCACTAGCCCTGACACTTTCAACTGACAGCACAACAGCGCCATCCATTATCATCAGCTTGCAATCTTGTTGCATGCACGCGGAAAACAAAAACAAGCTCTTCTGGAATTTATAAAAACGAAGAAAATTCGCGATAGCAAATAAAATGTAAATGAAAAGAAAAATAAAAATAAAATAACCCAAAAAAAGGACGAAAATAAAATATAAAAAAAACAATGAGGAAAATAATAAGAAGCGACAAAAATTGAATGGAAAACAAAGAGGAAATCTGACAGAAAGTAAAAAACCACACACAGAGACTTCTACCACTACTAATTGAACACTACTGTATTCCTTGAAGGATGAAGGAGTAAAGCCAAAAAAAAAAAAAAAACGACAAAAAAATGTTTAAAGGGGAAAAAACACTATCGCACTCGTATTGTTTTGATGCGTTTCTCCATTCTTTTACTCGTCCGAATGATAAAGCAGCAAAATTAATGCTCCGAAATGGGGAAAAAATTCCTTATTCAAGAACATTAATAAGAGAGAACAAAAACTTTTGATTGATCGAATATGTAAGGTGAACTTCATTGGGTTTATTTAAATCCATAACAATTTTTCCCTAGAAATAGCTAAATTTGTAAATTTCCAAGAGAAATAAAGTACCCTACAGCGTTGACTGTTTGATGTTAGCTATGAAATTCTATGAATTTTCATTCTTTCATTCATGTGGAACACGCAACGTATACGCAATGTTTTCACTCCGATTTGATACCATATCACATTACTCATACGACCTACGAAAAAATCATATTGATGCATATCAAGCACAGGTATACCTGCGAAGTATGCAACCTTTTTTTGAACTTGGCATTTTTAAGGATGTTGCACTCGCCTGAGCATATTGAAATCTAGCATACTTAATCTTGGTATAAAACTCTGTTTTCGAGAATTTTAATTAAACTAGTACCATACGTCGAACAATAAAAAATTTGTCATGGAAAAATATCCTTCCACGGGAGCATGTATTGGTTTTATCAAAATTGCCTGAAAAATATTTTTGTAATATTTTTGAAGTAATTTTCTATATATCGGCTATCATATCTTTATAATTGTCTTAGATATGATTTTTTAAAAGTTTTCTTTTTAAAAGATATTCAAGTAATGAAAAAACGGTTCCGGAGAGGAGCAAATCCTTTGAAGACGAAAGGGTATGGTGGGCTTAGCCGGTAAAAGTCCGGCACACCGGTCATCGTGACGACCTGACCGATGGTGCATGAGGATTCCCGACCCGCAAAAAAAAAAAAAAAAAAATATATATAGGAGATAGAGAGCCAAAACTCGGCGCAAATTAAATGCTTTGCATCGATCTAAACAGTTAATCAGCTTAAGTTGAAATCGGCTTTTAGGGCCGAATCACTCTGCTTATTGTGCTATACCCTTTGCCATAATTGATGGTCAATTATCAACTATTGAGATAGCTGCAGAATCAGATGGTTCACACAATTAAAATTGTAAAACCGATTCAAATTTCATAAAGCGATTGATTGTATTTGAAGATTCTGATCATTTGAATTTGAAAAAGAAAATGCTAGCGACTCCATATTCCACATTATCCTATCTTTAGAGTTGGTCTGTTTAAATGAAATTTGAATACAGTGTCAATGCTTGGAAATTTGATTCGAATTGCATCCGCAATTCCATTTAATCACACCAATCACAATCACTTTTTTAGGTTTTAACACATCCTTTTTAAAACACACATGATGTGATTCTCAAGGATTTATAATTCTGAAAGCTTTTAACAACAGTGAAGCAATAAAATTCCCTCATTTCTGCTCAGAATGGCTGTGACGGATGTGACCTTTAGGACCATTTTCCATATACAAATAAATTATAAATAATTTTCTGGTTCTACCCTAAATCGGATATGATTATCAGACTTCAGTTTTCTGACGACCAAGTCTTATTTCAACATTAAAGCTTTTATACGAGTTTTCTCTTAAACGAATTAATATTCATCGCTAATGGAATTAAAATGCCCTTTCAAAACGATCTGTAATTTCCTCCTCAATAAACAACGGAAATTGTTTGTACATTTTAACGCCTCACTTGCGCTTTCTAAGTTTTATTTATTCCTTTTTCTCCCCCCGTTTTTTTTTTTCTTGTCGTTTCTTGTCGTTGTATCCCTACACAAAATTTGAAATTTTTTTTCATTTTCTACACCACCCACAACCCCCACCCTTTCATCATGCAACAAACTACAACACAATTGCAATAACATCATTAACAGCAATATCAGTAAAAGCATAGAGCAACAACAAATGCAATAGCAAAAGGGAACAAAGTGCACGGCAGCGCAACAGTCGACAACACCAACGTGACATCATTGCACTTCATTCCGACGCTTCAGTTCGCTGCCATTATTAACTTGTCCATTCGAAATGGCGAAGCAGCAGCTATTTTCCTGCTGCCTCGTTGCCATCATTTTGTTTCTTATCCGCTGTTGAATGGCCAGCAGTAGTCGTAGTAGTTCCGCAACCTCCAACGCCACCACTGCCGCTGGCACTGGCACTGGTCTCCTTCACCGTAAATGTCACATAATAGCGTTTATTACTGTCCAACTTATCCGATGGCAGTGATATCAGTTGTTTACTCTTGCCGTGCGTAAGTTCGAGTGCCATTTTTCCAGTGCAGCTGACACCACCACCACCGCCAGCGCCTCCGCCCGCACCGCCGCCGCCGTCGCCACCACTATTGCTTTTCGTCAGTATTTTTGGCAAGTAAAAACTACCGACGCCGGTCTTCCTGTAAGGTCCGAAGCCCATCTTCGGCATTGTATGATGATTTATCATTGGAACTGCAACCAAGAAGAGAAGAAAAATAGAATGATGAGGATTTTTAACAAGAAGTAAATGATGAAAATGAAAATGTCGCAAATAAGTTATTTAATTATATACATATTACGAATGAATTGAGCCGCCCATTTTGCACAGCGACAAATCACATTTATCAATGTTCGCTTGCACAATAAAATCCTACTTAACCTCAATTCTGGAATCAACGAAATGACGGGAAATAATTAAATGACGCTAGCTTTCTGACAGTTGTGCATTGCTCATCTGTCATTATTCCACAAAAAAAAAAAAAAAGTATATATATTTTTACAGAAATGCAATATAAGAAACCCCAGCATTTTCAGCATAAAGTTGCAATAAAATCAGACAAAAATCATGGAACAAAAAAAATAAAAATAAAATGCCGACAAAAATAAAACCGAAATTCTTCAAAAAAAAAAAAAATTATATCATGTTGAATGTCATTCGTCGAGTACCCTATATACCACCATATAGGTTGAAGGGAATATACGTACGTATATAAGAAAATAATATCTTCGAAATCTTTGTGCAAAATTAAAACATTAATTCCGAAATAAATTCTGCTTACGGAGCGAGCAGCAGCAGCAGCGACGGCAAGTCAAGCGTCATGCTGAGTTTTGTGACAACTTAAGTTTCTTTTTTTCCCTGTCAGGCACCCCCTGCGGACTGACAGCCTTTATGCGTTACTTCAACTCGAATAACGCGCACTTTGATGATGCAACAACAACAGCAACAACAGCAACCACACCAACAACACACGCATTCGCGTATTCTCGCGATGGTGCAATAAAAACACAAGTTACGATGAACGCAAGGAGATAAGAATTCCGCAAACCGACCAGCAAATACAAGACCTAAACCCAAAAAACCCAACTCAAAGATGCAAGAGAGAATGGAAGCAGGACTTAAATAAAACAACAACAAAAGAAGAAAATGGCATAAATTCCTCTTGCAACTCAAATATGTAGGATCAACTCGAAACTAGACGAAACTTCGCGACGGAGTTGCTGCATTTTTTCATCTCTATTTTACGAAGGAAAAGTCATTTCCTCTCGGGGCAACCCCCCATACCAAGGATGCAGCGTGGCAGTGGTACTTTGGAACTGCAATGCGAACGTCTGCGGCATGAGACGCGCTTCAGATTTTTGTAGGCGAGCGGCTACAATTGTCGCAACGCAGATGAAGATGATGATGAAGAAGAAGGAATAAGAAGAAAGAGAAGTAGACGGAGAACAAACAATTTGGCAGAAGTAAGTAGACCAAAAGTAAAAAGTATGCAAGTTGTCAAAGAAATGCATTGGTGTGCAATATGTCAAACGATAAGAAAGCAAACTTTCGCCTGCAATAACGCATGTGCCTCTTTTGCCGTAGCTGAAGCCGAAGCCGAAGTATCCTGTGGCGAACGGAGACCTGAAAGAGCAGTTCACAAACTTTCGGTGTGATCAAAAAGCACAAAAATAAAGGACGACGAAAAAAGGGATTGGCTTATTTGCACAAGAGACACAAAAGTAAAAATGTCGTAAAATCAAATCCCAATAAAATGTAGTGAAATGGAAAAAAACCGATTTCAGTCGGGTGCTTTCTTTGGGAAGACAGATTCTTCGACAAGTTTTGTGAATAAAGTCTTTAAAATGCTTTATAGAATTTTTTTTGGTTTTCCCCCTTTTTTTTTTTTGAATCGAGTGACAATTTTCATATCATTCGTCCAAAGAAAACGATCGAATGAGGATTATTTTGTAGGGGAACTTTTCTTGAGTTATGTGATATGCGAGGGTTTTTTTCATTCCGTGTCAGGATATTTATCCTTTTCTCTTATACAATTTTGTTTGTTTCGTATATCATGTCCCACTAGGATGTTTCAGACGTGACCAAGTGTTGAATTTCTTAGACCGCGGTGGGCTTAACATCGATATTTTTATGGCAATATATCGAAATTTTCTATTAATTTTTTTTTTTGTTGGGTAACATATCGTACATCGAAGTGTATTTCCTGATTGTATTGAGCGCTCAGTATTTTTCTCACAACTACAAAATAGAATGGATTTTGAACGTGAAGTGAGAGAGCTGCACCTTTAAGGTTTTACAGTGTACTCTCTCTCTTAAGCGGACACCTACGGGACCGGAAGATGTGTCCGCTTAACAGAGGTGTCCACTTGAGAGGAAACTATTTGAGAAGCAGGAGCACTTTAGCAGTCCCAAAAGGTGTCCGTTTAAGATCGGTGTCCACAAGGAGAGAGCCCACTGTATTTTGTATAAAAGCTTATTATATTTTGACAGTTAAACCTCTCAACTGCAGACATCCTAATATGCCGGAATGTTTTTGTTCCCTGCACTTTTTGCTTGTTGTTTTATTATACAAACTTCACTTTCATATGCAGACATCCCTCATAAGCATAGGTCTATTAAGCTCTACCAAAACCCAAAAGAGCTAGTTAAAATGGCATTTCTGTAATACGAATCAAAATGCTAGCAAAAAGCGATCGGTTTGTTTACCTATAGTTGGCAAAATGGGCATTGCCTGCTACCAATATCCAAAATCAGATGAGAAGAAACCGAAAAAGCTTATATTTGATAAAATTAAAAGCCGTAAGCTTCATTGGACGGAAACTATTTCTACACTACCACTTTTCTGTCTGACATGGTTCTTGGTTGGCTGTTCAGCTCAAACCTATCCACGAAACTTAAGCAATGCAATCGGAGGAGAACGAATGACATCTAGTCTATGCAACAAACTATTTATACTATAACTTTAGAAGATTAAGAAGACAGAAATCGAATCTTCTAACAATGCGAATGCGATCTCTTCATACACCTCCTACACAAATCCTCTTGTCAAATGGAATTTTATCTTTCACCAACTCGTTTTAATTTGATTTGGCTTAAGCACATTCTTGAGTTAGAAACTTACGTCCTCAATTAAATTGATGAACTTATAATGATGGCGCATAACGATGCTCATCCAACGGGTTTTTCTTGGAATCACAACAAAACAAAAAAGGTCCCAAGCACACGCACACATTTAAAAAACAAACAGAAGTTCATTTCACCAAACCTGTGAACGACCCTAATTCATTTTAATGGAAGCTGGTTTTGTGCTTTTTTTGAAGAAAAAAACCCTTCACAATCTCCCATTCGAGGAAAAATCCTTCAAGCCTGAAGGTAGGAAAAGAGACTGACGGTCTCGAAACAACCATAATTAAATTTTATTAAAACGGCACATTATTTTGCCCTAACTTTTTTGACTATTCAAAATGATTATTTCTGAATTTTTTTATTATATTTTTTTTTCACAGAATTAAACCGAAAAGTTTGCAAAAATTTAGCCCAAAATGGAAGATTTAAGAATTTTTTTTTTTAAATAAATATTGCCACGTGCATGGATAACTTTTAAAATACTCACTGTAAGCCGCACATGGAATTCCTGTGTAGGCGTGTATAGCATGAGGACATCGGTGTGTCTTGGTCGTGCAATGTAGAGCCTTTTCATAAGCATTGTAGTCGGGACTTAGACGCCGCTCCGCCTTAAAATAATCAGAAAAAATTCATATTAAAATTTAAAGGCATCAAATCGAAATGATTTTCGCGAACATATTTTCCTTTTGATCTCGAAAATCTTTGGTTTATTTTCAATTTTTTTTTTTTATTTATTCAAGCCTTCTTCTCAACCAGACCCTGTTAATGTCGCCGTTCGTAAGCATCGCTTATAAAAATGCAATTATTTTTTCACATCTTTTTACAACTTCGTGTTCGAATCAAAGAGAACACGCATACAGTCATCCTTCGATTAAAAAAATTTATAGAAAAATAAGTAAGTAAAATTTTGTAGCATACTTGTGGCTGATTATCATTTGAGTGAATATGAACCCAGCTAGTATTTTTTGAAATTTTTTATCAAAAGCGAGTCTTTTGCGAGTCGCCTTTTTGATTTAAAAGATCAAATATGCGCTCGTTTTCTGATCAAAAACGATACTTTTATCGGGAGAAATTGGAACCCTAGCCGCGAGTCTTCTTAGAGAGTCATATTTGATATCATTTGCGAGTCGTTTTTGAGTCATATTTGTTATCATTTGCGAGTCATATTTGTTACTATTTTCGAGTCTTCTACGACTCATATTTGCTATCATTTTGGAGTCCTCTACGACTCATATTTGCTATCATTTTGGAGTCCTCTACGACTCATATTTGCTATCATTTTGGAGTCCTCTACGACTCATATTTGCTATCATTTTGGAGTCTTCTACGACTCACATTTCGAAATTTTTCAAAGACATTTGAATTAGAAAAAATGAGAAATATAGTATGTCATGGCAAAACTTACATAATCAATCTTCTTTTAATCGTGCATGTGATCGATCACTTTTCAATCATCAAGAGGGCTCGAAAACGACTCATCCGGGTTATTGAAATACGACTCGCTTTTGAAACATATTGGAGAGTCGTTTTTGAGTCTTCTTTTAATCATGCATGTGATCAATCATTTTCTAATCATCAAGAAGGCTCGAAAAAGACTCGTAAATGAATCTTCTCATAAAACAGTCTTCCAAATGTTGGGTGGGAATATGAATAATATAAAAGTGCATCATCGAAATTTCGAGGTGATTTAAAAAATAATGAAAATAAAGATTGTATTCTTCAGGACCTTTTGATGATGACTAGCCCCTTAAGTATGCTAAGAAAATTTTAAATTTTTATAATCAAACTCCTTTCGAATTAATCGAGGACTGTTTGCACCAAAAACAATTTCACAAATAATGATCCTTTCAATATGGCGTCCATTTACCCAGTGAAAACTGTAAGCAAATATGAAATTATGAATATGAGCACATACGAACCTCTTCGTAGACTTCATTGATATTCTGAAAATTGTATGTGCCCGGCTTTTGTAATCCTTTCAACGTCTCGTACAGAAACAATTCGAAATTCTTGAACGAATATTCGCTGAAAGAGTAACGCCGCAGGCGAGTGCCGGTTTCACCACCCAAAGCTGCACACGACTTATGATAATCATCGACGGCGCGCTTAACCAGCACAGCTTCGTTTGATTTGTTCGAACGGATCTGGAGAGACTTCAATTCGAGCAGATGTTGAAAAATTTTCCTTTCCATGTAATATCTGGATGAAGAAAAAAAAAGTGCAAGGACCGGAAGGAGATTAAAACAATGAAATGACAGACTGAATAAAAGAAAAATTATTGCACATTAAATGAAATAATTCGGAATTAAAAATGAAAATTCATCTTAAATGAATCAATAATCAACTTCAAAAAGCCTGTTTTCAAAAGTTTATTGAAAAATCCTTATGGCAGAATAAAATTAACTTTGAATGAAGACTCCACGAGGGCTTAATCAATGCAATTTTTCAGTTGAAATAATTTTTTATTTATTTCTCACTCATTAAAGCCGCTTAAATTATGTGAAGTCAGCATTGATTGAGCCTTTAGTGTTGATTAAACTCAAGTAGGGTTTATTAACTAGTGGGGTTTAAGATATTCTTTATAAAGTTACATACATAGTAAGTGAAAAAATTCCACTTCACTTAAGAATATAGTAAAGAAAAATGCAAACTTAAATGCTCTAATTCCAGGCTCCGTTACCAAAATTACCAAAAAAAAAAAAAATAATAATAATTTCAGATTCGTGTTTTTCTACCCGAAAATAGTCTTATCTACTCATTTCATTGAAAAACAAAAATGTGGCATTAGAGGGTTAAGTTCTGATTTGCTTAACCGTATACTCGCATTTAATCGCAAATCTAGAACATTGCCAAAAATGTTACAAAGAATACAGTGTAGCCCCGTTAGGCACATATGAGCCGGCACTCCGCAGACAAGACAATAAGCGAAAGGTCAAAATAGCTGAGTCTTAAGTGGAGGAAGCATTAATTCCTTCTTTGTGAATACTCAATCGATGAGTTTCAAATACTACATTTCAAGAAATTTGAAAATCTTCCCTTTTTATACTTGATCAGTCCTGCCGAAAAGGAGCCTTTTCACAATTTTTCCAATTTTTATCTGTATGTGTGCTTGGTCGAGTCATATGCACTGAAAAAAATTATTTAAGCATGCACTAGCAATAAACTATGAAGTGCATTGTAATGACTTTGCATGTCCCATTTTGTCTTATGTTATTTGATCGCGTATTATGCATTGAGTTTGGAAAAATATATTTTCAGAAAAAAAAATATTTTCTACATAGTCAATAATTTTTAACGTGTACGCAAAAACAGAGCGTGATCTGTTGTTTCGACGGTTCCAGCCAGCTGAGTGCTAATTTTCTCATTTACACAGACGATGTGCATAAAAATAAAAAAAAAGGTACAAAAACCGGCAATAATCCCGTCTATATAGAAGTGTATTACGCTTGGCATTGACATACTGAATGAACCTTTTAAAAAGAACTGAGATGGGGGTCATTAAAAGAAAAGTTTGATTCATCAAAGGCTTTTATTCCTTCCAGATTCCCAATTTCGATTGTCCAAGCAGTTGGTTTGTTCTATTGAATTTCGATTTCGAGGTTGTTGTGAGGATTTTCGTTTGGGACTAACGTTTTTGTCCTGTCACGATCGCCAACTAGTATTTTGAGGATTTTATCGAAATCTTGCACTCGCCTATCGGACCGAATATTTTAACAGAAAAGCTCTTTTTATGTTTTAACAAGTGGATGTATTTTTATTAATTTATGTATCCTACTTCGGTTGTCTATCATACTATTCATCTTACGAACTGAGCTACCAACTGACTTCTTAGTTTAAAATACAAAGCTTATATACTTATTATTCTTAACCTAATTCTGCGCTCTGCAGACGCTGGTGTTGTTCTTCGGGAACGGTGTCATGGGCCTGCTGGCGCATGCTGACCTGTGCAGGTGTGCTTCCGGGTATCTTGGTCGTTTTGTTCCATGACCAATATTCCATTCCGCATATTCGGCGATTCCGCGTAAGGTCACCCATGCTGTAATGTTGCACTTGGCACGTTCATTCGGAGGTGCAAAACGCCAACTTGCATTTCCAGCCATTTGTCCTTCTATTCGTAATTTTCACGTTCCATTCCATGTTTAAAAAAAATCTAGAATCTCGAAAATTTCTGTCTATTTTCATTAAAGGTAAAAACCATAATTTTCTCTATTCAACAATTTAACTCATCTCCAACCTCCGACACTCCCTCTATGAACGTAGGTGGCCGCTCAAAATTGCTACATTCAATTATTTCGCATAAATTCCTAAATGAAAATCGATTCGGGCAAATAGAACTGACAACTATTTATCATAATTATTGCTCGCCGAATTGTAATTTGCGCAAAATGCCTGCCATATGTGTAATATTTTCCCCGATAACAATTTCAATATGAAAAAATTCCAAATTGAATCCTCAGATAAAAGCGTAAATATTTCGGGCAAAACATAAAATGATTTGAATAACATAGCAATTTATATCAAACAATAGCCAAAATAGTCCAAAAAAAAGCACAACAAAACTTCAATTTATTTGATAAAACCTTTGCATACCACGACAACTAAAAATGCGGCAGCATAACTCAAAAATTTCAATCGCTTTGGAATGGCAGAAGCACCAGAAATCACCTTGACTGCAAAAGCTTTATGAGCTTTTTTTTTTAAATGATTGCGAAAATAAGAAGAAGAAAAAAAAGACACAAAATTATTGCACTTCACTGTGGGCTTTTGATATTCCATTGAATCGAAATACGTCCCTGAAATATTTATTTCATGCCAAGTGCACCAATTGCAAAACGTTGTGGCAATGGCCAAAAGGGATTTTAATTCCTCGATGTCCTTCTCAATGTCAAGTGGATAATAATTTGGTCATTTCAAAGTACGATTCAGTTGAAACAAAAAGTAAATCGTTCTCTTAATCGAGGTTGAGCGCAAAACGAGCATCGAAATCATTGAAAAGGACAACATAAAGCCAAGTACCTTTCGGAGTGAATCCTCGAAAGAGTGAAGCTGAAACGACAGATTAGCAAGATGATTTCATCTTCTTTGATATTCATATTTTCTGCGTGCTTCAGTTTGCGTTTTATGGCTTTGAAATTTCCGTAACAAGATTTCGAAACTACTTCAAGTCGAGGGGATTTTATTGAGTGCGTACGCAACGACGAACGAACGAGCGAGCAAAAGATCTGCATTATGCATCTTGCACTTATTGCATTCGCAGCAGTTGAAGGAATTTATTTTTATTCTCCTTTTTTTTTTTTTTGATATCAGATTCCAAAGGAATTCTTCTTATTAATTCTGTCTGCACAAGAACCGCATAAAATACGCGAAGCCACTTTAAAAGTTACCCACTTAGAAAAGAGGGAGAAAGAAAGAAAGAAAAAAAACAACAAAAAAATAAACACAAAAATTTAAAAAGAGAGAAATAGAAAGAGGAGGAGGAAGGTTGGGAAGGGAGAGCAATAAAGAGAAACCCAAGAAATCAAAGCTAGAAAGTCCTCACAATTTGATGCTCTTCAGCGATTGCAATACGGTCTGGACCACGATGACCGCTTCCTCGTCTGCCACCAACGCTGCAGTTGGTTGGTCGCTAAAATTTCGACTTTGATTTTTATTTATATTTTTTTTTTGCATTTTTCGTTCCTTCTAAAGCATGCAGTTTTCTTTTTTGGATTTCCTCCACTTCTTCTCTGTAATTCTCTTTATTCATCAAGCTTCATTTCTTGAACTGTCCACAACGCGACGTAGCGCCGCGTTTTCTACACTTTTTATTAGTGTTGCTCTGCTGCATATCGCTCTGACAAGCATGTCTGTCCTTGGCACGTTTTCATTTTGTTGCTGTTGCTGGCAGTTCGCTTCTATTGCTATTACTTTTACTGCTACGCTACCGCATTCTCTGCCTGCGCCGATGCTGCTGTCGCTGATTTCCGTTTCCGCTAAAGCCTTTTTCTGCTCTTTACTTGCTGCGCTTTTCCTGTTTGTGACACGAATGTGACAAGCGAAAAGTGTTTTTCCGAGGAAAAGCAGCGAAAAGAGTACGCTACAAAAGAGTACTTAAAATAAACCTCACAAAAGGGACATCTACAGTATACATAGGTATATATAAATATGTGTACGTGTTGCCAGTGTCGCTAAAGTGAAGGAGAAAAAATTAAAACCGAGCCACGGGCGATTCGAGTAATTTTAGGAAAAAGAAAAGAAGCATTTTTTCATAAAAGAAATAATTACTTTTTAAAAGCATAACAGCATTCAACATAAGGACAGTTCACCACAAGCTATTATTACAGAGTCCTTTTAACCTTGACACTTTAAAAAAGAAAAAATTAAAATTGTTTTTTTCTATAAATTTTTTAATATTCTTTGGGTTAAAGAAATTTTTGTATTCCAAACAAAAACGAATTCTACGAACAAAACAAATGAGTTTTAAAATACCAAAAAGCCAACCGGATATTTGCAATTATGTACAAACTTTCATTCAAAATTTATTATTTAGAAATGCTCTTTTTAAAAGGAATATTGAAAAAGCTGTTGATCTTAAATTCAATAGGTAGGAACATGAAATTTCCCTTAAAACCCAGCATAAATTATGAGTCCTAAAAGAGTCACATATGAGTCCTAAAATCGTTTTGAAGCCCTCATAATAAGCTCATTTAGGAGTCCTAGATGAAAGTGTTTCTATTCTTGCGAAGGTCGTCATATCTGACTCTCATTTCTGCTCATATAGGAGCCATATATGACCCCTTCCGTACTCGTATGTATCCGACTCTTATTTCCGCTCATAGCCATATACATATGTATGACTCCTTCCGCACTAATATCGGACTCCTTTCGGACTTATGAATATGCGACACAAATCATATATACATAGTTTTGACACATTTTGGAGACATAAGGGGTATTCACAAAGGCGTGTTAAAAACGTTGGAAAGTCGGAAAATCGGAAAATCGCGACTTCTTAAAAAAATTTTAAACTTTTTTTGTATCTTACATAACTTTTTAAGCAGTTCAAATTTTCCGATTTTCCGACTTTACTATTTTCCGACGCCTTTGTGAATACCCCTATAGTTTTAAGCACTCCAAAAATGTTTGCTGGGAAAGCAGAACTCGTTGAAGATTTTCGAAATAAATTTTTCAAAGTTTTTCAATTTCTGGTTTATAAAGAATTTCTTTGAAATGTTTTATAAGCATTTGAACTTTCTTTGACCTTTTTTCCTCTAGAAAGAAGCTCTTTGTAGGCTATTAGTTTGAAAGCACACAAGGAAATTGAATCAATTTGTTTTTGTGCGTTTTCTTGTTTGTACATTCTGTGGCTTTGCTTTTCCTTAAAATGAATGAAATTTGTCATTTATGAACTTGAACCAGCTTTGATGCACAGTAGAAAGATATACAGATTGGTAATTGGAGTGCACAACAGCTCATATGAGTACAGTAAACCCCCGAAAATGTTCAGTCTCACAAAATTTAATAGTTGGGAAAAAATGTGATTAAAATTTTGCTCACATGGAAAGCCATAAAACCTTTATTTTTCATTAATTTTTTTGAGTTAATGCCTGTAATATCAGATTTTTGCGCCTTGTTTTGCAAGAATTTCACAATTGTTCTATGCACAGACAGACATAGACCAAAGAAAATTCTATTTCTTTAGACAAAATTTTGTTCATTGAATTTTTTTAAAAGTTTTTTTGACCACTTTTTGTCCCATATCTATGTATGAGTTGAAATTTGGTGCTCTAAGCTAACACTAAAATGTACTCTGAGATTTGCCAAGTAATTCTTCCGAAAATTCCGTTATGATAAAATGCCGAATTAGGGAGTTATAACCGATTTTAAACTCAATAATCATCTACTATTCTAAAAAAAAATTCTTTTTATGAAAAATCCCTGAAGGTATGCTTCGAAATATTTGATATAAAATAGCAAAAAATTTATGATTTTTGAGTTTAAAATGGGTATTGCTCTTTAATGCGGCATTTTTTCATAATGGTGTTCTGGAAAGAAGTACTTGGCATATCTCAGAGTACATTTTGGTGTTTGCTTAGAATACCAAACTTCAACTCATACATAGATATGGGCGAAAAAGTGATCAAAAAAACTTTTAAAAAAAATTTTTGCATGAAGGCCTACCGATAACTGAAAAAACTAATGATGCAGTTCGATTTCTCGTGCCCGAAATAAGGGGAAACCGTTAAATTTGCTGCTGTCTTTTTTCTTCGACTACCACAGTGTAATAGATATTCATCGTTTCGTCACAGCGTGCCCGACGTATGAGCGACGTGGTTTTTAGTACGACATTCACATTGCGTATACGACAGTAGTCTGCTCTGATACGCTATAATCGGGTAAATATGTGCTAACTTTCGAGTCGAAATTAATTTCGATCGACAACTTTGAAGTTTTATTCGAACATATGAAATCATATGAATCGTATGTTTGCAATGTTTACATATGCCGCCACACATATTTCAGTTTTACTCCTTTCTCTAGTTAAAATTAATACTGCTAAAGATGCAAATACAAGTAAGCTCAACTTTTTCGAAAGTACGACTCGCCAATTAGCAAGTTATGGCAATTTGCCGCAAAGGAATTCTATTTCGAGTAGAATCGAAATCCTTTTCGTTTTGAACATGAAAAATGTTAATTTTTTCCTACAAAATTTTGAAAAACCTCAAACTTTTTTGGCTGCTCACTAAAGAGAAAACATTGATATGTAGTTCGCCTTAAGTCAGTTGTTAAAGAAAAAACCTTAAACTGTTCTAAAAGAAAGAATTTCTCTGAGTGACTGCCTGTCGAATTCAAATCGGGTGATTTTGATTCGGAACCGTAATCTAGCACACCTCTATCTCGAATTCGAATGGAATTTGTTTCCAATCAAAATCTATAACAGACTTGAATACTAGATTTACGCGATACTGTTTGCGAAAAAATTCGTCATTCCAAAAAAAAAAAATAAGTTTATATGAAAATTTTGACATTTTGAGAGGATATCGGAGTGAAAACCTTAACTATAAATAGTTTCAAACGGACCTTATATTGAAACTAGTTAAACAGCAGTGGACTTCCCTTGATATAATAAAATAATTGCGAGTGCTCCTTCAAAGTGTAACCAAAAGAGGCGAAAATATTTACAAAAGACATCATAAAACCATGGCAATCTGTCGAGTTAATTTTGTTCCGGTCGCATTATACTTTATTTTTGACACAAAAGGAAAGCCAAGTAAGATGAATAAAGTGGCAAAAATCCAATCCGCACTTCATGCCAATAATTCCACCAAATATCGTAGGCTGAGATTTAGCCCCAAAAAAAAAAGAGAAAAAAAATATATATTCAGTTCACACAATTAAGAGGATTTAATTGTCGTTTTGTTTGTTATTCCAGGCAAAGTTTCATTATAAGTTGTTGTTCTTTTTGTTGTTTATGTCTTTGTTGTTGTTGTTGTTTTTCTTCTTGTTTATCCACAGTTTGGCAGTCAAGCTTACAAGGTTTTACGTAGCTATTTCGATGAACCGCTTTACCCAGTTGACGATGCCATTGTCATTAACGTCAGAGATAAACACTCTTTTCAACGAAGCATAAAATGGTTCATAAACTGTAGATAGATAGATAGACGAATGAATGAACGAACGAACGAACAATTGAATGGATGGAGAATTTTCTGTACGAACGAATTTCTTTCGCTTTATGCACACAATTACAACTTATTTACTGACATGTTTCATACACGCTGAGGCGGCAGCAACAAAAAGTGTTACTTTCACACTACTTAACACGACACACCTACAATGGGCACAACAACGCTGCCACGAGTAGCTCTCGAGGAGCAAATATTAAAATAAGTATTTAGTACGAAAGCGGCGACGGCAACGACAACGACAACAAGGACGCAAAGCAATGCTATGGAAACTAAATGCCACAAAAACTCACTACACTGCACTACACTACACTCGACTACACAATACTGCTCGCAATTTTGCCAGCATTCGGATATTCTGTGTGTGTATTCCACACATAAATTCTGCAAAACGATACTTGAATACTGACTAGGGAACACGGAGCAGGGCAAATGGTAGATACTGTCGACATGTGAAAAGCGGTTGGATATTGTGGGTGTGTGGGTGTATGTGTTTTTTTGTTTTGTTTTCATTAATAACGATATCGTTAGTTTAATAATGCTTTCAGCACTTCTTTTTCTTTAGCTACTTCTTCTTCTTTTTCCAGCTACTCACTAGCTTTGCTAAGCTTCCCACACATGGTGGCTTACACGCACACACACACACAGAGTAGGAATTAAATTTACGTTTAAGCTGATCCATCAGACGGAAATGAATGTACGACTTTGTTTGCTTTTTGCGACTAAAACTTTGCCATTACTCTTAACTAACTGTTGTTAATTGTAAGTGGAATCAACAGAGCTTTTAAGGATTCTTTTATCATCTAGTTGAGTGGTACAAACCCATGGAGAGTAATTAGAAAACATTTTCAAAGCTAAATTATGTTCAGATGAAAAACTGTTGAATGGCTTTCACACATCTTCGTGCCATAAATATCTGCTCCAATACGAGTATTCAAACAAATAATCTTTTGAAAACCAAGTTTCTACTAAGAAGTAGTCAGAAAGATAGGTGCATACAAATATGCATTGCAAATAAGAGGTATGAAAGAAGTATTCTTGTAAATTTATTTGACATACAGTGTTGGGAGTTCTTCATGGTTTCATCCAAAAAAAAAAAAAAAAAAAAAAAAAACAACGTAGATCGTTGGGTGAAATTTTACCCAGATAGCGGTTTCATATCATATATTATATTTCTTAAATATTTTTTTTTTATTTTATTTTTTTTTTTTCTATTTATTTATACATTAATTTTTTATTTTATTTTTTATTTAGTCGAAACTAGGGAAATCAATCAACTAACCGAAAGCTGGTATTTCCAAACAAGCCAAAAGCTTTCACTCTGTGTGCTTTAATTCTCAGAAGCTTCAAAATTTGCTTGTACTCAAGATGTTTCAAGAATTGAAACTCTTTAGGCTTTCCAAAGGTGCTGATGAGTCACAGTCACGAAGTGACGAAATATGGCCATATCCGCCAATCGTGGATGCCTCACGCGGCTTAAGCTCGAATATTTTGCAGAATTTTAATTGAAAAAGTACAAATTCGCCATCGCTTTTTAATACATTTGAAAAAATTCCTATTTTTTTTTATTTATTTATACATTAATTATACCCGACACACTCTGTGTCGAGGGTATATTGCGTTTGTGTGGTTGTGTGTAATACTCAGAAGCAGTCGAGATAGACCATACAAAATATATATAGAAATGATCAGCGTCACCAGCAGATTCGATTTAGATATGTCCGTCTGTCTGTATACAGTTATCTTATCGAAGGAGTTGAGCTGTCTCGACAAAATTTGGTATGTCTGCTCACGGGGACATGAGTAAGACTAAGTTCGAGAATGGACCCGATCGGACCATTTTTAGGGGTACCTCCAGTACTAAGGTCTGTTACGAAAATCACAAAAACTGCTCTAAAATCGAAGTTTTTCAAAATATTTTGATGAATTTTGATATTTGATCATATTTAATGGAGAGTAATATTATTTCCAAAAATTGTAAATGTGGGCGTAGCAGAAGGGCGGTTTTCGAAAATTGTCTCCACCCTAAATTCAAGTGGGACTTGAACGAAATTTGGCACTTGTGCTTCCTTTGAAGCCTTACACATCCTTCCAAAAAATTTCTTTGATCGGTACATTTTTAAGGGTACCTCCAGTACTAGGGTCTGTCACAAAAATCACAAAACTGCCTTAAAATCGGACTTTTTCGAAATATTTTAATGAAACTTAAAATTTGAGCGTATATTTAAGCCTCCGATTATAGTTCAACAAAAATTGAAAAAGTGGGTGTGACAAAGGGGCATTTTTCATAAAGAAATCTATCAAAAGTCGGTATATGGGGCCCCTTATGGTCTAAAACACCTCTTGATGTTAAAAATGATTTGAACATGTGTGTCTGTGTCGGGTATTCTATTGTCAGGCTCGCCTGACTATACACCCTTACTTGTTTTATTTTTGTATTTGTTATTATATGAGCCTAAAACTCCGGTACATTGACATGCCGAAAGTTTTCAATCCTTTAATCCAGCTCTTTTCATATATGGCGGAATAAAGTTTTGTGGCAGTCTCTGGTCGCTAAAGGACATATTTTACTCTAAGCAATTGAAGCAATTTGAAATTTTTTTTTGTCTTTCACTCCCATAATAGTCTAATCCCTTTACGTCCTTTCACAAATGTATTATTTTTTTTTGTTAAATTCTTGGACATTTGTCAACACTTCGGAATCAAAAATTTGAAATTTTTCACGTACAACGATATTCGCGGCTTCGCATGAATTGCTGATTAAGCCTTTTTAGGGAATTAAGCAACTTGGATCTGCTGCCAGAATTCCGCAAATGGTGTTAAATTATGAGTTCTTCAATATTTTTTTCTAATTAATGATAAGATACTTAAAAATACATCATATAATATAATTATAATATCCCTTCGTCGGCCTCTTTGTCGTATTTGGCTGAAATGCCAATTTACGAAGTGAAAGTCCCTGGATTCAATTCTCAGCTGAGGTATCACAACAGGCTCATGTGAGGCCCAAATGTGTCACCCTTGATGGTGGCAGCCATACCAACCTAAACCTTACCTAACCAAACCATAAAAGCCCTTCAAATAATTTTCATTAAAATGAAATTTCAACTCAACATTTCCCCGCCTCTCATTCATTTGCTGCGAATTACGAGAATAATTTGAAAAAATCTTTTCCAGCATTTTCTACATTTTTCAAAAGCTTCTTCGAAATAGAATAGGATTTTGAAATTTCCTCATAAAAAACCGCCTATGAAAGTCGTCAACTTAACAAAATTTCCATACAACGATTTTATTGAGTACTTAATTGCCTTCTAGCAGAAAAAATCTTATGAAGAAGGAAAAAAAAAATCAAAAATTTCACCTAAAAATAAGACCCTATTAAACTCGCATTCATTAAGCCGAAAGCCTCCACATTATCTCCAGACTGAAGAACCACCCCCACAAAAAACAAAAAAAAAAAAAACATAATCAGCTTGCATCTCTGTAAGTAATATTTTCTTTTTTTTTTTAATCATTTTTGTTATTTTTATTTAGCCTCAACAACGCTCGTTAAATCGCAATAAACGCTTTCATAAAGGTTTCGCCAATAATATCACAGCTAAGCATGCCATTTTTCATGCATATCACCTGTTTACACTGAAGCTACATTCGTGTTAGTGGGAGAGAGTAGGTGTGTGTGTGTATTAGGGTGTCCCAAAAAAAAATTTTTGGCACAGGCTCTTTTTGAAAGCTTATGGTCTGAAATATTTTTGAAATTTTTTTTCAGATTTTTCTGAGAAGGTTTAGAGGTTGTTGGACTGATTTTTCTCTAAAAAAATCAAGCTTTTCGGAATTCTTTTGAATTTTAATCATAAGTTTATCAATAATAAACATTATGGGTATTCATTCAGACCTCGAACTTAGTGAACTTTGAGAACTTTTTAACCAGCTGTCAAAGCTTCCATGTATTTTGACAGTTAACGCAAGGAAGTTCTCAGAGTTCACTCCTTCGAGGGTTCGAATGAATTCCCATATTATTGTCTCAGAGTTAAAAAATTATAAATGTTAGACACAACCTCGAAACAAAGTGTGTCGGGTATAAAAAGATAGCCATGAAAAACCTGACATTTTCAAATTTAAAAAAAAAAAATTGGCTATCATATTAGAATTGCATGTTCACAATTTAAGTTTTAACTTATGCATCGTTTTCTTTTCAACAGGTGTAAAAGAATGTAATAGGCTTAAACTTTTGGACTTCAAGTGTTAAATCATAATTTGTGGTGTTAAGTTACTAAGAACTTCACTACTTTTCAAACTGCATCATTACTTTGTTTCACTTTAATGGAATGTTTAGAAGTTATGAATCCTTTTGTACGAGGCTTATGAAAATTTTCCAAAAACATTATTTTCATTTCTTCTAATTGACCAATAATATTGGCTTAACTTATGGTTGATGAATACTTAAGTAAAGTCCAGACGTTTTTCTAAAGAATCAATGACTCTGAGACAATAATGTTTATTATTTATAAACTTATGATTAAAATTCAAAAAAATTCCGAAAAGCTTGAATTTTTAGAGAAAAATCGGTACAGCAACCTCTAAACCTTTTCCGAAAAATCTGAAAAAAAATCTCAAAAATATTTCAGACCATAAGCTTTCAAACAAAGCCTGTGCAACTATGAAATTAAAAAAAAAAATTTTTTTTTTGGGACACCCTAGTGTGTATGTATCACAGCATCATTCTCTAGACGGAGAACATAAATATTTTCTTTGGAAATAAAATTTTCATATAAAATGCTAAAGGAAATATAATTCTAGCTTAATCACATCCTAGATAGCATTTCACAGTGTTATTTTTTCAAAAAATTCAACAACATCGCGTCTTCACTTCAACATTACCATTCGCTTACTGTTTGTTTATGTTTTTTTTTTTTTTTTTAAGGATTTATGCAAATTTTCATGCCCTTAGCAGCGTAATCCATTTCCATTATTCGCACCACATTATTTTCAGGAAGAGTGAAGGAAAGAATCTTGCCGCATTGTTTATTTTATTACTTTTAGTAACAACTTCAGCTTCAGCTGCAGATTCTGATTCAGATTCAGTTTCCACTCTCAGTCGAATATTGGAGCGTCCTTCGCCTACACACACGTTCCTCCTTCAAGAGTGGTGAGTCTTATTATTTAAATATTAACAATTACCTACGCTACGGTTGCTCTTAAAACAAAACACCCACACACGCACACACTCACGTGGACGAGTGCCCATCGTTTTCGAGTATCCTTCCATAGATGTATGTTGTAACTACACGCAAAAGTTTCATAACACCCCAACAGAAGAACTTTATGTGTTTGAAGCACATCTCGTGCGAGTGGAGCCAGTGTTGGAGCTTGCTAGCTCCACCAAGTTTGTAACTAATTTATGCGTGATTTAACAATTCAATCTCTCACTCTTCACAGCTGCATGCTGTGTTCGCGTGGTGTTTGTCTACTCGTGTCGTATCGTATCTATTCGTCCGTTTAACTTATCACCGCTTCAAGGTCTGAAATTATTTTCACAGCTACTTTTGTTGCCTCCTCCAACGAGTTTGAGTGGGTAATTTTTTTTTCATTTTCAAAATATTTTCCTGTTGAATTTCGCTATTCTAATCTTTAATTCGGTTGCCGGTTCAGTTGTGTTTCGTTGTTGCTGCTTTTGTTATGGCAAAGGTTACGACGTGGAAGATGAATTAATTGTCTTGTTCAGTGAGTTGATCAAACTTGTTTTGACGTGCAATCACAGCAGAGAAACTCTCACAGTATTCGGTTGGCCGTTCGCTCATTCGGGCAGGCGTTTGAGAGCTCCGTCGTCGTCCTTTGCATTTATTCGACACGAGGTCAGTTTTCACTATTTGCATTGTAAATTTTGTCGACATTGTTGATGTTGCTGTTGTTATTGCTGTTAGTGTGAATCACTGTTAAGACAGAGTTCTCATTTTGTTTGAAGTTAAAATGATAAACGAATTCTCCTTTCGTTACGCAGCAGAGAGAGGAAGAGAGAGAGAGAGAGAGAGAGAGAGAGAGAAAGAGCGGGCGTGGGTGCGAGGAAGAGTTTGTTTATTAATTAAATATGCGTAGCGTTATTATCGGAAGAGGAAGTTTAATTTGATTAAATATTTATGAAGTTTCATAACGGTAAACAGAGTCTTCTGCAAAGACCGTTTCTACATTATTTGCTGTGGCCCTTTATAAATTAGCAAATAATTGTTTCTGTTGCGCTTTTATACCTTCTTGATTAGTGAAGTCAATATTTAAAGTAAAAATTTCAATAACTTAAGATTTTAAGCAGTGATTTTCTTTGTATTCATTAACCTTTTCTCTTTTCTGTGCCGTAGTTGGCTGAGATGCCAATTTACGAAGTAAGAGACCCTGGGTTCGACTTCTACCTCAGGGCGTGGATGTTGTTTGGTTTATCTGTTTTTCTCTTTGGCTTACCATTTGTCGTGGTGTCACAAAAAATTCACGTGAGGCGTTCATATGTCAACCTTCATGGTGGAAACCACATTAACCTTACCTAACCTAACTTAACCTAACCTAACATAACCTTACCTTACCTAACCTAACCTAACCTAACCTAACCTAACTAACCTAACCTAACCTAACCTAACCTAACCTACCTTAACTTACCTAACCTAACCTAACCTAACCTAACCTAACCTAACCTAACGTAACCTAACCTAACCTATCCTTACCTAACCTAGCCTTACCTAACCTAAGCTAACCTTACCTTACCTAACATAACCTTACCTAATTTAACCTGACCTAACCTAGCCTAACTTAGCCTTACTTATCCTAACCAGAACTTACCTAACCTGGCTTAACCTGAACTAATCTAACCTATCTCAATCTAAACTCACCTAACCTAACCCAACATTTTCTCTTCTACACCATTTAGGGCTATAAGACCGCACATGTTTCTTTTGAAATTACTTTTTTGGACGAGAGTTTTTATTGCCTTCTGTTTTCCTGTGAGGGTTTGAGTCAAATATAAGGATTGTGGGTTAATCCCAACCTAAGATTCGTTTTTAGCACACCAAAAAAACATAGGGTATGAAACGTCTTCCAATTTCTTATATATTATAGAAATTTCAGCCTTTGCGGGGAGGCTTCTACCGGGCTTAGAGGAAAAATTAAGGGTCGTGGGTAAATTTTTTCTTCAGCTTCATGCTTAGCACACAAAAAAACGAAGGGTCGGATAAGTAATTCTTTTTTCATGAATTCTAGGAACTTCATCTCATGGTAGGTTCTGAGGGTTGTTGGGGCGTAATCTGAGGGTGATGCGTGAAATCTGACTTCAGATTCATGTTCAGCACAGTTTCAGTTGAAACTAATCACTTATTTGTGATTTTATACTGAACCGCACTTGCAGTCCGTCGCGTGCATTATTTATCGCTTCATAAAGACTTTTTTACTTCCCAGTTTCATTTAAATCATTCAAATGATTAAAATTTGACCTTAGCAATAAAGACCCACGACATTTAATCCTCCGTCACACAACCACTCAACTAAATTTCGAATCAGTATCCTTGATCTATTCTTCTCTCTGCCACCTTTTGCTAAATCACTTTTTAAATCAAAATAGTCCATTATTTTATATTTGCCTTGTTCCTCTAAGAGAGCTTTTAAAAATACGACCATTAGAGTAAATGTGGCCATTAAAGAGGCCCATGAATGCCAGTTTCTCATACTAAAAGACGTCTTAGAAAATAACCGCTGAGCAAAGAAAAACGTGGAATGCAACGACGGAGAGTATAAAATGCTGTCCGAAGAATGCGCCGAAAGAAATTACCATCAAAAATGAGAAATGGCGTTGGGCTATTTAATTTCTACTAAATTAACTCAAATGTTGATAAAGTCCTTAAACTTCATAGCGCAAAATGTCGCAGTCGTTGTCGTCGTTGTCATCGTCTGCGAAAGCGTAAAATGCCAACGGTTCTTCTATTAATATATCTCCTTCGCTTTGCTCTCGACCAAAAAACGAGTTGTGCTATTTGCTGCATACTTCCTCACTTCTTTTGTGTTGAGCTTTAAGGAAAATAAATCTTCACCAAAGTCGTTAGGTTTATCTTTGTGTGCTTATATGGCTCGGTCGGCTGTGTTGGCTATGTCGACGAAGGTAAATTATACGAGTCTTAGCCGCGAGAAAACGAAATTCCATTTCCGAGTTTTTTTTTTTTTTTTGGTAGTCCACCGAACCGAAGGTGGTGGTGGACAAATTTTTAAATGGACGCACATAACGTGGCCGCCACCTGTAAGATTTATTTTAATGATTTTTCCACTAAATTTTCTCTCACATCTAAACGTGCTGAAATAAGGTGATTTAGTCTTTAAGGACGACGCAAACCAGCCATGAGACGGTGGTGAGCACTAATCCAACTAACGATTCCCTGAGGAATTTCGTTTAAACTGACGCAAGGAGAACTTTTGAATGGAAAATTATATTGCAATATAAATTATTTCCGGGAATACCATGCGATGGGAAAATGAAATTAATTCTTAATGGAAATTGTCAAGGCAAAATGATACTTCAAACATCAGGCAAATAATTCTGGGTATTTTCTTGTGACATTTTCCGAAAAAAAAAAAACATAATCAGCCCAATTCTAAAGTTTTTCCGTGCGGAATTGAAAAAAATCCTGTATTTCTAAGCACACTGGGGAAACGAATACTAAGGGACCAAATATTATGAACATTTTCAAGAAGAGGTCATCACATTTTTTTCTTTTAATGACGCTCAGAAACCTTCTCTTTTCCGCAGAGAAAAATTTCTGGGGAAAAACTCCCGGGGAATATTCATTTATAATAGGGCTGAATAATAATACAAAAACACGCTTAAATATGGTTTTACCCCTAATCAATTAATTGATTCTAGGAAGATTGAATGATGACGGGGCGTAGCCTAATTAGATATTTCAACAGATAGTAACTTTTGCTCCGTTAAGAGCAAACCACTTCGAGGTAAATATAAGCTATAAATAAATACATTTTTCTATATACAGCCCTATTCTAAATAAATATTCCCCCGTAATTTTTTCCCTAGAAGCTTTTTTCCATGGAAAAAGGAAGTATTCCTAACGTCGACCAAAATCAAAATGTGATGACCTCTGCTAAAAATCGTTCGAAATTCTTGTTCCCTTTATATTACCATCCCAGTATGCTTAGGAAGGAAATTTTTTTTTCAAATCTGCAGGGAAAGATTCCCCGAGAATATTCAAAATCGGTCTAATATACCATGGAGGACCGGTACTCCGAAAAACGAAAGACCAACTATGGGCCAAGGTACAATAGCCCGAGAGTAATGCGTGCGCGCGAGAGGAAGTGGGAGAGAGATACAGAGATATAGAGGGAGAGCAAGACAGAGACTGTTTCACGCACGACTCTCGGACTATTGTACCTTGGCCCTATCAAATATGTCGGATTATAGTTAGTACAATAAGTGCAGATTTAAAAATTTCCCACAACCACTTTTCGGCGCTTTACAGGGAACAATAAAATTGGGAAAAATACCATAAAGATAATCGGCGCATTGAGTAGATAGTGGGATCCTAGCTTAATTCAATTATAAGTACAAATTTCGATGTTTTTCAGTGTCGAGTCGATTTCGACAACACCCCCAGAAAAAATAGTCATGTCGGATTACATGGGGTACCAGATTAGCCAGGGGCCGGATTACGAGAGGTTCACTGTACACATATGTGTAAGAAGTTACTAAATCAGTTACACTTTAAGAACCTTACCTTCGAATATTCCTCTGAATTGATCGGGTAACTGCTGCCATATTACAAGCGCCCCTGTCGCCGGGCTTTCGGTTCTCTAAACGGCTGCTACAGGATCGGCCGTCCAATGTCGCGTACAGCGTCCGACGTGGTGTATAGGCTGTATAAATGTTTCGTGGCGCTGGTATTTTCGTCTTCGAAGCTCTTGGGCTTGGCTCGAAACCAGAATCTTGATCTTTTGTTGAAAACTGCTGCAATTTTTCTCCTTCGCGTGAGCCTTTCCAATTTGTGCGGCCTTTAGTTCCGCCACTTTTTACACGTCTTTTCAGCCTTCTCTTTCGCCCGTTTATACTATCGTACATACCGAATGCATCTCCAGCTGATGATTCCATATTTCCCACACCATGACGATTTTGTGTACTTTGAAAATGCTTTGATGGACTTCCGGTCATCCTTCGTCCATCCTCTTCCTCGAAGTCCTCATCGTAGTGAGCGTTTTTCTTCGATTCACCATCGGCAGAACTGTGCGAAGTTATTATCCTGAATACTTGTGTATCGCTGAGCTCACTGTGAAGTGCATCGACATCTGCAGCGGATTCATCGGATTTGAGTATTTGGAAGCTTGATTTTCGTTCCGTTTGTTCGGCTTCTCCTTCCTCTTCTTCTTCTTCCTCATCAGCTGAATCCGATGGTAGAAGCGTAAATGAGCGTCTGGATTCGTTGTCACGTTGTTTCTTTGCATCGTCAGAGCTAGTTTCTTGTGTCTTGCTAACTGGAGAACTGATTTCAGCTACATTCTTTATTTCCGATATTGAAACTCTGGCTTGAACTGTCGGCTTCGTGGAAGTTTCGTCCTTATCTTTATCCTTATCTTTAGGCCTAAAATTGCAAGATTATCAATAAATTGCATTTTGAAGAAGAAAAATTCAATTACCCATCAACAGTTGTCGATTCGTCCGGCTTTGGAGTTGGGGGTGTTACTTTGGTTTGTGCAATTGGCGTTACAGTTCCTTTTTCTGGTTCGACTGTAGTTTTGGAAGTTTTATTTTTATTGTTGGAATCTGCATTATTGTCCTTGTTTTCATCTAATTTTAATACACTACTTTGGTCCACAATGGGCTCCGCATTATCCTTTTCTGGTTTTTCTCCATTTTTCGTCGTTTCTGTTCTCTCCTCACCATTTTTACACTCGCTCGCTATCGCTGTTGCCGCGCATTTTAGAACTTGTTCGATTTCCTTGGAAGCCTGTTTAGTCAGAGTCTCTATCAAATCATCTTCAGTTTTTCCATCTATATTTTCTGTCTGTGTATTTTCAACTTTTTTCTCGCCCTCATCATCCCTTTTCTGTTCTTGCAACAGCTCATACCGCTTGGATTCATCCTGATTTTGTTCATCTGCATCGTGATGAACATCGACCTGTGTTATAACCATTCGGACTCCTCGAAGTGCCTGATCATCTTCGTCGGTAAGCTCCAAGGCGTGCGTGCTAATTTTATCGTCAGAAACTTCTGCCGTTTGCTGGCTTATTTTCTCCTCTGGAACTTCGTTCGTCTTTTTACCAGCACTCCCTGGTGGCGATTTAATGAATGTAGCCTGTTTAGCTGCACTTGACGGTGGGGTCTGTCGTTTTCTTGTTGCTGACTGCGGACGACTACGTGTTGAGGATTTTGATGCGGGACGAGATTCTTTTCGAGTGGCCGTTTTCTCTTTTCCGACTTCAACTATTTTCTCCTTACTTATGGCGGTCTCTAAATTGGTCTTCTCGCGTTTCTCACTTGATGAGTCCTTGTCGATTTGTGGAAGTTTAAGTTCTCCATCAGAGTGCAAATTATCGCAGGATCGTTTCAGTGACGTTGTTCTTCTGCGTTGAATAACTCTTTGTTTTTGCCTCTTATGATAGCAACAGTTCTCACAGGAATCCTCACCATCATCATCACATTCATCGTGCTCCCAATCACTCGAACTTGCGTAGCGCTCCCTTCCCCTTCGACGGCTGATTTCGATATTGCTCTTCGAGCGACAAATATCGCTGCTATCCTCAGCATTTGCAAGTTCCTTAGCCTTTGCTTCACCGCAACTGTTCGTCCGACGACGACGCAACGAACGCTGACGATGCCTTTTACATTTATGTTCAATACGTTGCTCCCGCTTATAAGTTTTCTCCGTGCAACTGCAGCTTCCTTCTTCGTCTTCGTCTCCGTCTCCGTGGCCGCTACCTGCACCACCATCCGAATCCGAACGTTTCAAATAGATGACATATTTCTTCGAGTTCTGTAAGTCATGAATTTCCTCCTTTTCGGCATACTTCAACGGTCGCACCATACTAGTTTTAGCTTCGTGAAATGGATTTGCGGGACGTCCGGTCAAACGGAGCTTGCTCGCTGGAAGACCACCATTCGCCTGAAGGAATTTCGCCGTCGAACGATATCCCCTTTGGAGGGCACAATCCAGCGGTGTATTCGTTATTCCCTTCGAGTTACGATAAACGGAATTTATATCGGCTCCCCGGTCCATAAGCAACTCACACATATCCGTATAATCATTGGCGGCGGCAATATGCAGTAGGCTTCGACCATCATTGCTTGTTGTGTTGATTTGATTCGATCGTTGATCCAACAGCCAGGCGACTAGTTCCCGCCTACCCGACACGGCTGCTTCATGCACGGGCAGATCACCTTTGGCATTCCGCAAACACAAATTAGCACCGCGCTCCTTTAACAACCTTATCGTTTCGAATTGTCCTTTCGAGCAACCACAATGCGCCGGTGTACGCCCCTTGCGATCCTGTCTATTCGGATCTGCGTCCAGATCAAGTAATCTTGCCGTAGCGTCCGCATGACCCAGTGTCACCGCATAATGCAATGCTGTACAGCCATTCGTATCGATTAGATCCGTTGCAGCACCGCAAAGACTAATTAACGTATCTATGCATTCCGTATGTCCTCTGGACGCGGCACAATGTAGCGCCGTCAGACCGTCTCTGTTCGAAGAAAGTCAATGAATAAAACATCCAAGTTAATGGTGAAATTTTTTAATCTTGTTTGACAAAAGAGAAGAAAAAAAACATAAATTAATAAATAAAAAATATGAATTTACTTATCAGCACTTTCCACGCGAGCGCCCGTCTTTACCAACGCAATGATAGCCTTCGCGGAACCAGCGGATGCGGCCCATAGCAAGGGCTGACGTCCGTCTTTGTCCTGCACGTCGACACTGGTCTGCGGATGAGCCAGAAGCACGCCGAGTATTTCATAAGCTAGTTTCGCCGAATTTCCGTGACCCAAATTGTTGTCGTAGCTAGCGCCGCACATTTGCGCTGCATAATGCAGTGGCGAACCGCCATTTATGTCCGGTATCGCGACATTCGCACCCGCCGCCAACACCAAACGCAACGCCTCCACTTCGCCGCAAACTGTGCATCATGAGAACGTACATGTAAACAGGCAAAAAACATAAATAAATAGTACAGCACACAACAACTAAATAGCAGCAGTAAGTAACCCAAAAAAAAGGACCAATAAAGTAGACAAAAAAGATTCCAAAAAAG
This sequence comes from Chlorops oryzae, assembly GCA_020466095.1. Classification (NCBI taxonomy): domain Eukaryota; kingdom Metazoa; phylum Arthropoda; class Insecta; order Diptera; family Chloropidae; genus Chlorops; species Chlorops oryzae. The sequence continues at coordinate 15,748,888 of CM035807.1, read as the reverse complement.
ATTTAAAAAAAAAAAGTAGAAAAGCGGCTCTTTTATCTGTACACGAACCGGGTGTGATACAAACGAGATATCTCAGGCGCACTTACCCGTGGCCCAGTGCACCACCGAGTGTCCCTCCTTGTCCACGGCATTCACGTCGGCCTTATTCGCCAGCAGCAAATTGACCATTGCCAAATTGCCCTGAATAACGGCCAAGTGAAGCGGTGTAAAGCCATCTTCGTCGGCAGACTCCAGAAGCTCTGGAGCTGCGGTCGCAATGCTGGCAGCCGCCACGAGGTCACGTTTTTGTGCACTCTGCGCAGCACAGTAGTGGAGCGCGTTCTTGTTGCGGCTGTCACGTTGACGCAGACGTTCCGGCTGTTTGCAACCGGTATGTTTTCATTACAATTGTCGTTATTGTGATTTTTTTCCATTTTTTTTTTTTTTTTGTAGTTTTGTTGTGAATCACAGCAAACGAATGAGCATGCAATAAAGAGATAAAAAAAAAAAGAAAGTGAGCGAAAATCATTTTAATGAAATCGTAATATGAATAGGAAAATATTTTTAAAAGAATTTCAATTAATTTAATTGATAACGCGAGGAGAAATATTGTAATAAAAATTTTAAATAATTTCAAACAATTTCATTTAATTAGAGTTGGTTTTTTTTTTTTTTTTTTTTTTTTTTTTTTTTGTATCTTGAAGCGATTCATATTTTGGACCCCCGTCTAGCTGTTGATTGGTCGAAAAAAGAATTATTCAAGTCGCTCCATCTTTATTTGCTTAGCATTATTTTTTTACATTGAGCTTTCATTAAAAAATGACCACCTTCCGAATCAAAGCCGGATGAGTAGACCTCCCTCGGTCAAACACCCCTACTAAACCCAGTCTTGACTGTAAGGAAGAGGGCAGAAGTGGTTAAAAAATGTAGACTTTTTCTCTTAGAAAGGATCAGACAAAAACAAAAAATTTTATTGATTCATCAGTCCTCGTTAATACGCTAGAGTCTAGAGTCTAGACCTTACCCAAAGAAGTCACGCCGGCTGTGCAGGAAATCTTACTTTTCTATCAAAAACCTAGGCAAGGTTAGGTTAGGGTGACTGCACTTAGGCCGCACATGGGCCTGTTGTTATACCATGTTGGAAGGCATGGCTCCCTATATACCCATTTGGAGAAGCCAGTTAGACTCATCTATGAAGCGAGCCATGTCTTTTATTCGAACAGATGACAAACCTACACTAGAATAGAAGTAATACAGAAAGTTTCTGTACAAAAGATCTTCAAGATCGCAGAGCATTCTTAAAGCATTCAGAGGGTGCTTAGATGAACACTTTCGATTGAAATTTTGATTTTATATAAATTTTTTGGGCTAACGAGTCCATTAGTTGATTTTTTTTTTAACCACAATGCCCATCAATTTCTCCAATAAACATTGTCAATGGAACAGCGTCGTTGATGACAATTCCTCAAGGCATATGCAAAGGCTTTCTTACAATAATCTAAACCGACAACAAACGCGTTCCGTGAACTGCGAATATTTGCTATTCCGGTGGTCAAGTATTTTTATTTATTAATTTTTCCATCAAACAACATCGCCTGGTTGAGGTTCTACGTAAAACAATGCGGATTGCTTTTGGAATATTTTCTGGAATTCTTTTTGAAATTCTTGCAAATTCATTATAATGTTTAAGCACTAAAAAAAATTCTATTTTTTTGCAGTTATGAAAATTACACAAATTTTTTTTTGGTAATATTTCCCCCACTGCAATGGTCGTCCCCTAACCAGTCTCCGTCGCTCACAGCAACGTGCATAATATTAGCATATTTTATTTAAAATTTTTTTTCTTCCAATTCGATTGCAATAAACATGAGAAATAATTAACATAATTTTGATTTTTTTCTCGGTTCGGAATTTCCTGACTATGCAGTTTTTTTATTATTATTATTAATTTTTTTTTTTTTATTTAAAACGTAATCAGTCGATTCGAATTAGCGCAATAATTCATAAATTCGCTTGCATATTTTACTTTATTGCTGGGATTTTTTCCCTTCCATTTCGTGTTTTTCTGACAGGATCACAACAAAATCGTATTTGCTCAAAAAAAAAAATATTGTATGAAATTCTGAATATTGGATGAATTAATTTCGATTTTATCCTTTTTTCGTGTAATAAACAATCAAATGTTTCAAATTCTTGTGTTCATTTTATTTATTTTGCCGGCTACGCTATCGAAACACAAATGCAGAGGGTTGCCAACGAAATCGAACATTGTAGTCGATGTTTGTAGCAACGCGACAACAAAATTTGTTTAGTTATCATAAAACGTTTACGAGGTATAAAAAAATAAATATTGGTTCGGTAACTTAATTCGCGGCTAATGTGACCGAACTCATCGAATGGGTGATGTCATTCAAATGTTGGGGCGAAACATATTTTTAAAGGTCATATGCAATTTCAAGGCTCAAAATCAAGAGCCTGTGCTGTAAGGAATTGTTAAGTTTGATTGAACTTGCGTACATATGTATGAGACTTCATGGGATTTTTGCTTCAAAGCTGCATCCAATTCACTCCCGTCGAAGAGATGGAATCAGCTGATGATTTAATTAAATCGAAACTATATTAAATCAGTACCTACTCAGATAGCTTTGATGGCTTTAAATGACTCAAAAACTTAAGAGTTGATCAAAAAAATCCCAAAAAAAAAGGGTAAAAACTTTTTAGTTAAACTAAAATAAACGTAAATCATTCAAAGGGCCTTGGTCGTTCACATGGTAATTCCGTTGTCCGTGGCAACAACAGCAACTGTGGTGAGTTCCCACCTCAACAGTCATCAAACCAACAGTTCATGTTATAATCCAGTGGGGGAAATTCCGAACATTGGCGATGAATATTTATAGAAGGGAATTGACTAACGAAGCTTCCAACTAAATACGGGCCAAATTATCTCATTTCGAAGGTATAACAACCCTGATTCCAGAATAATAAAACAATTCATTGAAATAGGGAAAATATTTAAGGTCAGCGCCTAAAAGTATGCATTTAAATATTTGAAAACCAATTAATATAATTTTAAGCCTCCAAAGATGGAGCTTAATCAAGGCTTTAAATATGTCCGCACATTTTTCAAGCCCCTTCCTCAAGATTTGATTCAATGGGCAAACCTACAAGAATGGACAGATTTTTCTATTGAACATTTGAATAATTCAATGCATACTTTTGGGTGCTGAATTTATACGTTTTCTATTTCCTTAATCGTTAAATGGCATTTCTTGTATTGGGGAGATTTTTGTTTTTATTATTTTGTGTTAGAGCAACATTAAAAAGTTGAATGTAGCACCTAAAAGTATGTATATAAAATTGAAAAATACTTTCGATATTGAGAGTCGGTTCATATAGGAAACTTTGTGTTCATAAAGACTTTCAGCGGGGCGTTTTTAGAGTATTTCAGATCTCTTGAACCTGAAATTGATTTTCGTAGATAGAGGTTCCTTTTTCTAACATTCTTTTAGGTGCCGATTGAAACTATTCTAGAATGTCTTACTCATCAAAATCTTTTGAAATCCTCACCCAACTAGCAACAATATAGAGCCAACATATATATGAAGTGCACCAAAAAACTAAAATGCACATCACACTCACCAATCGCCTGTTGCCATGATAACAAACGACAACCGGAGTTTCAAAAATCAATTCCAAAAATAGAATCATGCAAACAAAACAAACCGAAAAAAATCTTCTTCAATACTTTTTTACTGTTCGCCTCGCGACAAAAACAAAATCAACGCAAGTTCCAAAGCCGGACATACTTTCGCCCTAACACATTTCCTTTATTTTACTCGTTTCCCACTTAAGCACTTATCTCCGCACTCTATTCATTGCATCCGTGTAGTGCGCCGAAAAATAGGCAACTGTTTTGTGTTTGCGCCATGAAACGAAATGCAATCAAGAAAAGCCGCAACGCGCGAGCTTCCATAAAACCACAAAAAAGAAAAGGTGACATAAAAATAAAAAAAAACAGTCATAAAAACTAAAGCGGAAAGAAGAAAAAAAATACCTACACGCTCACGAAACGAAAGGAAAAACACAGTACGAAGAGGAAAAACTCTTCGCACAATTGACAAACAATTTTTCACGGTTTCATGCCATCAGCTCGTCAATGGAGCTCGTGTTGTCGGCAATATCGTTTCAATACGGAAATTGAAATGGGTGGTAGCTCGAGGTTTTCGGTTACCTGTTTAAGTAAGCCCTTTTGTTAGCTACCAAATAAAAAAAAAAAAGCAGCCGAACAGTTCGGGATGGGTTAATAAACTCACACTTGAGGAAGAAAAACGCAGAATTCAATGTGGGAAATTCAACACTTCAAAAAGGTGGTGAGGAGGTGTAAAGGAAGCGAAAAAATTTGATTTCCCGGAACGTAACAGTATCGATATCAATGCTTTTGAAATCAATAGCGAATTTACCCACACCCCCTCCCCCTTTCGGAAATGTTGAAGGTTTGAATAATTTTTAAAAAGATATTTAAAGTAAACAAAGAATCCAAATGTTTTCCCCTCAATGGAATTTTATAACAATTTTATAAGCAATTTAACAGCACCGAAGAGATGAAAGGAATTTTAAAAAATTTTCTTTGGAAAGAACCTCAAATATTTACGTTGAAGACAGTGGCGTAGATACCTAGGAGATAGTTAGGGCAGTGCCTCAGGGCTCTCAAGCTAAGGGGCTCTCAAATCCTTACCAGAACTCTTGATCGAACCAAAACATTTGGAAATTTCCCCCAGCAGGACGCCCCATTATTTCTATCTTCCCCAGAGCCCTAGGTTACCTAGCTACGCCACTGGTTGAAGACATCAATTTTAGAAATGACAATTGATACTTGAGGTCCTTTCGGATTGACTAAGGCTGCACATCAACTAATTCCCTCATCTCGAGGCCGTGTCTAAAGTTCCAGCTTATTCCTCGATTAAAGCAAAGAAAACAGGCTATCCCACACCCAAAGCTATGCTACAGATTTTTTTGAAGTGAATTCTATAAACAGGGCTCGGATTTTGTTGCATTTATAAATTTAAAGCATACTTTTTGGAGTAAAAATTTTGTTCAGCTCACATAAAGTTACGATTCAAATCGATTTTTAACTTCAATGTGAATTTTTTTGAAGCTAGAAAAGCAATTTGAAGATCAATTACGCTTAACATATTCGGAAAATGTTGGTAAGGAACATTTTTGGCCCCTATAAATTATGCTTAAAATTTATAAATGCAACAAAATCCGAGCCCTGTCTATAAATACGGCAACAAAAAAGATTTGAATTTGTTACCTTAAAGTATGCATTCAAATATTTTATAACTAATTAATAGCATTTTAAGCCTTTATAAACGGAGCTTAATTGAGGCGTAATGATATCCGCACATCTTTCAAGGCCCTTCTTGAAGATGTGACGATGAAATGGGCAAACTAACACGAATGGACAGATTTATAACTATCGAAAATATTCGGAATATATAAATGCATACTTCTAGGTGCTGAATTTTAATACTTTCTCTTGATCTATCTATAAATTCTGTTATTCCTTGATAAAAGAGAAAAAATTCCGAAAAATAAATTGAAAATATCGGGAAAATTTGTATGGCATCGTTTCGACATTCTCTTATCAATATTCGGAATATCCAACAAGAATCAAAAAAATCGAACGAATTGAAGAGGAAAATTATTGTGGAAATATGCAAAAATTATTCATAGGCTTTCTTCCATATCCAATTCAAGATTGCGACAGATAATAACCAATTCCACTGAAACAACAAGCGTAATTGGAAATCATTACGCATTCAAATGGACTCGACAAATTTAAAAAACAACTTGACCTCTAAATATTCTCAATGCCAAAAAATGGCTTAAGCCGGTCCTTAACTTCTCGAAAATCACAAAATGAAAGCTTTACCCGAGTAAAAATATGCAGGCCCAAATCGGGCCCAAATCGCGCCCAAAAATCAAAACGCGCCCAAATTGGGCCCAAATCGCGCCCAAAATTCAATACGCGCCCAAATCGAGCCCAAATCGAGCCCAAATAATGCCCAAAACTCAATACGCGCCCAAAGCACGCCCAAACCGGGCCAAATTATGAACAGTATCGCGCCAAATCGAGCCAAACCAAGCCCAAATTGAGCCAATGCGCGCCCAAATTGAGCCAAAAAAATCAAAATGGGCCCAAATTGAGCCCAATTCGCGCCCAAATCAAGCCCAAAAAATTCAAAATGGGCCCAAATTGAGCCCAAATCAAGCCCAAAAAGTTCAAAATGGGCTCAAATTGGGCGCGCATTGGGCTCAATTTGGGCGCGTTTTTGTTAGATTTGGGCCCAGTTTGGGCGCGCATTGGGCTCGATTTTGGGCGCGTTTGTTCACTACTCATGCCCGGTTTGGGCTCGATTTGGGCGCGAGACTGTTCATTATTTGGGCCCAGTTTGGGCTCGATTTGGCGCGTTCTTTTAGATTTGGGCCAGTTTGGGCTCAATTTGGGCTCGATACTGTTCGTTATTTGGGCCCGGTTTGGGCGTGCTTTGGGCGTGCAAAATTAATACCAATTTTTTTACTCGGGTAATGGAACGGACAAGGAATTAATTTTTATTCTTTCTTCCATTGGTATTTAATACCGAATTTCTTTATCCCTTATAAAAATTAGAGAGGGCGTTTCTTAACGGTTGTCGACACATGTAAGGCCGGCTTAAGGATTTTATTGAAACGCAATTCTGTCTCGGTTATGATTATGTTTTTCTTTTTTTCTTTATTTTCCCATTGAAACATGTTGTTTTATTCGAAATTTAAAAAAAAAAAAAAGAGCGACAACGCCCAAGGACAAAAATAAGTTGAAGTAAAATGGTTTTTTTTTTTTTGCTCTAAGCTTTTCTTCTCTCGAATAGAGTTCCTTGGAAATAATTAAAAAATTTTTTTTTAATTTTTTGTAAGAAAACGCTGACCCATAAATCCTGATATCTAACTTATCCTCGATATAATAATTTGTGTCATAGTAAGTGCAGAATATGAAAAGATGTCACTGAAATACAAGAAGGACTTAAGCTCTTTTCCACAAGTTCAAGCAATAAAATAATGAAGCTTTTATCCATTATTTGTATGGCAATTAGGTTGGTCGTTAAAACTTTAAGAATACATTAAAATCAAGCCTTTTTAATAGCACATGCATGGCTTTTATGACCGGAGAGACACAACATGTTATCCAACAAAGTGTTATGTGATGTCGGAATAAAATATCCTTTCATACGGCCTGATTTAAATAAGTACGTTGAATCTATGAACTACTTATGAAGACTTCTTTCGACACCTTAAGGCTCTTAAATTTCGTCAAAAAATTAAAAAATATTGCATATTGAAAAAAGTCTATTGGAAAACTGTCCACTGGTTTTTATTTTTATATTTCCTTCGTATAAACTCGAGCCGAAATGTCATTTACGCATTCACGGGACAAAATTTTATAGTTGCTGGCACCCAGCAAGATAGCATTGAGTCCATTTGGACTGTCAGCCAATCATTATCAGTTAGGCTAGGATATTCTTAAGACTTGCGTTCGGTCCATAGGTACATATCGCATTCAGCATCCACAGCATGAGGGGAAAAGTTCGCAGAGAACATCGGAAGAAATAGCTGACGTCATTCGATTTGAATATTCTTATTCGACTTTGCTTGAAGCATTTTTATGTCCTTTTTCAAATGCTTGTTATTCCTTCGTTCATACACTCTCATTCACATTTTCGCGGGAAGCCTTTTAGTGAACTTTATGCTCCCGTCGTTGCAAACAAGCCGCTTTCCCATTGTTATCCTTCTGCTGTATTTTGTTGTGTTGCGCTGTCCTATTCTCCGCTGTGCTGTGCTGTGCTGCGGTGATTCCTGTGAACTGCGATGCAGACGAGCGAAAGCTTTTGTTGTTGGATGACGTTCTTCTTGTTATTGTCGCTGTTATCAACTTCGGACGAATGCTTTCAACCGAGCTCATAGAATCAACAACGAAACAGCACCACGAACAGTTTCTGCTGCTCCCACCAACCAACATCCGCCCATATCGTTTGACGATTCTTTTTGCCTCGGTCACGTTGATCCGTTGTCCGTCGTCCTGTGTGTGTGTGTGACTTCATTGTGGGTCGTTCGTTGGTCCTACTGTTTCTGACATGAGAGTGTGCCACGAGGTTTATGCTTTAGAGCTTTTATATTCTTTCTCCTATTGTAGCCGCTTTTGCTTAAAATGCTGCTGCTGCTGATGCTGGCGCTGTTGATTTTACTACATTAGCCTGTACACTTGTCACTGCATGGTGGTTTGACATTTTATTTTAATGGCCATCAAGCCGAACAGTTGGCGGTGCGGTCTGAATGCTGACAAGGCGTTTTTAAACGGCCATCGAAACGGTGTGTACGCTGCTGTAGAGGAAGGACTTTGCAAAGATGAAATCATAAAATCACACCAATTTCCACGTTGAATATTGTTTCTGACAACGTTCAAGAAAACTGCCACCAAAACGAGTTGCAATGGCGGTCCGTTAGGGGCCACCACTTCACTTCAGCTGATGTCTAATCTTGCGCCACAATAGCTTCTGGGGCACTCTTTAGAGTTAATTAAACTGTTCGGTCACAAATAGTTAGAAGAAAATTGTATTTCAGAATTTTGAACGGTGGAAAATGGGCTTTTCAGTCTATTCGATGTCAGTTTGAGGATCATCAGTCTTGGGGCTAAGAGCTGTGAATAATCGGTATATTGTGAGTTTTGTGCTATGAAGTAAGATTTTCGGGGGCTCAGAGCAGAAGTTGGGCACTTATATAGTTATATTGTTATGTTTCAAGTAGTCCTTTTTTTGAAGTATTTTAGAAAAGAGGGCATTAGGATTATGGGTAAAAACATGATAGAGTTGACAGTGAAACAGTAGACAGTCATAAGGACATAATGAAAACAAATTTCGTTTCAATCTATGCCGGCTTAGAAACACCAAATTCCATGGCTGGCTGATTGGCCGAAACACCTTACTCAAATATGTTTAAGATGGTGCATTTTAGCTAACGCCAAGCAATGTAAAACCCCGATTATATTTTTCCGTTTTATTGTGTCTCCGAACATTCAAAGATCTTTCCCCGGGAAAGGTAATTCAAATTCCAAATTGATGTGATTTATTTCCCTTTACCAAGATTGAGGGATAATTTGAATTACCAAGACATTACGCTTGGGAAATGAATATTATGAATTAAGTGATGAAAATTTCCTCTCAATTGTGGTAAAGAGAAATAAATCACATACCCGAATATGTAAAAAAACGTAAGAAAAAACACTAAAAACAAAAGGGGAAACAATTCTCAGAAAAGTAACCCAAAAGTTATCTTTTAGGGTTTTCTGTGAAGGCAAGGACCCTAGTTAACTTTTCCATCGATTTTACTTATGTGAGTGTCGACTGTATAAACTTTAAGGACTAACATAGCTGACCATTTATGCGGTCAGAAGATAGTTTGGTGAGATGGATAAGAAGACGACTGGATTGAATCCAAATCGTTTTACCCCTTTCGACCCGGATGGTCCATATATGTACCTCATAACATCCAGGATAGTATGTTGGAATACCTCCACCCTAAAAGTCACTCAATTGTTGTTTCTCAGATCTTCATTCACTGACAATTTTGAGATACCATCAGCAAATAGAATCAAAGATTTGATCTTGATAAATTTCAATATTAAAGCCGGGTCGAAAAGGTTAAGATGTCCAAAACTTTGTGAACAGTAAAACAGTAAATAATTTAAATTATGTTCCTAAAAGTATGCATATAAATATTTAAAATCTATTTGCATACTGGGAATCAGTTCCTTCTTGGAAATATATTTATTTGCCCTGATATCGAGCAATGCTTTTGGTAGTAATCTTCTTCATTTTTGTTGTTTCAGGCTTTTTAAAATATTAATTGTTTTTGAAATATTCAAATATATAGGTATTCTTTTAGGCAATGAAATCAGATCTTTACTATTACCGTCATTATTCAAATTCATGTGTTGCCTTGTAACTTCTTAGCTCTTTTCCATTGCAAGTTACAGAAGAACCCATCGAGTCACTTGTCAATTATTTTATCATTTTAAAAAAGAAACTCACATACACTTTCAAAGGCCCATTAATTCGTGGGGACTCTCTCAATTTAAAAAAGGCCTTTCCAAATTACGACTATGCATACTGATTCATGAGATTTCAAAAACATTTCAACTGACTCTTCCTCTTGAAGGATATAAACATACGATGAAACTCCTCCTTAGTACAAAGATCTCTCTAACATTTCAACTCATTATTTGCAAGCCATTAGCATAATAATACGACAACAAGTGGGAGAAAAAGAAAAAGAAATCCTAGAAGAGAAGACATACACAAACCAAATCAAAAAAGGGCAGAACTAAAGGCTGGCCAAAGTTCATTCAACGGAAAATGATGAATACGCAATTTTTGCTATTGTAAATGTCATGTCGAGACTACGAAAGATACCAGCCTCGAACCAAGCCAGGATCATAAAGTTAAAAAAACAAAAAAAAAAAAAACCATAAGAAGATGAAACGTATTCTTATGCATATTATATAGGAGTATGTAATAAAATGGAAACAACAACAACAAAAAAGAAATGTAAAAGAAAAGAAGAAAAAATCACGATAATGGGAGAGTACAAAACAATAAGAATAACAATAAAATGGAACAAAGAAAAACAAAATTAACGCTTCGATGAACAGCATCCGCTATAATTATGTACGCCATGCATTTCGCATGTGTGTTGCTACTTATGTGCGCAAGTTTGTTCGTGACGACAGGCGAGCACAAATGAAACAGCACAGCAACACAGTAACAACAGGCGACAAGCGACACACGACACACGACCAACGACACAAGACCCAAGCCAAACGACAGTGCAAACGTAAGCACCGTCTGCTCCTTGAAATGACTGCGACGACAAGGACTAAACTCTGGCGGCCGAAGACTCAGCAGTTAAACAACGGAAGTCGTTCGTAATAGTTACATACACACAAGCGTACTCCTATTTTTATATATGATGCATAGAGAAGCCATGAGAGCGGCAACAAACAATAAAAATGCCGAGGAATTATATATGCACGCATGTCTCTATGTTTGTGCACGACTATTTGTATAATCCGAGACATATGTGATGACAAACAGGAAGTTTGCGAATATTCTTCTTACCGAAAGTGATGAAAACCCCAACGGGAATGAGTTTCGCCTACGCGCACGACGACTTCAAACGGATATCTCTTCATTGTCATCATGCAAATAAATAAAAACAAAAAAAAAAAAAAAAAAAAAATAAAATAAATAAATAGGAAAAAACCAAAAGTGAGCCGGATGATTCGATTCCACCTTCAGCTGATGCCTATCCCTGTTTGGTATCTTTCGGCTTAGATTTATGCGCCTCCAACTTTCTTTCTTTTTTTCTCTTTTACGCGATTCTTATGTTAATTTTCATTCATGAGGCATTGTAAGTGCACCCGAAAAAAACATAAGCACTCACCTTAGGCACCGAACCCGAACACAATTTCGACACAGGCAAAAGCAAAGTTGGGGCAAGGTGCTTTCCATGCTCTGCAATTCGAAATTTTCGCAAAATTCGCATATTTTCCTGCCACACATTCCTGGCATTGAGAATGTTTGCACAACTTTGGTGCTTAGCCTTACAATTTTGTGTGTTTTTACATTTCCCAACCCGTTCCCCCCTCTCCCACAATACTCCCCATCGAAATGCTCGATGTGAAAATTAAAAAATGAGAAAGAATTTACATTCTCTTTCCTTTCGAAATTTCTGGGCAGGCTTAAAAAGTCCCTGTGTTTGGCTAATTAATGCAATACGTGAAGATGTTGGGACGTTGGGATTTTAAATAAACGAGGAAAATATTAACACGAGTTTCCCCGAGTAGCCTTGTTTTTCTTTTGTTTTTTTCATTTAATGTTATTTTAAGAATGTTTGCTGAAAGGCACTAAGTATGAATGTCTTTTAAATGTTGTTCTTTGTTTTTTCTCAACTATTTTTGAAATTTATCAATTCAAATATTTTTCTTTGGTAGTTTCAGGTGAAAAAATTTAAGCCGGGAGACAATTTTCGCCCCTCCTTTCTAGATGAGAAATGTACGAAGAAATTATTGAATGGATCTTGTGATTTGCAAAGTAAGTACTTAATTATTACCACAGTGATATACAGGGCTAGGATTTTGTTGCTTTGAAAAATTTTAAGCATACTTTATGGAGTAAAAATTTTATCCAATTTACAAAAAGTTAAGAATCGAGTTTTAATTTCAATATGAATTTTTTTGAAGTTTGAAAAGCGATTTGAAGTTCAACTTCGCTTAACTTATTAGCAAAATGTTGGTAAGAAAAAATTTTTCCCACAAAGTATGCTTTCAATTTATAAAAGCAACAAAATCCTAGCCCTGCTGATATAAAAACGATCAGTACAGCACCTAAAAGTATGCACATATTTCAAATGTTTTCGATACAGTGCCGTAGCAACCATAGGGGCAAGAGGGGGCTTTGCCCCCCACGCATTTTTGTTTTTGCCCATTAATAAAATTGAAAAAATAATTTTGCCCCCCCACGCAAATTAGAAAAATAATTTTCCCCCTCACGCAAAACAGAATTGCTACGGCACTGTTTCGATATTGAGGATCTGATAAGAATTTTTCAAGTTGTAAAGATCTTCTACTAAGCCTCTGCTTAGCTCCGTTGTGCAAAGTCTTACAAGTCCATGTACTTAGACAAGACGAGCTGAAATTCGAGAATCATCTAAATATTCTTTTTTCCATTGAGGAGTTCATAGGAAAAATTAAGTAATTAAACAAAGTGACATAATACACCTTTTCTGGTCGCAGTGACTCAGATTCGGCAAGAGTAGGAACCCATATCCCGTCCCTATAAATCTACAGTTCTACGTAGAGTTGCCGTCGACAAATTAAGAGTATAGCTAAACTTTGTGCTCCACGACTTTATACACTGCCAAGGGTTACTTTCTGTAATGTAGAGTCGTAGAAAAAACATTATTTGGCAATGTTCATAGTGGACCTCTTCTTTAAATCTCTCGACGGTACCTCTCTGTCGGGTTGTAGAATATTCTAGGCGGTCTTCAGTGTACACATTAGAGATACATTCTATACACTCTACACTATCTTATCTGCGTAACAAACTCAACAGTGGATTTCAGGCTTGTCAGGTGTCGAAGGTATATTGCGTTGGGGTGATTGTGCAATACCCAGAACCAGTTGAGATAGATCATACAATATGGATGGAAATTTTGGTTCTGCAAAGCAATTTTCAGATATGATGATGATAGTGATGATATGAGGGTGGGTTAGACAGACTGTCCCTTGACAATTAGATAATTTTGTCCATTTTGCCATCATGTTAAAAAAGTATGGAAAAGGAAGGAATAGAGGGTAAAAGGAGCTCAGCCGTCTCAGAACTTCCTGGTTTGCTTGAGGTAACCAAGAAGTTCCGTGAGTGGTAGAAAATGGATATTTTCCATTCTCAACTCACAACCCCACATTCTCATGCTCTTCCTTGAGAAAGCAGGGCAGTATCAGAGGAAGTTTCCTGCACTGTCCTCATCCCCAAGGCAGGAGGTACATGTGGGATCTGCAATGACTCCTATGTTCGCTATATGGCGACCACATCTTATGTGTCCCGTTGTCAAGCCAACAAGATTCGGCAGATCCGTCCTCTTCGAATGAAGGTTGCGATTTTCTCGTTTGGCTCTATAACAAAGCCCTTGGCTGTTATGCAGGACAAAAATTTGGACCATATTTCCTTATGGGCATTCGCCGCATAGGAAGCGAACCGGCGTTTCAAACATGCTATGGGAGTTATCATTGGTTCAGGTCCCATTTGTACTATCGCTGATCCCCATTTTGCTTGTTTATCTACTCATTGAATTTCCAATATGTCTCGGGACCCATATGGCTTCAAGCGTCCTCCATTCGTGCACTGCGTCTGTTAAGATTATTGTGTCCACCCATAAAGGTTCAACTTTATGAAATCTTTCGATACAAATTAGTCTATTCTTGCATTCTCTGGTAATCCTGAAAAAGTTGTTCAGTTCTTTTAGGGCTTTAATTGGAGCTTGACTGTCACTATAGACTCCTATATTTCTCCCTCGTCAAGCATAATTTTCAGACATTATACTTTACAAAAAAATAGTTTGACACTGAAAGAGCTACAATATCCGGAATGAGGTATGAATCCATTCACAAACATCCAAAATGTTCCCTCATTTAACTTTCGCGAATCCATTTGGGGAAAACTTTATCAAAGACAATCATTCGGAGTTTTACCTTCCACCAAAAAACAAGGAATGTTCAAAGAAAATGCATAAAATTCATATTTCTATAAGAATTCCTCTTCCCATTCTTTTCATATGCCGAAGGCGTATCCATAAAAGTCTCTCATTCGCAAACGAAGACAAAAGCCGAAAATTTTCTCTAACCCGAAAATGGAATGCGGTGGAAAACTTTTGCGTAACTTCTTCAAAATTCATATGGGCAATGCGAATTGCGAATGGGAAACTTCATCTGGCAACATGGATTCCCGCATATGAAATTTGAATAATCTCCGTTACCGTCTCGCAATGCGATCATTCCAAGTCATACTAATTTGTGTCAAGTTTCCTGTCATTATACACTCAAGCAAACATTGCATTATCCGGTAAAATTATCCACGACTATTCGACACGACCGAGCATACAGAGGAAAGACAGAAAGTTGAAGTTGAAGTTGATGCCACAATTACTTCAGCCCGACACAATGAGTCAATATGCATATAAGGATCTGAGCGCAAAAAAGTATGCTTCCAACTTTGGCGTACATTCCGCACACAGAGAAGCCACAAAGGCATTGTCATTGACGCTGCCGTTTTTCCACGGCAATGTTCGAGTCATGTTCAATTTGTCATGGTTATCTCACTGACAACAGACAGACCGACCAGCACAAAGAGCACAGAGGGAGGGGGAGGGGGAGAGAGCGAGAGAGCAAGAGAGGTTGCATTTCCTGCTTGGTCAAAAATTTGCAAATTCAAATTCATATGCGGATATCCCGAATAGAACATGTTTTCGGCGAAAGCACTGGGAAGCAGCTATCCCAACAACCAGCTCAACAACGACATACCAATTCGAGCATTTTGGTTTTGTGAAAAGTTATTCGTTGACCCAGAGATCATTTACTCATTCAGTCGTATGCTATGTTCTTGCTATCCGGATACTTATTCCAAATCCGGCGTGTTGACAATGACAAGTTGCCTGAACTGAAGAGCTACATTTTCGTTGTCGAAGAGCACGAACGCGGATGGGGTTGACTTCAAAATATCTTCTCAAGTGCATCCATTGCAATTGCTTTCCTTCCTCCTTCTCCTCTCTCCTACTCTCGCTCACCCCCTTCGTCATTGCAAAGCTCATTTCACTTAGTCTACATCTTTAATGGTCACGGCGTGTTGTTTAACTCTGCCTGATCCTGCTCCTGCTCCTGCTTGAGCTTGACTTTGTCTTCGTCTTTGGCTTCGTCTTTGTCTTCCGTCGCTTCGCTTACTTGTTGTAAGACAAATTTCCCTGATTTTGATAATTAATTTCAAATTGCCAGCGAAATAGGGTAATCTCAGCGTAACGAGTCTAAGATGCGGTTACCGCGCTCTTCTCTACAAATATCTCCCACTGACCGTAGCAATTACGCCGGGGTAAGAGGGGCCATTAGTTACTTACTTGCCATGTCCCGACTCGTCCGCACAGCCAACATTCTTGCAGCAGGAGTAAGTTTTGTTTTAATTGAAATGCTTCGCATTTCTCGTTGCGTATGAGTAAATTTGATTTCATTTCATTTGTTGTTTGCGGAACTTGAAGAATGAAGCGCAAATTGCAAAAAAAAAAAAAACCTTTTAAACTATTTATATTGGTTAATATGTTTGAATTTGTACAAAAAGGAAAAAAGTACGATTTTTTTTTAAATTGCATTTTTCAACGATTCACAAAGGCGAGAGCCACGGCTTGGTCGATGATTCGGTCAAAAAAATCAACAAATAAAATTTCTTTGGTCTCTCGCGCTTCAAGTTTCAAGAGATAGTTTTGAATTGTCTTATGCCGGCCTTGAACTCGTTGCACGCCATAAGAAAATCTTTTAAACTATTAAAGCAGCTATGAAATACGTTCATTATTCTCTATCAAGAATTTCTACTTATATTCGAAGAGCCCAGTAATATATTTGCCAACAAATGTAAGACCGGCATTTTGCCATGTGATATCGGAACAAATGAATATTGAAATTCCTCGAATTCGTTTCGAATGCTGATCAATCGGGCAACAGATTTAATGCAACACCTTAAATTATGCACCTGCATGTTAAGAATGTTTTCGATATTCATGTTGTGCTTATATTTGGAAATGTGTGCATTTATACACAATTCCAGCACACTATTTTGGAATAGTATGAATTCATTTCATGTTTAAAACAACTTCCGTTAGTTAATTAATTTTGAAACATACTTAAAGGCATCATAGCTCTAAAGTGTGGATTTGAAGGTCATAAAAATGATCAATTCTTAAGCTACCACGGCTCAAAGTTTGAAAATTTGGCCTGCCTAAAGATGTACAAACTTAAAATACAAAACGAAAATATTTTTTGACTCGTATTCATTCAATGATTGTATGTGTTCAAAACTATTTGAGTGAGATTGAGTCTACTAATTACTGTCGACTTTGAACAATATTTCCCAGGCAATTACAGGCTCATGACCTGACTTGCTAGAAACCATCAGAACATTTTCAAAGGTACAAAAAAATCTTTTACCAATAAATATATGAAGATATAAGTCGATATTTTAAAGCTATATTTACTTTGCTCCACATTAGGGTGCTCCTTAATTTGGAAGTTGCCGGGCTACCTCGCCATTCGGTTCTGATACCTACAAAACGATCTCATGATTTTTATTTATTATTTTTATTGAGTTTTAGGGGTCGCTACCACGCTACCAGTGCTCCGAAATATGAGTCTGTATGTCAAAAATAAGAAAAATAAAATCCCTGACTTTCGATATAGCTAACCAATATGTTCTCATTCGTTAAATGACTTCGGACTCATATAAGACGACTTTCGCAGCAAGGGAAACACGCCTTTTAAGACTCTTAAAAGAGTTCATTATGAGGGCTCCTGCTCTTATAAAAACAGAGATATGTATTTGTGTTTATTAAAGGCTAGCGCAAGTGGAATTGCATGAAATATGATTTACTTATTTATGCGACATCAATTGATTGTCACGCCATGCTCTTCGCACTCACAATTCACGCTATGACATACCTACCCAAGAATGATAGAAAACAAAAACCCTCAGTACATTACATGCAGGTAAAAATCTTAGTTTTATTATAGCAAAGAGTATGTATGTTTACATACTCTTTGGTTGTAGTTTTTATTTCATAAAAAAATTTAAAAAAATGACACAATATTAGTCATCATTAGTCTCATACAAATCAAGAATAGAGTAATTGCTGATATAACGACGCACTTCATTGCCTTTTACCTGTGTGCAAGCCAAGCTTGAGACTTCAGTCTCTTTCTGTACGCGCGGCTGTTCGGTCGTCGGTTTCTCTAATCGCGGATCGCGGATTACTCGGTGTGATTATTGTGCTAGGCAAGTGTGAACGTTTTTATGCCTAAGTGTGAGTGCATTGCAATCTCGTTTCTCTGTTGGTCGCTCGCGAAGAAAAGAGAAGAAGTCGTTTCTTTTTTGCGTATCGAAATGCATCGTTTTCAATATGCTAATAAGGTGAGCCACTTAGTATTTTCCGTTAATCTTGAGGTTTCTATTAAGGAATATCAAAGTTTTTCTATCGTTTCGTGGAACGATAATGAATATTCTCAATATTGTAATGTTTTTAATGGTTCTTAATTTTCTTTTGAAGTTTGCATAAATGATTCAAATTGTTTAAATATTAAAAATACCGTTTTATGCGTGGCATACTTAGCAATTCATGCAAATCATTGTTAGGAGAGAGGCAATTTGAGAGAATTTGTTCTCTCATGTTTTCCATCGCTGCTGTAGTCAAACTGGTTTGTCTTTTTTGTAATAATATTTTGTATTATAATTATTAGGAGTCATATTCATAGGACTCTGAATATTTGCTGGGAACTTAATATACAAAACGAAAAACAAAAATTCTTTCAACTTTATTTAAGTCATATTCAAAATATACTGAGTAAATTTAAATATGTTTAGGTACGCTTTTTAAAGTTTTTACTTATCTCAAACTTTGACCTGTTGTAGCGACCCCCAAAACTCAATTTAGAAATATTTAAAAAATCACACGTGTGTTACTTTGATGAAAGAAACGAACGGCGAGATCTAACCACATAGTTTTCTTTTTGTTAGTTAGTAAAAATCCTTAAAAGAATGCGTTTTCCAACTTTTCATTTGCTGGTAGCGACCCCTAAAACCCAATGTAAAAAAAAAATCACCAGTTCGTTTTTTAGGTAGTAGAACCGAATGGCGAGGTAGCCCGGAAATTTTTCAAAATTTTGGCATCTTAGGGAGCAAATAATACACGTATAATACTTGGGTTTGATCTAAACAAGGGCCTATTTGACGGGAGCCGATGGGGCTACAGACCTATCGCCCTATTCAAAATGGATTATACTTGATAATCGAGCCATAAGGCTAAATCTGATTTAAATTTGAACTAAAAAAAAGTAGCCACCCACCAGCAAAGCCGTTAGATCTTTTAAATATTTAGTTTGAATGTTCAAAATGCATTCTTGCAACTCATCAAGTCATCAATTAGATTTCATCTGCTTTTCAATCGCTTACTTCGGAAGAGCAACACGAACTTTTATCGCCACTGATGCATAAATGGTGTCACGTACAGCAAAAAAAGAAGCTTTCAAAAAACACACAGAGAGAGAGAGAGAGAGAGAGAGAGAGACGAATATAATTGACAACACGAATTGGGAAAATCCTTTTGAATTGTCATTTTTATGAAGTCATGTCACATAAAAATCCTTTTCCAAATTATTGCGCATTTTTGTGCAGCTAAGTCAGTCACAGTCAGTCATCCAGACAAAGGCATACCACGAAAGGACAAAAGGCACAGTCGATCAGCTTCAGTTGATTACTTGTAACGACCACAATTAAGCTGTCGAAATTAAGCGTATAAGAAAAAAATACAGAGAAAGTAAAAATAATGAATGAAATTACAAGGAAATTTAATTTTTCGGTGCTGGCTAGCTGGGTTGGCAACCCATCCAAACGCAGCGTAACGCTATGCATCGCAAAGGGCAGACTGAGTAAGCACTTCCGTCGGCATTATCATCAACTTTTGTGGTTAACAACAAGTCCGTAAGAGAACTCTGAAATGTTTCTCTGTTGCCTGTTCCCGCCTGTTGCCGTCTGTTGTCTGCAAAGTGGTATATGACAGTGCGTTGATATCTCAAAGAAGAGCAGAGCCGGCGATGAAGATGTGCATCGAGGCTGAAATAATTTGTGTATGCTCGTAATTAATTTTAAATCTCCAGCGTTGAAGCATAAGCCACTCGTCATTATTGAAATTGAAAGCGCAGAAGGACTTCGGGGCGAGGACAAAGGACCAACGTGAACATGAATGGAAAATAAGAACAAAAATCTTGAGAATGTTTTAAGGAGGAAACAAAGAAAAAACATGAAAACTTTTTCCGGGAAAAAATATTACAAATTCCTTATTGACCTTTACACTTCATTTGACCACGTGCGGGACAGAAAGAAGAAAAAAAATACCACTTTATGCAAAATTTAAATGTTACCCTTTCATCACTGCTGGTTTTCAATATTTATGTGTCCCATTTAATGTTATAATTTGAATAAAATAGGAAGGATTCACAGACATTCTTGTGCATATTATCCCATGAGAGATTTATCTTACTATGTGAATACACTAGCTAACAAAAAAAAAAAAAAAAATATATAAAAAATGGGCATCGCTGAACACTTCTTCGTGAAATGAAATATTGTTATACCCAGCGTAAGCAGGGTGTGCGAATCTTGTAACAGCCAGAACTACGCTTCGTAGTTATAGACATATATATATATATTCTTGATCAGGATCAAAAACTGAATCGATTTAGACATGTCCGTCTGTCCATCTTTCCGTCTGTTCGTCCGTCCGTCTGTCCGTCCGTCTGTCCGTCCGTCCGTCTGACCGTCCGTCCGTGGTCGGATCTCCTCCGAAACGGCTAGACCAATCAAGTCGAATTTTGGCACACAAGTGTATCGGGATCCGAGTATCATCCTAAGTACAAATGGGAGACGTCCGCCCACTGCCATGCCCACAAATGAATTTAATGTGTTTTCAGTAAAATGCTTGTAACTTGCGAACCACTCAAAACATTTTATTGATATTTGGTGGAAAAAATGGACGCCGCCCTCCTCAAGCCACGGCCCCAAATAAGCCCACAAATAAAGGCTTATCGTAACTTGTGAAGTAAAAGGCATAGATGCTTCAAATTCGCAACATACTAGGTTGACCAAGGCGAATGAACGGTGTAGGAAAAATATGTATGTGGCCCGCCCACTGCCACTCCCACAAATGGAGAGGCACAACATAGTGCGCCAATAATGTCGGGACGCTGGGTATTTCAAAGTCGGGCTTGACCGACTTTAGCTTTCTTACTTGTTTAAGATTAACTTTGGGTCGCTGATTACGAAAATGTTATCCAAAATATTTTTTGAGATGTGGACAAAACAATTGGACATTTTAAAGGATACAATTTTTGAACTTTGGAAAGCAAAAAGCGCTCCAACGCAGAAAGTGAACACCAAGGGGTTGTCCAGAATTTTTTTTCATTTTAATCACAAAATTTTCACAAATATTCGTTCCAGCTTTTGAGCTAATAGTATGAAAAGTTAGAAAGAATTTTAAAGCCTTTGAAGGTTTCGCTGCTTTCCGCTACCAGATAAAGTTTTTCCGATCAGTCATTACGACAATTCTATTAGATTTCTATAGTCAGTTAGGAGGCATCGCCAATTTCATGTTTAGTTACAATCAAAATCTTTCTTGAAGATTCGATTCGACTCACACAAGAGGGCCTCCCAAAGATCAGGCTCGGGTCTTCAGACTGATCCCCGCTGTACCAAGGTAAAAAGGTCATTTAGTCATTCTTTCGTGACCGTAAAGCCACTACCAATTCGATTGTATACCCAATCTTTAGTTCTCTTTGACTCTTAGCAAGGGCCCTCAGGTTTTCCAAGCCCGTAAACCATAATGGTTTCCCCCGCGGGCAGTACATTTCTCCTTGATTTAGACTACAGCTTCGTCATATAAAAATAGAATATCTTACAGTTTACCAAATAAAGTCATAAGCAATCGCAAAAAAAAAAAAAATGCGCAACTTAGTTCTCGACCATACTTTTCGAGATCAATTGTAAATAAGCCTGTAGCCAATCAAGCAAAATTCTTCACTGATATTTTTCTTCGCTTTTGTGTAAAAAAAAGAGACTCTTTCGTCTTCTTTATCGGTAGAGCAATATCTTAATCTAATATGCACAAACGTTAAAAAAAGGATTTCTTTCCTTAAAGAAAAATCCGCATTTAAGGGTTGAACGATTCTCTTCAAAATTGACCTCGCCCGTCCTTAAAGTAATTTGCAAAAATTCCAACAAATAAATTGCAAATAGTTTTCCATCGCCTTTCGCTAACATGAATCGTCAGACGTCCTGCCTGCTCTCCATGGAAATGGCGTAAATGTGCTTGAGCGAACGCTCTCCAACTTTTCCAGCGATTAATTAAAAATCGAACTGGAAACGAGAAACTAAAATATATTTAAAAAAAAAACATGGAAAACTTAAACGTTTTGCTATTTTCTCAGTTGAATGTCAATAGCAGAGAGCCATCGTTTTCCTAATGCCATAGCAAA
Source organism: Chlorops oryzae (assembly GCA_020466095.1). Classification (NCBI taxonomy): domain Eukaryota; kingdom Metazoa; phylum Arthropoda; class Insecta; order Diptera; family Chloropidae; genus Chlorops; species Chlorops oryzae. Next base: position 15,726,981 of record CM035807.1, on the reverse strand, counting down.
TTATATTACCTCGGGTGCAGTGCTGTGTGCATCCCCATCCGTCCCTCCAAGTAGAGCATGAAATCGCATGAAAATTCATTCGAAGGAAGTTCCCTTAATCGAAGAAGTTTCGCGGCGCGCGCTCAATAGAAATCGCAATTAAAGTAACATTATGAAAATAAATGCAAAAACTTGAAATCGAATCGCATCGCATCGCATCGAATGGCAACGGCAATGGCAACTGCTAGGACAACCAGCGCGCCAGCACAACGCCATCGAGCATTTGGTGAAGGACGTAATGGCAGTAACGACGGCTGCAACAGCGGACATAGATTGATCGGATTGCCCATGGCCGTTGAGTGAGAGCGCGCCGTAATGAATGTCGAAAATTCTGCGAAATAAGTTGACGAAGGCAGACAAATTGCAACTGCAAGTGTTAATGACTTTCGATCGGTTACAGCGACAAGAAAAATACGTAAAAAAACAAGTAAGGGTGTTATAGTCAGGCGAGCCTGACAATAGAATACCCGACACAGACACACGTGTTCAAATAATTTTTAATATCAAGAGGTGTTTAAGGCCATATGGGGGCCCAATACACCGACTTTTGTTATATTTCTTTATGAAAACTGCCCCTCTGCCACGCCCACTTTTCCAATTTATTGGAATTCTAATCGGAGGCCTTAATATTCGCTCAAATCCTAAGTTTCATTGAAATATTTGGAAAAAGTCCGATTTTGAGGCAGTTTTGAGATTTTTGTGATAGACCCTAGTACTGGAGGTACCCTTAATAATGGACCGATCTAGGAAATTTTATGGGAGAATGTTTATGGCCACAAAATAAGCATAAGTGCCAACTTTCGTTCAAGTCCCATTTGAAGTTCGGGTGTAGGGGACAATTTTCGAAAACCGCCCTTCTGCCACGCCCACTTTTAAAATTTTTGAAAATCGTATTACTTGCCTTGAAACATGTTCAAATATCAAATTTCATCAAAATATGTTGAAAAACTTCGAGTTTAGAGCAGTTTTTGTGATTTTCGTAACAGACCCTAGTACTAGAGGTACCCCTAAAAATGGTCCGATCGGGTCCATTCTCGAACTTGTTCTTACTCATGTCCCCGTGAGCACGCATACCAAATTTTGTCAAGATAGCTCAACTCCTTCGATAAGATAACTGTATACAAACAGACGGACAGACGGACAGACGGACAAACGGACAGACGGACAGACGGACGGACATGTCTAAATCGAATCTCCTGGTGACGCTGATCATTTCTATATACATTTTGTATGGTCTATCTCGACTGGTTCTGGGTGTTACACACAACCCAACAAACGCAATATACCCTCGACACAGAGTGTGTCGGGTATAAAAAGCACCATTCTGGAACAAGCGATTTTTAAGCGCACCATTCATCGCTTAGGGCAACTGGGACTCCCAGGTCACCGTCGTCTCCAGTCGTCTTCGCTCTGTCTGCCAAAGTCCGTTGGAAACAAAATTAAAAACCATTAAAATGCTAATAAAGATGAAATACTTTTTACTTCCATTCCATAATTGCAAATGAATTGAGAAAAAAGAAAAAATTTTCAAAACTGTGTCAATCGCTCTCGCTTTCTGGCGCCAAGGGTCAAAACCAAAAATCTTTGAACTACGAATTTAAGTCAAGAACAGAATTTGAATAGCTTAGTTCAAACCGAAGTGGAAAATGAATGATGTTGATGGTGATATTCATGTTGTTTTAGTGGGTCAGTGTGCTGCGCAGATTTTCTTTTTTTTTTTACTTTCTCCATAAAAATATTGCGATTTCTTTTACAATGATTCATTTTTAGGATAAGAGGTGCAAATTATTACTGGGAAAATTGGACTTTTGTCAATTTTAAAATCATATGAATGAGGCGGGGCAAGGTTCAAGGGCTTGAATACTCCGCCTTTGCCAAGCCACGGTGCTAGGTTGCCACAGCTGAATCATTACGGCCCATTTGCTACTGTTCCAATTAAATATTTCAACTGTTTTTAAAGATGTGAGCATTTGTGAAGAGAAGTTCGGCCGTCTAGAGGCGGTCTTGGGGTCAATTCCACCTTTCATTGTAACTGGTTCGATATATTTTCATGTGTTGAAAATTTGCGGAAATTCCTTCTCTATTAGAATCCAGGCATAAGACATAATCGATTATAAATAGAAAAAACATTTCAAAAAAATTACAAAAAATCAATAAAATTTTCCTGTTCCACGTGTGCTAAGCAACAGCTACAGCAACTGTTTTAAATGTTGTTCAAAGGCTTTATATGAAAAATTACATAAATTCATTGTCCTCTCGTTGCTGTTAACAAAAATATATCCAAATAATTGCGATTTGCATAATAACAGAAATCGCTTTCGAATTTTGCAAATTTGCATAAACATACAGCAGCTTAAAGGATACAATCCAGGTTATTTACGAACCAATTTTATATTTAAAAACAAAAAAAAAAACTCATTTTCATTATTAAACTTGCAAGAATATCAAAAGCGAAAAAGATATTTCAACCCATACCGAATTAAAATTCAAATTACTGATAACCGAAGGAAGCAACGAGTTAAAGTGTAATAATTTCATCATCCTTCCATCACCTTTTATCGAAGGATTATCTCAAATAAATTTTCTTTGAACAAAGAAAATTCATTCGGGGTGTAAAAAGTCAAAAAGCCTGCTACGAAAGGTTAAAAGAGCAAAAAGGATTTATTGTAAAAATTTGTTCGGAAAGTTATTTACACCTTCAAAAGGGCGCTGCCTCAAATTGTTTTCTTTAATAAAATAACGCAAAACTTTTGAACTTTCTCTGCTCTAATCTGTGTTGAGACTACTACTTGGGAAAATCTGAAATTAATTTCCCCTCCTGACTTTAGATAATAACAACAAAAAGTGAGGGCCACCACAAACTGCAAAGCTGTAAAGGTAAAACAATACAATCTCATTATGCCACCTTCACCACATCGCCGTCACCCTATCCCCACAACCCTACCCATACACAAACACACACACACACACACAGCGCGCATCATATTAAGAACTTTTTAACCGAAAGTTGTTAGATCTATTTATCTAAGTAAGCGGCCTCGGATCAACGTAATGCGAACCAAAATAGTTGCTTGTTCACCAGAAACATTGATTATATTGTTTGCTGTAAAACAAGCTCCCCCAAGAATTTCGCTTGGTCTTTTCATGACCAACAAAAAAAAAATACAAAAATAAAAACAGTATAAAAAAAAAAGGAAAAACATTACTCCTTCCAACTTTCGACTCAACTGGGGTAAAGTTTTGCTCCTGCTCCTGATCCTCCTGCCGCCCCTGCTGGTACTGATGCTGATGCTTCGTGGGTTCCTTACTTTTGAGTGAAAATAAATAATTCACACCTGCAGCAAGGATCTCGAGGACGTAACAAAGCACCGCTCAACTGCTGCAAGCCAAGCTGCATGAATACAATGATGGGTGGCGGTGATGGCGGCGGTCGCTAAAGCAAAGCTGAATTGTTAAGAAAAGTTTGCAGTAAGCACGCGAAAGAAAGCTTTTTTTTCTTTCGTTCTTTTCAATGTGCAAGCCTCCGGTTGATAACAAAAAACCAGATGCTATTATTCTTTGCGGTCACAGGAGATGTTTAGTATTTTGTCTTGTGTTGAAACGGGACGAAATAATTTCGAAACGGAGGGATGCAGAGGAATTTAAAGACAACAACTTTTTAAAAAGTTCGCTTCAGGAGAATTTAAGTTCAAAGTTCCCGGAAGATGTAGAAGTAGCAGTGCTGGACAAGAATTTTGCGATAAGCAAAAGCGATTTGAATAAGGTGACGAAAAGGAAAGACTTTGAATGAGAGTCATTGAAAGGAAGTTAATCAGTTTTGAGCCTGGGACGGCGGTCCTTTCGTAATGGAAAGTTCTTTTAGAAAATCTAAATCATGATACTAAGTACCTGTAGAATCAAATAAATATTACATGGAAGCATGCGGATATATGGAGGATTCAACTGGATATTGATTGTTCGCCTAATATTCATTTTTCTTGCCACGTAGGCTGTTTTCTTTATTTTGTGAAATATTATCCTTGAAGCTCGCCCATGTCTGTCTCAAAGAATTAAACCAAAATTTTAATGAAAACTAACGAGAAATCCCAAGTGACTACCATGACAAGATCCACTTAAAAGAAAGTAAAAAATTTAATAACTTATTTCGGGGAAAAGGAAAACAGTTTCGAACTAATTGAAAACCTCAAAATCCAGCATAAAGAAGGCAAAATGAATTTTTCTTTTGATCTTAATTTATTAATTCGGACGCGATTTGTTTCAGTTAACACAGGAGCATGCTGACCCTGTTGGGAGCGTTTCATCGCCAAACAACCAAAGTAGTTGGCAACGAAATGTAAATGGTTTCGTTGGTTCTTCTCCATGCCGTCTAAATCTGAATCAGATTTGGTGGTTAAGACTGCAAAGTGATGCATGTTGATGGAAACTAAGCATAAATTACAGTTAAGTAGGAAATTTGCATTAGCTGCATACAATCGGCTTAAGGATACGCAACGAGAGTGTCTCAAAACAGAATCAGGTGCATTAGAGTTTCAATGGAATATCATCAGCATTTGCCATGATTGCGGCTTACAGGTGGATCGAATAAATGGGATTTTCGAGAAAAATCTTTAACTATCAATTTAAGAATAATTCTTATGCTTAAGAATAGATTATTGCTTGGCGATGTTGCCTCGAGGAAAATCGAGATTAAATATCTCAACCTCATAAAGCTGTTTATTTCAAGCATAGCTGTAAGATGAATTCTTCGACATTAAACGTTGAAAGGCTTGTGTACAGCAACTATGGAATACTGAAGGGGAACGAAATAAAACGGATAAATTCATTTTTTTTCCAGCTTCCGAATCTTTTTTAATCTTCCTGATTGAAGACTTCAAAATATTTGAATTTAAAAGTAGTAATATTACTTATTATTTCGGGGAAAAGTAAAACAGTTTCGAAAGCATTCCAAAGCTCAAAATAAGCATAAAGAAGTAAATTTGTTTTTGTATCTTTATTTATTAACTTCGGACGCGTTTCTTTCAGTAATCACAGGCCATGCTGACCCTGTTTGAGATTTTATTCAAGCAACAGGTAGTTGAAAAAAAATTGTCTGCTTTCTTGGAAACTCAATGCCATCCCAATCTGAATCACCCTTGCCCAAAAAGACTAAATTGCGTGTTGATGGAATTTCAGCATTAATTTTAGTTAAGTCGAAAATTTGCATTAGCTTTATACAATCGGCTTAAGGATACGCAATTAGACCTTCAATTCAGATTTGGCAATTTAGAGTTAAAATTGAATATCATCAGGATTTGCCATGATTGCGGCTTAAAGGTGGTCGAACCAATGGGATTTTCGAGAAAATTCTTTAACTATCATTTTAAGAATTATGATTATGCTTAAGAATAGATTATTGCTAGGAAATGTTGCCTCGAGGAAATTTAAAATGACCTTTCAACCTGTAAAGCTGTTTATTTCAAGCTACAATGATTTGGATGAATTCTTCTGCCATATTTTGGCTGCTGAGCAGTGGTGGTTGCAATTTTCGGGCATTTACACTTTTGTGGCTATGTGGTGTATTAAATTTACACAGCCAGTGGCCAGGTGAAAATTCTTGAAATTTAATCATTTGCCATGAATTATTCTTCCTCGGAATTTTTTTTAAATTTTATTTATTTTTTCTTCATTTCAATAGGAACCTATTAGGTATAGGTATACATAATTTAAGTATATTTAAGTCTTAAATATATCTAGTTTAATTGGGGAAAAAATAACTGCTTGCCATCACACCAGGTATGCACTAAGTGCAAGCGATCGAAAGGGAAAACCGATTATTTATTTGAAAAGCCAATAAATCAAGCTTTATTTTGACATCTTCACACACCCCATCATACGCTGCATGCACAGATGGAGCTGTCCAAAATGGGTCAATGGACATTTTTATGATCATATATGAAATTAAATCTATTTCTAGGACTCCGAAAATCTGCTTTAATTCAAGGCTGTCATTCAAAAAAAGATTTCATTACAGTTTTTTAATGGATTTCCAGAAAATTTTGTCAACAGAGTAATTTATATTCTTTTTATATTTTGTCCCAATCAAAATCCCACTCGGAAAACCACAGCTGCGGATTAAGATAATTTTCCGCCCAAGGCATTTGCAATTTAGCCGCCCCAGACAGCAGCCAAAATTACGCCTTTTCTTTATTGATGCATTGCCGGTCATAATTTGCCGCCCCTGAAAATTTTCCACCCTAGACAGCGGTAAAACCGCCACTAAAAAAACCACAAAAATTCAGTACCTTTATACATAAGAAAAAAAATTAATAAAAAAGGTACCTAAAATTATTGCTTTATTTGCACCTACTTTCTCAACCCTTTCACTACCGAATTATCCCTAAATGTTGTCATATATTAAAGTAATGAATAGTCCCGATCCCAAGTCGAGCCCAAACCGGACCCAAACCTAAAAAACACGCACCCAAATCGAGCCCAAACCGGACATGGGTAGTGAACAAACGCACCCAAATCAAGCCCAAATGTAGCCAAAATGGGCCCAAAATTTGGGCCTGCATGCTTTTACTCGGGTACCTAAAATATTTTTTATATTAGAATATTTCAGATGTGAGTAGGTTTGCACTCTAAAGCCGACGATATGTGTACCTATTGAATTCATTTAATCACTTTTGCGTCAAAAATTGAATACTTTAACCACCAAACTAACTTCAAATGTACATACATTCAAAATTTAAACGAATTTTAAAATGATATAGAGCTGTTATGGCCCCAAAAAAATGTCGTATTTTTTCTACAAAATTGTTTAATTTCGTAAACAATTAAACCGAAGAATGAATCGCAAATATCGCAACTGAATCGGAATTTATCATTTCTCAGTAATAAATTTCGTATAAAATTTCCGCTGGCTTTTCGTTTGTTTTTTTTTTTTTTTTTTTGCTTCCCCTGAAATGTGTCGAATTCCATTACACACTGATTTATGGCAACAATAGACGATAAGGTGAGCGGCATGCGTTTTACAACGGAATTCAAACCAACTGCCACAATATGATTTGTTGACTTGCCACCACTGATAAGCTGCCTTGGGAATGCGGTCACAGTGATTTCGTTCGCCGATAAAGCAAATATAAAATGAAATTACAATAATAACCGAAATAATTGTAATACCTTTTAATAGGCTCCCATAAAGCGACAACAACAAACGTTTGCAAGGACGAGATTCAAATACTTACACGCATTGCATAATGCCATAACCAGTCGCACAATCTTATTCGATGAACATAAGGAACCGCGAATGTTTGCGGAACATTTGCCGCAAGCAATCAAAATTTGGAGCAAGGTTAGTCGAGTACAAATACATAGATATTTTAACGAAGGCTCGAATTCGGTTTCGGGTTTAAATGTCAAATAATTGACTTTGACATTCCGTGTATTTATTTCAATACAATACAATGGCGTAACTGGCATTTCGAAGAGATATTATCCGTGTAGGAAAATTATACGATTGTAATGATAACTTCAGTTTTACGACTTCTTCTGGATTAGAGAAAATTTTCAAGATATTTCTTTGAATCACTTTCGATCGTATAAGATGTCAGTGTTCAGCATATTTCCGATTGGGATGCTTCAAGAAATTTTAGACATAAGTATTTCCCTAATAACGACATTCTCCTCAAACGATTTAAAAATCGTCAAATATATAATATTGTGCAACATATTTCCGAATGGGATACTATTTTAAGGCCAAATGAATTCCAAAGTTTAAAACAAATATTTCCCTAACAATACGAATGCGCTCGGTTTTTGATTTTCTATTTACTTGAAGGCGGAATCCATTGTTCTTTGAGCTTAATGTAAACGCCCGAGAGATGCGAAGCGAAGCGATTCCGACCCGATCCGAACCGAACCGAGCCTCTATGTTGTTCATGAATGGCATTTGTCATTTCTGGCAATTTCGTCCTTCCTGATACGTTTGTCCTTAACCGAAGCAATTAAAAACTTTTCAAATTTCAATTTAAAGTAAAACAGAGGCTACAGGCGTATTATTAGAGAGGCATTTCAACTTCTCTCTACCGTGCCCGTGACCGTGTTGTTCTTGGAATTATTCTCCCTTGTATGTACCTGAATGTGTATATGTGAAAAAGGACCTAAAATTCAAAGCATTTGTTAGTGTTGCCTTTGGTAATGAAGGACATGGTGTCAAATCAACATTCTGCCATTATTTTCGAATCCTTTTAGTTTTGAATTTGAAATCGTGTCGTCATTTCCGGTTGCCTTTTTCCTCCTTCGATCTTTGAGCAAGAATTTTCCACTCACTTCAATTTAAATTGAATTACTTGAATTGAATAATCAAGACCAAAAAAAGAGAAAAAACGAGCAAAAAAAAAAAACATGAGCTTACGACGATTGCAATTGTTGATGGTGCAAAGAAAACAAAATTGTTGGGGCGACAACAAAGTTCTAAGCCTAAAATGAATAAATGAATGTGAGTTCCCCGGTGCTCTCGAGATTTGTCTCCGGTCCCAGAGAATCGAAGACAGAAAGAGAAAATGTGCGAATTGCTTTCATAGCAATTAGACTGTTTGTCCCATGACCTTTACGTCATGCCATCAGCAGCAGCATTTGTAGAAGCAGCTGACGAAGAGAGAAGGAGGAGAATTAAAGGAAATCCTAACAGGCATAAAAAAAAAACCAACAGAACAAGATTTTTTTTTTCTTTTTCTTTTGAAAACAAACAATTTCAGCTGAAAGTGATTACAGTCGGCTAAGCTTCGTTTTTATTGACTAAGCCGTGAAAAAAAATATAAAAAAATAGAGTAAAACTGAGGGGAAAACGTTGCTGAAGGAACATTTATTTTGTCTCAAATAACATTTTGCGTTAATCCGGCTTTTGTTTGCTCGGTTATTTTATCGGCCTTGAAAACATTTTGTAATATTTTTTGTTTTCTTAATGCATTCTGAGAAGAGAAATATTCTATGGCATTTTATTTGTTTTAAGTCCTTTTCAAATAACACGACAAAATGGTTCCGAATCCGCGAAAAGAATCCGCCAAGGGAAAAGAAAAATTTGTTTAAAAACACTTCAAAAACAGGCAGTCAGACGTGCATGAAAAAAATTTTCAATTATTTGAAGTTAGGCTGTTATCAAGTGGATAAGCCCCGCACAGCCCACGCAATCGATTTGAAAATATTGACTTTTATATCTCGTTGCGGAGAAGGGTTGCGAAAGTCTTTTACGAATTAAGTGTGCTCTGTGCTCGTCAGATCGAATTTCTTAGTCGTGGTAGGGAATTACTTTTGAATTGCTTAGAAAATTCAAGCGATTTCTTTAAGGCGACCTCGGATAACCATCTCCGAAAATAGAAAGAACGTCCTTCCTTTTTCATAACATCCTGTTGTCCGCTTAAAATGTTCTTGTTGAATGAGCTTTTCTTTTTGTTTTCTCTCTTTTTATGGACCGTTTATTTAAAGGATTCATATTTTCTTCGTAAGGTAGGACATTTACACGAAATCGAAAAGAAAAAATCAGCGATTAATAAACTTAATATCCAATTGGGACAATATATTCGATTGGTTTTTTCAAAGGAACTTTCACATTTGAATAAAATTCTATTGAAAATCGCATGAGAATTATAAGATTACTACTCGTTACTATTACTATTCTTTTTGAATATTTAAAACCTAATTCATACAATTTGAATCCTATATAAATGAATGGACAATTTGAGTCCTTCATAAATTGAGCTTAATAAAGGCTTTCAGAAGAATCACTCAACTCTTAATATCCCTTCTCAGGATGTTCTACAAAGAACGCATACTTTTATATATAGCATACTTTTAGGAAGAATTGCTTTTTTGGAGTTTTAAACGGTTATAGTTCCCCAATGCGTCATTTTAGCACAACAGTGTTTTGGGAAAAATTACTTGGCATACCTCAAAGTACATTTTGATGTTAATTTGAACGTTAAACTTCAACTCATACGTTGATAGGGACCGAAGAGTGGACAAAAGAACTTAAAAAAATTTTCAAATTTTAGTTAAAAATAGTTATGTTGGAAATATCGATATACTTCCTGAGTAGAAGTTTGATGATATTTTAAGGATTTTATTTTTTTGATATAAGGGTGATACATTAGTATGATAGGAACTGAGATATTTAGGGTAAGTACTAGAACGGTACGCCTGAGGTCAATGCCTTCTATAGAGGCGGTCATAAATTAGGGTGTCCCAAAAAAAATTTTTTTTTTTGGCACAGGCTTTGTTTGAAAGCTTATGAACTGAAGTATTTTTGAGATTTTTTCAAATTTTGCGAAAAAGGTTTAGAGGTTGCTGGTACCGATTTTTCTCTAAAAATCAAGATTTTTGGAATTTTTGTTCAATTTTGATAATAAGTTAATCAATAACAAATTATTATTGTCTCAGAGTTATTGGTTCGTTAGAAAAAAGTCTGAATTTTACTGAAATGTACATAAACCATAAGTTTAGCCAATAGTTTTGGTAAATTAGGAGTAATGTAAGGAATATTTTTAGAAAATTTTCATAAGCTTCATAACTTCTAAAGATTCCATAGAAATGAAACAAAGTAATGATGCAGTATGAAAAATAGTGAAGTTCTTAGCAATTTCAGTAGCACAAATTATGATTTATTACTTGAGGTCCAAAATTTTTAGCCTATTACATTCTTTTACACCTTGTGAAAAGATAGTGATGCATAAGTTAAGGCTTAATTTTAGAATATGCAATGCTATGGGACACCTTAACATACATATAAGTTATCAGGATTGTCATAGAATCCGATAGCTGTCGGAATTGGAATTTTAGTCTACTGAGCTTTCATATATATCTGACAGACAGGCGGTTCTGTGCAACTAAGAACCGATAATGGTTCCGATGACACCCCTGTATATATAAGAAATTCTTTATAAAGATCAAATAAAGCAGAAAGTAATGTAAAGTAACTAGATAAATGAATCGAAAGGTTACTTTCCTTCTATCCCTATGTAAACTTTGAATATTCTAATAAATATTTTAAGTTTTTTTTTTGGAAATTTCGCTAATTCCACAGAAGTCGAGAAATTTTCATATTGATTTGAATATCTTTTCCATTTATTGCAACGTACGCAACACCACGTTTTCAACTAATATGTTCTTATTTATTGATACTTTACTTTCCACTCTATATATTTTAAATAAAACTCTCATTTATTCAACTTTTAGTTCAAGATCATCTAACATATCATATTCCTTTCATATTGAAAACTTGACTTTAAAGTGCACGAAAGCAGCATCCCTTACGCCTGTACTTACCCATATCCTATAACTCGAAAAATTCCTTTCGGGACCTCATTTTCACTGCTATTCTTATGAGAACTAAAACTCAAAGAACCCCATCTTCTGCACCACATGTGACGCTACCAAAATACTATCAAATTACAAAGAAAACTAGAAGGAAAATGTTGGAAAATGAGGTCACGACCGTACGAAAAAAATACTGGAAGCGGAAATGCTCATATGAATAATTTAAGAAACGAATTTTGTAATGTATTCTTATGCCCTTGATTAATCTCAGCTGCAGTCTTTTTAAAGCGTTTAAGTCTTATTCTAAAAGTACTCTTCAAATTAATTTTCCTTGAGATGGATAAAGCTTTTGTGGATCTTCATATTTTTCGTTTATTGAACAAAAGGACTACATTCGTTCGAAACAATATTGTAGCACTCTGGAGATTATTTTAAATCTTAAGAATTCCCATAAAATGCATCACACGAGCAATGTAAGCTCTTCGCTTCAAAATAAAAAGTCTTAATAAATGAAAAACACCGCTTTTTGAAAGGAACAAAGGATATTCAACGTGGTAAATCCTGTTACATTGCAACAAATACATGCACTGCCTTAAGCCAAACCAAAAACCTTCCGTACACATTTTGTTCATTAAATGCAAGAAATATTTCGATGTACAATGTGTCAATTGCATTCGACTTACCTTCGAACGCAGCTGCTGCAGAACCTCGATGGCATCACCATTTTGACACGCATACATAAGACTACTGCACCCATAGGCAAGTGGTCTTTTGTGTGTTGATTTTGATTCTGGAATGTCAAGTGGTTGATGGTTATAAGCTGAATTGTTCACATCGCTGCTGGTTTTGATCGCACTTTCAGCAACATTCTTGTCACATTTCTGTTCACTTGATAATGTGATAGTGAGATAGCTTGCAACTGGATTCCGTTTAGGGCCTTCCTCAATTTTTTCTTTCTTTTCCAATGGATTGTGAAACTGCAATCGCTTCTTCTCTTTCGCATTCACATTCACATTCGCTTTCGCGTTCGTGCTGAGGAATTTCGCTTGTGTACTGGTGTCAGCGGCAGGAGCAGCATCTGGTGCTACCGGCACCGCATGCGAAATAATGGCGGCCGGAGCAGCAACATTTCCATCGACACTGCTCTTCAAACGTGGTGGCTTTGGCGGTGGTATTTTTCTTGGTACGACGACGCTCTTCTCATCATTTAAAGTCTTTTCTTCTTGCATATTCTGCGGTTAACACACACAAACATCTCTTCTGCATGCCAGTTTTTTTCTCACTTTCCGTTTCCGATTTGAACTTTCATTGAACGTTTCCGTTTCCGCAAGCATTCCGCTCATTTTACATTGAATTTTATAGTTGATGTGTTCATCATCATAATCATTATCATCATCATATTGTCAAACATCATATGAAATTGAACTTTAACAAAGGCCTTTCTTTTTCCCATTAACCTATCGTTATTAATGTTAAATTAAACGGATTGACGAAATCACTTCCTTCCTGTTCAATTTGGCGCATTCATATGTATGTATAATGCCACATAATTTTACAACGCAATTGAACCCCTTTCACTCGAATGCCTTGCACTTCATTGCCAGTACTGCATGGGGAATTCCTTTTGCATTTCCCTCCATACGCAAATGCATTCACGTTTACACACTTCAAATGGTTTTTCACACTTCCACGCACCACTCGAGGCATCTATCCACTTTCAATAATTAATTTGCCCTTCAAGGACGCATCAATGTCTTAACATCTACCTACATATATACATGCATGCAACATACATACAACATCTATAGTAGATTCGCGCATGAAAAAGGCAGCGAAATTCATTCAAGCTTTCCACGTTTCTGCGTTTCGATCTGTTCAACGAAATTTTCAACACTTTGTGCTGCCGGGTGTGAAATATAAATAATTTAAGTTTTCCGATGATTGTGAACGACGCATTTAGAGGTTATTTTTCGCTTCTGCGATCAAATAATCTTTTGTATCGAATCCGATGATTGCTTAATTAAGCGGAAAATAAATTATTGGTATTCAATAATTTGTGTGTCTCTGTGTTTATTCACACAGTGCCATAAGCAATTATGTCTTAGAGTTAAAAGAAATAAAACGGCAATTAATTTTTGAATCGAATCAAGTCGCAGTACGCCATTTAAACTAATTGAAATCCTTTTTTAATTCATTTAAATATTTATTAACAAAACAAGCAGACACACAATAAACAATGAATAAAGGCGAAACTCCATACACGACGGAATGGATGGCTGTTGCGGTATGCGTGGCAAGGTGTTTTACGCGGAAAAAATGTAACTACTTCCATTTAAATAAAAGTATTTCAATACATTGATTCAATGGAAGTAGCTACATTCTTACTGAGTTTGGATTAAATCGGTTAACTTTTAGAGGCAGCTCTCATACAAAGCTGTAACTATGGGTCACTGTTGCCATTTTGTGGGAAGTTAAAAGACATTTATGATCTTTCGTCGGAGTCTTAGGGCAGAAAAGTCGTCAGGAAAAATTGTTTGAAACCTTATGGGACCAAGTATTTGTTTTCAGAAGATTTCAAAATTGAATTTTAGGGCATTTTGGCCTTGTTTTGAGACATTCAGGGGTATATTCCCCTAAAAATCTGGCAACAGTGCTATGGGTCTATGGGAGGTACCCCTAGGGTCCGATTAATTTGAACCATTTTTGGTTTACTTCTTATTTGGATATAGAAAAGCTAGTATGCACATTTTTATTACCATTGGACTACTCCTTCAAATTTTTTCCAAAAAAAGTATATAGCGGCACCACTGTGCGACGTAGAGCTCTCATTGGATTTTTGAAACGCCTTACGTCAAATATTTGCGGGACCTCTCAGAGTCTGCATCGAAGTCTCGCAATATTGAATTTTGAGCTTGAAACTACAGGCTGTTTAACAAAAAATATTTTAATAAATAATTTAGTAATGACTAGTGTCCGACCGAAGGTTCGGCTTCGGCTTCGGTAATCGGCATAATCGGCCAATTCTTAATCTTCGGCTTCGGCTTCGGCTTCGGCTGGAAAAAGCCGAATATTTTAGCCGAATATTTTTGCATTTTAATGGAAGTAAAAAAGTCACGATAGATTTTCAATTGCTTCATTGAGACCTTTTACACTAGTGAATTATTGCCGTAAATTCTCACTTTGTGGGCGACTAAAGCGAAAGAATTTAGAGAAAATTTTAGCGGTTTTTTTTTGTGCTTGTCAAATCGTCGCCCGGGAATTCATGTTCTCTACGTGCAAAAAACACATTTCGAGTAAATCGAAGTTGAAGTTTGAAACTATTTTTTTAAAAAACTGTAGGATAAGGTTTTTTGTGTGTTTCACTATTAATTTGTGCGAGAATAGTTATTCGAAGAGTACATTTTCGAATCCTTAACGTAATGCATAAAAAGGTATTTTATGGCTTTAAAATCCACTTTGCTCTATACGCCATTTCAAACATATTTCGGTGAAACTGTAATACATAGAGCAAAGTGACATAAAAAATAATTTTTCAATATAAATATTTTCTTTCAAAATCGGTTGAAAAAATTTGGTATACGAGCTCACCGGGACATGAGCAAGAACAAGTTCGAGAATTGACCCGATCGGACCATTTTAAGGGGTACCTCCAGTACTAGGGTCTGTTACGATAATCACAAAAACTGCTTTAAAATCGAAGTTTTTCAAGGTATTTTGATGAAATTCGGTATTTGAACATGCTTAAAGACAAGTAATATGATTTTAAAAAATTTGAAAAGTGGGCGTGGCAGAAGGGAGTTTTTCGAAAACAGTCTCCTTCGCCCGAAATTCAAATGGGACTTGAACGAAAGTTAGCACTTATGCCTTCTTTGTTGCCACAAATATCCTCCCCGAAAATTTGCTTGATTGGTCCATTATTAAGGGTACCTCCAGTACTAGGGTCTAACACAAAAATCCCAAAACTGTCCCAGAATCGGACTATTTCGAAATATTTTAATGAAACTTAGAATTTGAGCGTATATTTAAGGCTCCAATTATAATTCAAAAACAAGTAAGGGTGTTATAGTCAGGCGAGCCTGACAATAGAATACCCGACACAGACACATGTTCAAATAATTTTTAATATCAAGTTTAAGGCCAAAAGCGGCCCTATATACCGACTTTTGTTAAATTTCTTTATAGAAACCGTCCCTTTGCCACGCCCACTTTTCCAATTTTTTTAATTTCTAATCAGAGGTTTAATATAGGTACTCTCAAATTCTCATTGAAATATTTCAAAAAAGTCAGACTTTAAGGCAGTTTTGGGATTTTTGTGACAGACCCTAGTACTGGAGGTACCGTTAATAATGGATCAAGCAAATTTTTTTGGAGGATGTTTATGGCTACAAAGGAAGCATGAGTGCCAAATTTCGGTCAAGTTCCATTTGAATTTCGGGCGAAGGAGACAAATTTCGAAAAATTCCCTTCTGCCACGTCCACTTTTACAATTTTTGGAAATCATATTACTTGCCTTTAAACATGTTCAAATATCAAATTTCATCAAAATATCTTGAAAAACTTCGATTTGAATGGCGTATAGGGCAAAAGATCACAAAAATATTAGTGGTATTCAAGCAACAGTGCAAATCGCAGTGTGCAATATTTGCACTGCTTTTTTTGTACGCAATTTGACAAATGCAAATATTGCACACTGCGTTTGCACTGTTGCTTGAATACCACTATTGTGTTTCAAGGGATATAGAGCAAAATGGAGATGAGTTATCTCAGTAACTAGAAGATATAGCCAAAAATGGATTGCGGATTTAAAAAATTTGGCATTGAAAATGGGGGATGGCATCCTTAACTCAAATTCGTTAAAATGGCGTATAGAGCACATGAATCTCCGGGCGACAAAATGAATAAAGACTGATTTTGTTTCCTTACTGTAAAATGTTTTGCATTCGGCTTCGGCCTTCGGTCTTCGGCCGAAGTCTTCAACTCTGCCGATTGTTCGGCTTCGGCTTCGGCTTCGGCTAAAAATCCACCTTCGGTCGGACACTAGTAATGACTGTGTTACCGGCGAATGAGCAATACTTCATCAACCTTCATTACGTTACCCATACGTGGGGTACACCTAAAAGCTTTTCGAAACCTAAGAAAAAAATGAAACGATTTGATTGAAAAGTGCATAAAAAGGAATGTATAGAAACTGTGTTATACGTGGCGTAACGTATCTTAAGGTTGGTTAGGTTAGATTAATGTGGCTGCCACTGTGACGGTTGACACACTTGGGGCCCATGGGACCACGAAAAATGATAGCCAAGAAAAAACAAAAAAACCTAACAACATCCATGACCTCAGCTGGGAGCCAAATCCAGGGACTCTCGCTTCATAAATTGGCATTTCAGCCAACAATGGCGCAGAGGCCAACTATCTTAAGGTAGCTTTTTTTTCAGGCGCGGGTAAAAGTTATCTACATAACAAAGCATAATTTTTATTATTTTATGTTAAACCACCCCTTAGTTAGCATTATAAATTCGTTTTGAAAAATTTCCTCCACTCCGTTGCGTTGAGTCAAGACTGACTAAGTCCTTAATTTGAAGCAGAAATTTCAATTTCAAAGTGTATTCCTCTTTTTTCAAGGCGCTGTTTGGAACTTTTATCTTTTAAAACATAAACTCAATATAATATTTAAGAAGGATGTTTGAATCCTTTTGCTAGTATGTTACAACGTATTTGAAAGAAAAGATAGATCAGACATTTCTGAAATGAATTTAAAAAAAAACTGTCGAAATGTTAGAAAAATCAAAATTGATTTTTAAAGAAAATCTTCTTCTTTTTCTAGCGTGTTCTTTCCCGGCTTATACCGGGGTCCGCATTTTTTGAATTTTTTCTCCATTTTCTTCTATCCACTGCATCCTCGATTCTTAGATCCGTTGCTTGGAGGTCCCTTTTCAAAATGTCTAGCCGTCTTTGTTTTGGTCGTCCTCTTAGCCGAACACCTGTTACGTCATGATATTTACAGAAAATAAAAGCAGAAATTAAAAATCCTAAAATTCCTCCTTCAAAGACTTTCTTAAATTGTTGAAAAATTAAAATGTATAGCCTTGCCTTGAAATACAACTAAAAGGACACCGAAACTACAAAATTTTTGGCCACATTCAAACCATACGAAAGCAGAGGTGTTCCAAAACCAAATCTTTAAGCCTTTTCTATAAATTAAGCCTATTGACGGACCAACTGCTGTCATCTGATCTCACACTGCGTTAAAGGAAAATGGGAATTAAATAAACTTTAAAATATATTGCCAATGCGCTCCTTCCATCACATTTTAGGCTTGGCACCAACTGCAATTATCCAACACTCATTCGAAATTGCCCACATCGTGGAATGAATCTCAGTTCCAGCCTGAAAATATACACCAACACATATTAGCAATCATAAAATGTGTGATCTGCCTGGAGCAGTACAATCGTTGCCACTTAAAGTCACACTACGGAGCTACTTAAAAAGTCACTTTTAGGCCGAGAGAAGGACTGAGCGTGACAGCGTCTCGCTACTGAGCATATACATATGTTCATATTTGTCGGTTGAAGTGGCACCTGCCTTTCCCATTCACAAAGGGCGCAACATGCACACACGCGCTCACATCCTTAAACACCCAGCGAGTTTTGTTTTTGTTACCTGCATACATAAATGTATTTACCTACGTACGTATGCATGTTTGTATCTATGTACATTAACTCAATACATATTCGCATACGTGTTTACATAAATACTTGACACTAACTGGAATTTGTTGACTTTATGCTTTTGTTGCCTGTTTGTTGGTTGTCTTTTTGTTGGTTTTGTTCTTGTTATTGTTGTTTTGCACTATTTGCACTGTTACTGTTATTTTGATAGTTAAATAACACCTTCATCACGAAACAATAAAAAGGATTTTGCATAGCGATTCGAACTGCTTTCATTGTTTGCAATGGACTTATGTACGCCAGCAGATGGTACCCCGAAGCGAAGTGTATTGTTGCCACTTTAATTTGGTATGCCGCTTAAATCCCCTCATGTGGTGACTCTGTGGACATTTTACGATCAAGAGAACTGCATGTTTGGTCAAATTGTTATCGGTTCAAAAGTGTCTGTTCAAATTTGCACCACAAGGCGGCAACAATTTTAATAGGGAAAATGGGGCCATTACACTCGAAATGCCGCACGTGTTTCTCATGCCGCCTGATTGTTCCTAGTTAGCGTTGAAAAAAATTTAACAAAATTTTTTTTTAATTTTTCAATTTTATGTTCGAAGAGGTTCTCAAGTCTTTCTTCCAAGTTCATTTATTAAGGATTTCGGTACATTGAAGAATGGCAAAGGGGTTTTTAATGCTTTTAAGCTTGCTTATGCTCGTATAGGAATTTCATATGAACACATCTGTACCTTTGATCCTTCCATTTTTTACACATTTCAGGCTAGTTTTTCATTTCCTTGAATAATTTTTAATTTCGAAGTCGTTTCGAAATAGATTCGGAGTAAATTCGGAGTCATGTCTGGGTAAATTCGGAGTCATTTCTGAGTAAATTCGGAGTCATTTCTGAGTAAAATCGGAGTATTTTCGGAGTAAAATTTGGAGTCATTTCGGAGTAAATTCGGAGCCATTTCGGAGTCGTTTCGGAGACATTTCGGAGCAGTTCCCGAGTTATTTTGGAATAATTTCGGATACTTTTTGATTTCATTTCGGATTTATAAACTCAGAAACACTCCGAAATCTTTTTCTGAGAACAAATTAGTCAATACTTTTTGTTCAATATTTTTTATACAATCTAAAATAATAACTACTTATGAAGTATCCCTCTCTCATTAACAAAATGTTTGGGACTCCACAATGCTTGCTGTCTTTGTAAGTTCCAAAGGTGTACCTATGGTGTACTCAATGCATGACAATCTTGGTGTCCACTGTAAGAAAAAACATTTACTTTGCGAGTCGAATAACCTGCCACCCAGTTTAAGCCCTACACTAAGGAGTGCCCAGAAACAGTGCCATTAAACAGTAAGCTAGGGACATCGCCATATGGCTAAACACAAATTGAATGCGAACTTCTCCTTTTACAAGGATCTTGTGTCAAAAGTCTGTTTCACATACATACATACATATAATGATTTTTTTCGTACAGCGAAGTTCGTCGAGTCTTAAATTAAAGCAACAATATCCTTTAAATACAGCACTATCAAGTTACAAAATAACAGCCTTGATTTTCCATTGGGTCCTTTTACTTTACTTTGAAAAAACTTCTCGAATCAAAATCAGTTCGTGTGACATACGCCTATCAACACCATGAAACCTCTTCAGAAAATTTCTTAGTTTTCTTAACTTTAACTGTCATTATCACTTTTGGCATGCAACGTCATTTGAGCAATAAATGAAGTGTATAAAGAGAATGCAAAGAAGAAGAAAAAAGCAAAGAAAACTTAAATCAACAGAAATTATTTATTATATCCAAAAGTGAAAAGGACATGCGAAGGAAATTTTTTACGACAGCTAACAAAGGCATAAAAAGAATGAACGTGACAGGCACATAACAGGCTGTTATCGTAACGTTACAGTTTTAAGGTACTTTTTACAACTAGTTAAAGTAGTTCTCTTCGTGGGATTTATAAGTTATTAACATGTAAATTTCATTTATAATGGCTATGAACGATGGCAAGAATATTTGTAGCTGGTGCTATGCTAATAGCTTGCTGAAGTTTTGCTTTCTCTTTCGTAATTCTTTTTGTGACACTAGACGAGCGCTCGCATTGACAGCTTTACACACACACAAACACAAACACAAGCACATACATTGAATGTGAAAATTTTTTGTTCAAAAACCATGCAAGAGTCACATATCATGGAACACATGCACACACATGCACACATATGAGCACCGAGGCAGAAAATGGTGCGGAAATCAAATTCACACTCTTCCCGTTTTTACGCTGAAATCCTTTCGGCGTTTCAGGAATGACGAACGAAAAATTATTTTTGTTATTCTTTCGGCAATTGATAAAGCTTCACTGATAAAGTCATGAAAAATATAATATGGCTTCTTCCTTTTTTAGTTGATTCAATTTGTTTTCTTTTTTTTTTCTATAGACATTTTCAAATTTTTTTCCATTCTTCCTTTTTTTTGCTTTGTTTTTGAGGGGGCGGTTTTGTTTTTGTGGCCACACTGTCACAAACATTTACATTCTCTGCTTGGGTTCGGCTTCCATTCGACGACAGGTTTCAACACATTTCGATGCAGTCCAATGGAAATTTTATATATAAATATATTTATTTTTATGATTTCTCACAAAATTTCGTCTATCAAAATTTGCAAATTCCGAGAACCGTTTCAGTTTTGAAATTTTATTTTAAAATTTTTATTTTGCAAGATTTAATTTTTATTACATTTACGAATTCATAAAGAGGAGCACACACTCAGCACGCGCTGTTATTTTCAAAAGATTATTGCGAACCTTTTGGGTATTTTCATTATTTTGCTTTCAACGGAAAACGTTACAGAATGAGTAGAACAACTCTCTTCCAGATTTACTCGTACACAATAATACAACAAAGTCCATTGTGTTCTCCCTTGGTATGTATACTGAGCGTTCACAACGCTTGGGCGACGAGACGACTCCATGTACAAGTGTACAAGAATGCAGTGTGGAATTGTGCATGCGTTTTGGCTGGCTCTTTCTTTGCGCTCCGTTCCACTGTTTTGGGTTTTTCGTAGTGGCATATCGTAGTCATGGTAATACTTGTCCACTTGTTCGAATTACTTCATTCGAACTCATTCCGATGCGAGGCTTTCGAGAGTAGTTTCACAAACAACCGCACAGCCACCCACCCACAAACCGAACATACAATAATCCATGCAGTGACGGCCATTGTTTTATGTTCGGTACCTACACTCCATCAAGCGGTGTTGGAGTCAAACACTTCCATTGTATGCAAAGTTAAGTTACGTCACTCAAGCACAAGCACGAGCACAATATTTTGAGTAGATTTTATTTTTTCTTTTTTTTCCCATTTTATTTTTCTTTTTTTTTTTACTTTCCCTTTTTGG
Source organism: Chlorops oryzae (assembly GCA_020466095.1). Lineage (NCBI taxonomy): Eukaryota > Metazoa > Arthropoda > Insecta > Diptera > Chloropidae > Chlorops > Chlorops oryzae. Next base: position 15,705,591 of record CM035807.1, on the reverse strand, counting down.
TTTTTCCAAAGTTAGATGAACAGTCTTGAGTGATTAGGGCTTTTTTGTGGCCATATTTTTTGTTTTTCGTTTTTTTTTTTTTCTTTTCTTTTATGGTGGAGGACTCAAATAATTTGATTTAATTTGGGTAAATTGCCACAAAGCTCGCCATTGACTTTCGCCTCTTCAACTTTAACTCAAATGATGATTAATGAAAATTCAATGCTGGAATTGTGTAACCTTGACCCACAACACAATTGCTCATGGTTTATTTATTATTAAGCAATAAAATTTAGTTATGTTCATAATCACGCTGTGATTTGTGGATTCTTAGAACTCCAAAAACAAACAAAAAAACAAAAAATTACAAATGGGTCAGATTGTATCAGAAAGGAAATATAATAAAAATAATGAAATAAATATGAAAAAATAAAGAAATTAAATTCGTGCTTATTATGTGACCTAATTTCATAAGTTGCTCAATAATATTATCAAAAATATATTTGCATAAAATTTATATTGAATTGAAAACACGCGAAAAATTATTGCCATGCGCTAGATTCTTTAAAAGCAGACCCTTAAAGATTCATAAAATATTGGCATATACATATATCTACAGGTGGAACTCAATTTAATATAGTCTTAGAATTTCAACGTTTTTATTGCATGCTATAAATTTTGTTCTACTGACATTCGTCTTTTATTCGAAATTTCAATTGCACCCTAGCACCTTCCACTCTCTTTGACTGGGAATTTAAATTCAATCAAATTTTCTTGTTTTCTTCTTATTTTTAAGCGTCTCTTCTCCTCCGTTTCACATAGGCCAACTCCTATTAGATCTTCCCATCATGGCATTAAATTTTTGGGCATCCTTTCAGCCTTACTCGTTGCAACTTTTCCTCAGTCAACGGTTCTGCATTTCGTATTTTAAAAATTTTTTCAAAACTCAAACTGTAGAGAACAAAATAAATGAGGCTTCGCTGCATACAATATTCGTTCATATATGGAAAAACTTTTCAGTTCTTTTACCCCATTTGGCCCTCGAGAGTATAAAGTTAAAACTGTTAAGCCGGAAGAACACATGGAATGCTTCCACTAACATATCACTCATACATTTTAAGCGTTTCCTTTATAAAACTTTCAAAACTAAGTGCTGGCTCTAGATTTGTACTGAAAATTCAATTCGCCTTCAGTTGCAAAAAGTCAAGGAACACAAACACACACACACGCACATACACACCCTTCCGAGATCACATCGCTTTGCTATGTTGCAGCTCATAAATTTCTTGACTTATGTCAGGTAATGCAATTTTTCTGCAACTGCAGCTGCCACAATCGTTCACTCTTTAGCTTTTGAGCGCGTTGCACAACGAAACGCAAAATGAAAAACTGCAGAAAAAAAAAAGTTTTTTAAGTGAAGCTCACACACACACATGAGCAACATAAAAACGCACACGTCAAAAACACCAAAGTCACTTTAATTCTAAAATAAACTCCCAAGTGAATTGCGTCTTGCCTCGAACTCTGTCCCCCCATCTCAGCGTCTCCCCGTCAGCGTGTGTGGCGATGAGTCGTCCACTCGACAGCACATTTTCACATGTCCATCATGAGTCTGGTTGGGAAAAGTTCAAAACTCTGGGCTAGGTCCTGTGTCTCATCTAGTGCTTTGCTTTTGAAGTGCTCGGGCGAATGTTTCTCTGGTCGTGGTCTTCTACTCGATTTTTCGATGCCTAAAAGCGTTCTGCGCGATTTCCCACACATGCCTCGTAGCATTTTCTTTGCCACGAAACTAAACTAAAGTAATAAGTAGGAGCATAAGTAAGTCACTGCATGAATGGCTAACCGAGAACTGCAGCAGCAGTACAGCCACCAAAAAAAAAAAAAAACCCCAAAAAAATTGAAATAATACCAGCGAGCACTTGAAAAGTGGAAAGTTTCGTTGGGTTGCTATTGCCAAATATTCGTATATTTCTGGCAGTTAAATTCACTTGCACAAAATCCGATTTCACCAAGTAAAAACCAAGCAAACTTATAGCCTAGGTCACGTAGTCCAATGATTAACGTATAAACGAAACGAAAATAACGAAAGATCCAACGAACGAGCTCATACGCAGTCAAGTTGCTGAAAGGGCTCTAACTTTTTAGACAAAATCTCATGCAGGATGAAGCTGCCAGTTGGAAAAAGGGCAAGAAATTGTTTGTGCGTCCATATATATAGTTTTAATTAAAGCATTTCCTTCTCACTCACTCAGTCGCACACACACACACACACACACACAACACAAATGGGAATGATGTGCGCCTAACCGCATATGCCTTAAGCTAAAACACTTGCTTGCCTCAAGCAGTTTTTGGTTAAGGCGAATTCCGCTTTAAACTGACTGAACCCATTTGGCTGTGTGCGTACGTGTGCATGAGTCTGTTTTAGTATGGGTATGTTAGTTTTTTTTCCCCCATCTAAGGTAAAAGCTGGATGTACTTTGACGTACAGAAAGAAAAAGTTCGACAAGCCAACTACATAATAAAAAATCTCATTAGAATATTTACGCTTGGAATACGCGTCGTATGTGGAATTTTCATTACTCATACCACTGCTGAAGTTCTATTGTTTGGCACAATAAAAAACGAATTCGAATGACTTTCAATGAACCCTCATCTACAAAATATGCAACTGATGAGAAGATTTCTGAAATATTCAACTTTATCTCAGTGTAAAATTGTGTTCGCCGGACAATTCTAACAACCGCCATAAGGAGCTCAAAAACAGGCTTTGAACCATGAACAAGTCATACTGTAGCGCGTGCAAAAGCTAAATCTGATTTTATAGCCGTCAACATGTCAGTGGCGTTGGTTTATTTCAATGAACGCGTATTGCATGTGTGCGTGTGTACGAGTCTTGCATAAATATTTTCATAACAGAGTGGGTTAAATAAATGCATATAGACTCTTCAAAAACTCCTGCCAGCAACACTCAGTCACGCATTTTTCTGACAATGCATTTAATGCAAACACGCTCGAACATTCATTCTGACATGTACAGAAGCGAAGCCAAATTGAATGAAATTAAATTTAAGAAAAAAACAAGGCGCATACATACATATGTATATACATTGGTATATTCTCACAATGGAATGTAAACTTTAGCGCTGCCTTTAAAAAATTAATTTCGTTGCCTAATTCCTCTGAAAAGTGCACAGAAAGAAGCGCATGCTTTCAAAGCTACTAATTTTCACCTTTAGAACTGATTTCACTTGGCATCCCAGGCACGTACACAAGCATGGAGCTGCGAGAAGAAAACAATTTCAACTCGAAACTGATGCAAAATTAAATGAAATTAAAATACTCGTTTCGAGCGAGTAGTAGTTCTGACTATCAATGCTGAGGCACATACTCGTAAAGCATCCTGCAGGGCTGCCGCGTCAGTGAGTCTGTGTGCGAGCAGGAAACGCTTGAAACTAATACCAACGGTCGCACATTTACATCTGGCAGCTGCAGGTGCATAGGTTACACTATGCATTCTTTTACACACACACACACACACACATTTATGCAACCTCTCGGAGTGTGGAGAAAACAATCAAGGTTTCCGGTCGCCTGCAATATCACTCGACAGCAACCCAACTGCCTGACTGACAGTTTGCTTTCACTCGTCGGGCTAATGTGGCTTGCAACCACTTCGCAGAAAGTAGTTAGTGAAGTAAATTGTTTACAAAAGGAAAATGCGGGCGAAGAAAACTTTTCCGGCTTAGGTATAGAAAAAGGAAACGACGCAACGCAAAATCGAATCGAGAATGCACAAAACATTTCGAAGAAGTTATCCAAAGTAAGCAACTCCAAATTATCGAGCAAGGCACTGAAGCTTAAAGCTTTGAGACCATAATCTGTGAAAACTTCCTCAATAGCTTCTTTCACTTTGTTTAATTTTTCTTTAATTAGTTCAATAAATCTACAAATAAAAACTTGCTTTACGCTTTAACGAATGAAATTCCAGTAAGAAAAATGTTCAAAATTTAGATAAAAGATTGAAAATCAATTTTGTTTCCAGTAGGTAACTATAGAAATTCATTTTTATACACTATCTCTGCGCACCCATAACCACTCGAGATAAACCATACAAAATGTATATAGAAATGATCATCGTCACCAGGAGATTCGATTTTGGTCTACTCGTATGTCTGTCTGTCACCATTTGTCTATCTATATGTCTGTCTGTTCTTACTGTCCATCTGTCTGTCCATCTGTCTGTCCATCTCTCTGTCCATCTGTCTGTCCATCTGTCTGTCCACTGACTGTCCATCTGTCTGTCCATGTCTGTCCATCTGTCCATCTGTCCGTCCAACTGTCTGTCCACCTGACTGTCCATCTTTCTGTCCATCTGTCTGTCCATCTGTCTGTCCACCTGACTGTCCATCTGTCTGTCCGTCTGTTGGTCTATTTGTCTGTCTATCCGTTTGTCTGCACAAAGTTTTCTCATGGAGGGCCTTGAAGGGCCTATCATGGGGAAATTTTATATATGTAGAGAAGGGCGGACACATGAGTAAGACCAAATTCCAGATTGGACGAGATCAGATCATTTTAAGGTGTACCTCCACTACTAGGATCTCTCATAAAAATTTTACAAAATGTTCTAAAATATCAATTTTGGAGATATTTCAATAAAAGTCTAGTATTAGTGCTACTTTTTAAGCCGTTTACGTTGCATCCGCATATGAGGCGTATGAGGTTCTTTAATGTTCATGAAAATCACGTAAATAATTTTTCTAAATGGGCGTCGTCTTCGGATCAGACTTACCAAGAATATCATAGTGCCACAATATTGTCAGAAAGCTGGGTAACTATATCAAAGTCCGGCTTGAGCAACTCTAGCTTTTTTATTTGCTTTAGTAATCAGCACTAAATTTATTCAAAAAAGCAGAAGTTTTTTATTTTTCCTTGATGAGTGGAATTAGCTGATGCAATCCATAAATACCTTATTCGTCTCCGACCTTTAAATGAAAGCAAAAAAAAAAAAAAATTCCAACATTCCAAGAAAAACAAACCACTCAAGTGAAATTCTTTTGAAAATATTTGCCAAAATATTTGCACTCTTTCCAATGAACTTTAAACTCCAGTCACTCCGTTTCGCTTAAATAAAGATTGGCCGTTAATTTAAATTCGACAAATAGCCAGAAGCGAAAACTCTTCGAAGGCACTCTTTATGAATTTCGTTAATGAAATTTGTTCACGATAAACTTTGCGAATAATTTTACGCGTTCTTTCGAGTCTATGAAAAAAAAAATTTAATTTTTTTAGCTTCAGCTATTTGTAATCATTTAACGCTAAAGGCACAAAATCAGTAAATAACTTTAAACTTATCCATTAACATTTAGGAATATTAATATTACAAATTTACAAAATACAAGAACCAATCTGGATTCATAAAGCTTCTTACTACGTCGCCGTGCTTTCGATCAGAACATCCGATTTAAGTAAGTATAGTTAGCAAGTCAAGTCGACTTTCTAAAGCGAAGAGAGAGTCTTTCAGCGAATTGTGTACTTAAGATTGTGTGCATTCAACAAACTTATCGACACAATAGCTAAAGGTGAGTGCAGAATTCTTCGAAGTTCTCACAATTCACATTTTCAATAAGTTTTCAAAAAAAAAAAAACATTTCAATTGAATGTTTCGTTCGAAGAAATACTTTGTAATTTCAAGGACTTCCTGTGCAGCGAAATGCCGTTCGAAGTTCGAAGGAAGTGTGTTGAAATCCGACTGAAACGCAATCCATGCCATTGATGATTCCAGGAAAATTCAGCATGGAACTCGTACATAAAATATTTCGAAAAAAGTACTAAGGATTCAATTTGCGTTCAGATTTTTCCATTCAGCATAGGTCTCCCTTTTCGCAATGAATAACTAAGTTCAATATGCTAAACACTTTGTCCTGCATTCTAGCACCAAATATGCTGATTTGATCCATTAAGCAACGAGATCAAAATCTTTATTCCAGAGAAGAGGAGACACCCTTACGAAGATAACACACAACGTTTTTGATCGATATTCAGAATCAAATTCAAAATTGAAAACCTCCATACCTACATTTTTTGCACTCTTTTTATTATTATCAAATAAACCCCCATAGCTTCGCAAACATTCGTCAAAAATATATACAAATCCAATAGATGGATACTTTACTAAAGTCCCGATCTGGTATGAGTGGTGTGCCTGGTCCTTGTAATTGTGTCATCGCATTTTAATTTAAACCTTTTAAATCGTATTCCCGATCCAACCTATAAGCTACGCTTTCGGCTGTGGACTGTGTCGGAACGGAATTAACAGCAAAAAAAAAAAAAAAACACAAAATGTTCACAGGTATGAGAGATAGTCGCTTATGCTGGCTATGCGTTCGACCATTAATCGAGTATTCCATTCCAGTCAGATGCATTTCGCCTCACGGGAATTCGATATATAGTTACACACACACACACACACAATCGCATGCATACCTACACGTAACGTGCACACATTGATGGTTACTGCAATGCGAATAATCTTCACTCGGAGGCGACCAATAACGAAACAAATTTGCGTTCGTTCATCGCATTCGAATTGTCCATAAATACATTAAAAGCAATTTCTGCGTTATTGAATTTTTTCGAAAAATTAATTAAAGAGTGCCATCGATTACGATGTAAGTGATATGCGCTTTTGTTTAATTAACTGCACACGATGAGAAAAAATTCAAAAAACGAGGCTTGAAAATGCTTCGGTATCTTTTTTTTACAACGTACATACGTTCATTTCTTACTTAAAAAACATTTTTATTTGTTGCTCTTTTCCTTTGGAATCAAATATTTCAAAAAATTATAAATTGTTAATAAACGATTATTTCTCATATTCCGGAGGCTCAGCAGGATTAATAACTTCGTTTCTGGAAACGAAATAAAATATCAATATGATTTTTGTTTTTTTTTAATTTTTTTATTTTTTATTGTACATTTTTACAATTTCAACCAACGAAAGCCTTGAAGCACCGATGCAGACGTCAAAAATATTTTCAATTATAAATTAATTAATTTGAACTTGAAAAGACTTAATAATGTGTTGGAAACCGACGTATTCCTACGGGGGGCGGAGGCGGCGGGTTCTTTGCCTTGACTTGAGATATTTTTCGGGGGAAAAAATGCAACACTGATTACCAGAGCTCGGATTTTGTTGACTTTTATAAATTTAAAGCATACTTTATGGAGTAAAAATTTTGTTCAGCTCACATAAAGGCCCTTATTACATATTTTTATGAAAAAATTATGCAACACTGATTACCAGAGCTCGGAATTTGTTGACTTTTATAAATTTAAAGCATCACTTGTAATTCAGTCAATAGATAAATTTTCAGCCATATAAAGTTACGTTTATTGAAATTGCATAATATCAATCGATTGATACTTCTAATAAAGATATAACTATCAATTTGTTTGGTACTATAAGGTTAGAGTGAAAAAGCCACTTAGCCACACCTGTGCCAACTGATTATGCAGAAACTTTTTAGAAATCTAGAAAACTTTGGAAATTTGTTTGACAAAATCTTATTGCAAATGAAAAAATGAAAATCAGCTCATGGAAGCACGTTGAAATTCCAAAAAATATGATGCTTTATTGCGTGATAATTCGAGAGTAAAAGTCAACTTCAGCCAGTTACTGCAAAATTAAATATTATTATTATAAGCCATTTTTAAAAACTAACTATTAAAAAAATCTTATGATAAATTTCAATTAATATCTATATTGAATTTTAGGTAAGGCAAGCCGATATTGAAGTTCAATTCGCTTAATATTGGTAAGAAAAAAAAAATGTTCCCATAAACTATGCTTTAATTTTATAAAAGTCAACGAAATCCGAGCCCTGCTGTTTACACATATTTTAATTTTATGATTTCGCAAAACAAAAAACATTTTTATTGATTATTTTATTTTTTCTTTTGATTTTAGGTAAAGAAAGGATTTTAAAGTGATGATGATTTTTGGATAGGTACTACAAACACTGTTCAAAACAATTTTAAGGTTCCTACTGCCCACCGTACCGTACAAGTATCCATGGAACATCTTTTTTGGTAAGCCCTTTTTTTAATATTTTATATCTCAAAAACAAATCAAGATAGAAAGATGGCTGATTGTTAATATAACAGAAAATCAAAAAAAAAAATTATTTCTATTTTTACATTGAGAGAAATTTTTCACAAAAATAAAATTTAAATTTATTTATTTTTTTCAGTGTATTCCAACTTTGACGCAATGCTCTGCATATTTAAAAAAAAAAACTTCCAAGTATTAACTTTTATTGAAATTAAATTTCATTAAAATCGAAAGGGCACTCTTTTAGAAAACTAGAAAAACGTAAGTTCATATAGGAGCATCTATATGTACCAATATCCAGTACAAATGTGCGAAATACGAGTATGGTAGAAGAAACATCCCTCATGCAATGTGCTTTTAAAGACCATCTTTATTCACTTACGCTTTTCTAAATATCTCATGAAGTTGCGCGTGGATTTTAATGAATTTTGGTTTTTTTAATGTTAAGTAATAAAAACATTTACAAAGTGTTACAAAAAATGGAATACACTGAAAAAAATTGTTTGTTTTTTGTTTTCTTTTTGTGTGCAAAAATTTATGTTTTGCTCCTTTTTTGAAGGAAGTCTTTCACATCTGTACTCAACTCTTTAAGAGAATTAAAATTTTTTGTGAAATATATTCTTCGAAATATTTTTGGTATGTACTTCATAAATACATGACTGTTTTGCCAGTCAAATCGGATCATAACATACAACAGAAAGTCTAATATTTACAATTTTTAACAGAATGCTCTCCTTCTTTAGTTCGTATACGAACTTCCAAGATAGATTAAATTCAATCTAAAGATCTAAGCCAGATTACCTAGGCACTGTGTAATAATTTTTTAAACCAAAATTTCGACTTACCAAATTTACTTTGATTCGAATAATTTTCGTATCAAAAGTTTCTCGATTTCCGATGAAGACGAAAGAATATTCACTATCCTGCAGGGATTGCAAATAACAGTTATTTTCGAAAATTTACATCAAAAAGTCAAAAGAAAAAATTGGCGTATTAGATATTTAAAATCGTGCAATTTAATGGTTCTTAAGTAAGGAGTGGTAATCTTTAATGATTTATATTTTTTTGACTTTTTTCAAAAAAGTCAATCAATAACCGTTATATTTCAACCAATAAATTTTCCGTTGGAAAGTAACAGTTAAAAATTGACTTTTATTTTTTCGGTCAGAAATAAAAATCAAAATTCGATTTTTATTTTTTCAGTCAAGAAAATAAGTTAAAAATTGACTTTTATTTGTTCGGTCGAATATAAAAGTCAAAATTTGGTTTTTATTTTTCCAGTCAGATATTAAAGTTAAAATTGAACTTTAATTTAGTTTAATTAGTTTTCATAAGTCTTGAAGAAACTTTATTATTTGGAAATTTGGATATTAGAAATGTATAAAAAAAGGAATTTTTGCATTAAAAAACTTGAAGTTTTCTCATTTCATGAAGCATGTACCTGTCCATGTCTCTGGCTGTTGTTTTTGGTAAATAGGAGTGAGGCAGGGGCGACTCATAGCAATCCTGATCATGAATATATATGCATGTCCATACCTTTTACTTTTATATCTAACCGAAAAAATTAAAGTTAAATTTTAACTATAATATCTGACTGGAAAAATAAAAGTCAAATTTTGACTTTTATATTTGACCGAACAAATAAAAGTCAATTTTTAACTTATTTTCTTGACTGAAAAAATAAAAATCGAATTTTGATTTTCATTTCTGACCGAAAAAATAAAAGTCAATTTTTAACTGTTACTTTCCAACGGAAAATTTATCGGTTGAAAAATAACGGTTATAATTTGACTTTTTTTTTTTAAGTCGTAACAGTTACGGTCCCTGCTATCCTGCAATTTGACAAGTTTTTTTTTTTAGTTCTTGAATAAAAATATTTGAAATTTTTTTTTTTTTTTATAAAAATATGTCACCAAAATCCCTTCCTGCGCAACAAAAGAAAAACCACTATCGCCGCAAGTCATTCCCTGCAGCCTGAGCACGTTTTACCGTGGTCACTGCTAACCGTACGCAGGACACATACTGCGATCGGCCAGGCAAGCACACACGCGACTCTTGCAAATGTCAAAATCAAACTGACCGCAAACAAAATTTTACTTTCAAATAACGTGTCTCGCTAGGTTAGTTGGTTACCTGGTTAAGTTGACTAAACATATCGTTTACAAAACTAAAAAATTTTCTTCAAAAGAAATAGGGAAATGTGCAAATGGAAAATAGAAAATAGAAAAATTTCTTCAACATTGCCAAGGGTCGCGGCATTTCATTTTCAGCGAGTGATTACAACGTTTGTTGACTGCTTCACACTAGAACCAACTCCACTTCGAGGAGCGTTGGAGCAGACTGACCAAAGGAGAACAAACACTCACACATACAAAAACACACTAACAAACGTTCGAGAACGGATTTGCTTACTCCAAAAAGGCAGACGGCAGTGGTAATGGGAACGATAACGAAGACTATGGCTATGACTGCGAGCGACGACGACGGCTGCGACGCTAGCAAAGAAAGTGAAACTTTATTTTCGTACACACTTCGTTTTATTTGTTGGCGAACATTTTCCCCATTTTTATTTTTTTAGGATTCTATTTTTCTTTTTTCGCTTGTTTTTTATTATTTTTTTTTCTCGCTCTTTTTCTTTGAGAAATAAACACAAAGTGCGGCTGACCCGCTTTTTCGTGCTCAATTTCAAGTTTCACTTGGGAGTTCAACGCGTTCAAAGTTCACATAGCAAGCGCTCATTTAACATATGCCGCCGAAACAGGAAGAAAAATGATGGAAAAAGGAAGAGAGAGAGCGTGTGTGTGTGTGTGTGTGGGGACGAATGGCGGCAGCAAGTGCGCAGCATGGGTCAAGTCAATAAAGAAATTCCGTATGAACTTAAAATTTGGTCAATACTTTCATTTTCGCTGTTCGACTGCCAACAGCAAAATTACTGCCAACAAGTACGAAAATTACTCGCCTATTCATTTTTATTTTCAATTTTTTTTTTAATTAAAAAAAAATTGTTTTTCAGTGTAGATTTTGAACCCCTTTAAGGCGTTGCTCCATAACTTTTAACGGCATTCAAATGCAAATGAGTTGGGTCGAGGCGCACTTGAAAGTAGCTCAGTAGGTTTTTGAGCCTTGTTGTTGAAAGTGCAAGGCGCAAACAAGCGAAAGTGTACATTCAACGGATTACCCATAGTCAATCGTTCAAACGTTTTACTAAGCCAGTCAAAGAAGCCATAAAATATACTTAACTACATACATATGTATGGCGAATGCGCTGACATTAGAACGAAGGAAGTCAATTCGACGCGACTCCATGTACTTTACTTCACTTCTCGGCGGCTATTATATCAGCCTAAGTTATGGGAATGTGTTTATTATGGGTCAACAAATTCGAATGGCGATCGATATGGAAGACTTTAAATGTACAAACATGTTATTTTTAGTTCAACCTATAAACTTCGGTGACTTCATCAAGACCATCAAGTATCAAAGGGAAACTACGTTCTTTGTTAGAGAAGGATAGTGGATTTGATATACTCTTGAAGCATTCGGAGAACTTTTCGGCAGCATTTATATTTTTGGTTTATTTTATCGGTAGTTTTTTTTTATTGAGATCTCTTCCAAATAACCCAGCAAAAATGTTCGGAGTATTTGGATTTATGACTCCGAAATTAGTCCGAAAATTTTACAATATAGATAAGAGGCTCAGAAATGTGAATCCGAAATGTCAAGAAAAATTCTATGCTCAATAATATAAGTCGGAAATGATTCCGAAACGAGTCCGAAATATGTACCTATTATATAAGCATAGAAATATATGGACTTAAAACTGTTCCCAAACGATTCCGAAAGGAGTCCGAAATATGTAGACAATATATGACTCCGAAATATGAGGTAGAAAATATGAGGCTTAGAAATAGTAGTCTGAAAAAATCCGAAACTGAGTTACAAAGAGTTCGAAAGAGTCGACATCTGAAACGAGTCCGACTCGAACATTGAAACGAGTCCGAAAGTCCGAAACGAGTCCGAAACGAGTCCGAACGAGTCCGAAACGAGTCCGAAACGAGTCCGAAACGAGTCCGAAACGAGTCCGAAACGAGTCCGAAACGAGTCCGACACGAGTCGAAACGAGTCGAAACGAGTCCGAAACGAGTCCGAAACGAGTCCGAAACCAGTCCGAAACCGAGTCCGAAACGAGTCCGAAACAGTCCGAAACGAGTCTGAAACAGTCCGAAAAGCATTCCGAAACAGTCTGAAACAGTCCGAAACATTCCGAATGAGTCCGAAATTTCTCAAGATATGTCAAGATTCCGAAACCGAAATCTAAAAAAAAAAATGATGAGGCTCAGAAATATAATGTCCTAATTGAGTCCAAAATATGTAGAAAATAAAAAAATGTATATAGCTCTTAAATGAGTCTGAAATTGTCTACAAAGTATGAAGATAGCAAGTCATATATATGTATGAAGTTATGTATAAAATTCAAAATGAGTCAAACATGAGTTCAAAAGATTTCGTATATAACTCATATCCACTTATTTGGTAAATGATTTCCAGATCATACACATAAGTCGACCTTCCCAAGAAAGTAAACACATTCATTTCGGAATCCTAAATGAGCTCATTATGAAAGCTACCACTCCGAAATAAGACTACCAAATGACTCCTTTAGGACTACAAATGTTTTCTTAGAAGAACCAATTCCATTCCAGAAATCACTAAGTGTCCAAAAAGAAGTCCATTTGTTGAACAATTTTCCTTATTGACTACAGTAATATCCATTAATAAATGTGTTCCATTTGCAATTCAATTAAGTTTTCCTAATTAAAACAACTTGACCTTCCTCTTTTGCCAGTTATTTCCATTAACATTTCGCTGCGTTAAAGGAAAAATACACCATTGTATTTGCTCTACGAGTAATATTGCATAAGCATCTAACAAGAGCATGCATAAATGAATTTACATGTGCAATTCTGTGTCTGACCACACTTGTTGAAGGACGCCAGAACTTCGCAAAAAAGCCATTAACACTCACTTTTGTAGTAGACTTATAAATAATTCATCCGCCTCGAATACGAACATTCGAAGCTAAATTGTACATATGTACCTACATACATATATGCATAACGATCATTGGCAATTCACTTAGCAATCGTGCACAAATATGTATGTATGTAGGAAGTTGAAAGCATGTTAGGACAACTGTGTTGTTATTGCTCTTTGTGTGTCAATTTCTTTGTTTATAAATGAATCCGCAATTCACAAAACAAGCTCGTCGTATGCTAATAAAATGAGCTTTTAATAAATTTTGTGGTAATTGGAAAAAACTTGAGCAAACACACAGCTCAACGACATATTTGTATGCAGCCTTAGCTGGGTATTAATATATATATATATATATAGCTTGGTATTTTGAATTAAAATGGATATTAGAACAGTATGCTTTTAATATCAACCAACATAGACATATACATATGCTTGACAGCGAGGAAAAACTCAATATAAGAGAGGTATTTTTGTGGCATTTCATTCGTCATAGTGTCCTTCGACTCAAAGATCTGATGGATTGATCGATCGTATCTCTTCGCAAAAAACGAATCTTAATTACATTGAAGGGGTTGGAGAAATTACTTTCTCTGAAATGCTCTTGGATCGCCAGCTACCATGCAAAGAATTAAGTATTTTGATAAAACTCCGAATGGATATTCCTAAAATCTCTTAATTTTAGATTTAATCAGGATCAACTAACAGGAGATTGTAAAGGCGATCGTCCTGGTGCATATTTCAATCATCAGGATTGTCACGGAAGTGCTACGATTAAAGAGAAACACAGCTCTCACAAATCAATTCGTCCCAAATTAAACTTCACTTGCTCTAAATAAATTCTGGTCATTCCAGTGTCGAATATGACCGACTTTAGCATGCTTTTCTTACTTGTGTCAAAGAAAGTTCCAAACGTATTATTTTATTCAGACTGTTTTCCCTCTCAATGCAAACCACTACTCTAGTTAGTTGCAAGCAACTAAAGATTATCTTTCTTGATGAGGTAACGAACGCATACAAAGAATAACCACAAACTGTAGGTATTGTATATAGATTGAATAGTTCTTCCAATTTACATTATAGGAATTTCTTCAGTTCGGATCGAAATTGAAATTCCATAAAGGAAAAGACGTCAGAGAAATGCCTTAAGTTTCTTACAGTAGGTCCGGGGTTGAGTAAAATTGATAAACTTTTTTTAAATCGGCTATAAAAATGGGTGATATTGTTTTCTTTTCATAATTTTTCAATTAATAACTTCCTGTCGTTGCCGGATAAACTATCCGCAATATACCTGAAAAACTAAACAAACCTTTGAGCACATATTTTTGGTCTTCCATATATACTTATACTACAAAGCATATGTATGTTCGTGGATGTGAGAGAAATCAACTGCAAAATCGTCCAGGTTTTACATTGATCCAAAGTTCATTACGATTTGGTTCTGACCCAGATGAGAATATATTTCTATTAATAATAATTGAGTAGAAATCCTGCAGCAATGGTTTTAAGACCACATGAAATTTTCAAAACGATATCGATTTCTGTTGAATGCCGGATATTCTTAAGAATATATATTTCGAATTCGAATTTTTGATCCTCATATTTCCTATATTCTCTTCGATCAATCTAAAACAAATTTTAGTATATATTTCAAACCATTTTCGGACACATAAATCTGATTACTCCCACTGTGCTTGCTGGCTTAAGGCAATACAAACTTTGACACGCCATTAAAAAAAAAATATTTTCAACTAGGTATATCAAAACAATATTTTACTCCCGCTATCTCAAGACTACAATTAGCCTCATCCTCACGGACAGAAAGAGAAATATAAGAAAATCGAAAACAAAAATATAACGCCAGACATTTTTGTAGTCCAAGGTCATCCACTTTTAGCACCAACTTTAACAACAGGCTATGTCTTTATCAATGTGAATAAGAAACTATTACGCCGTTGAATATCCGATGATAAGCAAACCAAATAAATTGTCGTGACCTACATGGGCAAAGGAATTATATGCGGAGCTCTTGGAATTGTGAAAGGAACCAACCAAACCAAAAAAAAAAAAAAATTGAGCCGAAGGCAATAGAAAATTTGAAACGATACTCACTGAAGTACTTAAATTTTTTCAATGCAACAGTCACACACACACACAATCAATTCAATGAGGATAATAACAGTTTGACCACATTGTTCCCACTCCATAGAAAAAGGCTTTCGAATTCAACTGGAAGATCAGCAACAAATTCGGCCATTCATTGATTCCGTTGGCGTTTTAATTTCCGTATGCTTGAGTCCGATGGACATTTCCGGGCTTAAGTTTCTTCATTAATCTCTTACGTTCAATATCGACCAAAGATAAATTGCATAGTTTCACCTCTCACGTTTCATTCCTACCATTTTTTGTAGCTGTTTTTTTTTTTAGTTAAGAGGGGCGGCAAATGGAAGCAATCGATTTAATTTCTGCGTGACCGACATTCGGGCAATTTTAGTCTTTATGGGCTCATTGCTTAATTTCCCAAAAACTCCTCTTGATGATGGCAATTAGCTGTGCGCTTCGGCAATTGTCAAATGCTATTTATTTCAACGGAATGTGATTTTATTTGGCTCGGTTGAAAGTGGAATGAATTGCACGTAATTGCGCTTCCCCGAAAACTGATCCATTTAATCGAGGTCACATTCGGTCGATAATTACGGCATTTATTTTAAGTCAGGAATTTTTTTTTTTAGCAACTTGAATGGATCAATATGAGCGTTTTAAAGAAGATACATGAGAAAAAAAAAATATATTCAGTGGGATATAATATCAAATAGACCGCATTAATTTCTAATGGATAAAATCCACAGTGTTTTAGCCTGATGACGAAAGAACCTTGGTCTTGGGACACATTTAAAATACTTCGGCCTGAAATAAAAGGTCGATTTTTTTAATTTTTTAGAACCGACAACTCAGTGGGGTTCTGCAATAGAAAAAGACTCATTTTGTCAAATGGGTTACCTTGGTTTCCTTGAACAGGGATCTTAGGACTTTTAAAGACAGAGAAATCCTTAAGCTTTCAAGAACTGGGATGTATGTATGTACTTTAATTTCATAAAATAAGCAATTCTTGAACTTCTTGGAACATGGCCATCCTTAAACTTTCTAGAACAGAAACACCCATAGACTTTCTAGAATTGCGATGTTCTTTGAAATCTTGGAATGAGAAATCCTTCAAACTTGAGGAAAAGAAAAAGTTTTCAACTTTTTGCAATAAAGAAATTTTCAGGTTTTTGACTCAGGATGATCCTCTGCCCTCTTTCTTTGATAGGAAGATTTTCAACATTCTTAAAACTGGAAAATTTTTAAGCATTCTCGAACAGGGTTACTTTTCAATTTCGTATAACAGGGAAGTCTATGCATTTTGGAGCATTACGATCCTATAACTTTCTAGAACAGGGAAGTCCTTTTCAAAATAAGAAGTTTAACCTTCTAGCACTGAGTTAAAAACCAATGTGAAAAACATCCACTTGAGCTGATCAATAAAGTGGAAGTAATTAATTAAAAAAAAAAAAAATTATATATAAATATTCTGAGCATCAAAAACAACCTTTCTACATTATCCGAAAGCCGACTATATACCCATGAAAGAAAACACATTTTTATTATTCGAAAATGTTTAAACTATCCAGGAATAAAAAAAATTGAACTTGAAAGGAAGATAAGAAAAAAAAACCCAAGTTAAAAATTTTTCATTTTCCCATTTCCTTTTTTTTTATTTTTTTTTTTAAATTAACCAAAAGTCCTTGAGGCACAAAAATTATTTGCAAATATATTTGATTTGATTTTTAGAAATTTCCAGACGCATCGCAAACTCATCATCATATCATCAAAATAGAAAAATGTTGGATAAAAATAAGATTTCGGTACTGACGAAAATGATTGGAGTCGGTGACGAAAAACCACCACAGTTGATTGTGCCTCAGAACTCCTTAAGTAATCTTCATGCCCGTCTTGGGCTAACCGAAAAGTCCTTGAACATCGCTTCAGGTCAAAACGAAGAGCATGCGCCGCCGATAAGCTGTCCGCATTGTCAGAGCATGGCTAAGAATTTCCTATACCTGGAGAGTCTGATCCGCGCTAACAGCGGCGGAAAACATAAGTGCTCTCTATGCAGCTCTACTCTTCGATACGTTGAATATGTGAACAAAAGTATTCTCGATGTCTTCGCCAAGAATGCAACCATTATTGAGGCGGCGAAAACTTACAGTGCTGCGAAGCCGCGCTTTCGTATCCAAAAAAACGTCACAGATACCCGCCTAAAAGCAGGCACCAAGAAATCATCTTCACAAGTTCCCACTAACGCCAGCAACAACAATTACGTTCCAACAGATAAACTGGATAGTACCACGCTCAAGATTATAAAACAGAATAGGAAACTAATAGACTCAATTGTTGGAAAGTCATCGGTACAAAGGACACCGAAACAGTTGAACAAACCTAACGAGAAAACGAAAAAGCCCAGCGGCAGTCGAGAGAAAATCTCGAAACCACCCAAGGAAACAGTGAAGGGTGCAATCAGAAATAATAAAAGCGCAATACAATTTATGAAGAATATCGGAGTTCGTTTCTCAACGCGCAGTCCCGAAAGAGTCGCAGAGCGTAATCCACCGAAGACGAAAAAATGTAAATGTATCAAGGTCAAGAAAGGGACATCGTCAACAAACACGAAGAAGAATCAATTGAAAGTTAAGAGCAGCACTTCAAAGTAAAATAACAAAAAATTCATTTAAATCTGTTTTTTTTTTATGCATTACTTCCTTTTTTTGTTTCGATACTCTAAAACGTTTATTGGCCTGCAGTTTTAATATCACAAATGTTAGTGTAATTTTTTGCATTCAAATTGGAGTGAGCCAATGAACCCGATTTTTATTTTTTACTCAATTGAATTTAAGCAAGAAGATTAAAAATAGAAAAATATATTTGTTACAAAATTACAATATTACGGGATTTTAAATTATTTTTACTTTGACTTCTCCATCAGACCTATTCTAAATGAATATTCCCCGGGAATAATTCTGTTAAAATTTTTCTCCGTGGAAAAAAGATGTCAAAAGATAAGTGATCCTTCTATATACCTACCCTTCCCAATGTGCTCAGATTGGGAGAATTTTTGTCAAATTCTAACAGAAAAACTCCCCGAGTATATTTAGAATCAGACTGAATATATCGAAAATATTTCGGTGGAAGCACTCCCCGCTTGTATGTACGTATTTGACGTGTACGGGGCCCTTACTTTAAAGTTCGACACGAACACAGATTTGCTCGGATTTGAAAGATTCATAGCCTCTGTTTAGATCTGTAGAGAATGTTTTTTGTCTCCATCACTCTTATGTGTTCCCTTCCAGTGTCTCGCGTTTTATCTCCCTGTTTAAACCGGGACATAACCTCTTGTTCGAGTGTCGGATGTTCGTTGTCCGTTATTATTGTTATACGTTCGACTCTGATTTCTAGTTCGAGTAGAATAGCTTTCCGAGTTTAACTACGGGGTAAGGTAAAGTAAATCTATTGAGGTTGAACTAGATATGTTTGGGGAAAACAGTTTTATAAAAAGAGCCTCAAATCGTCACCGAAAAGAGAAAAAATAAAGGACAATCACTTTTCCACACTAGTGTCTCTTTAATGGAGAGCCATTAGTGTAAAACATCTAACTTTAGTGCGTGCAAATACAAACCCCAAAAATATTGAAGGCATGTGATAGAAAAAGAAGCACGGATTGCTATTGAAACACTTAACAACCATCTCTTTTCATCTCACATATTTATAAATATGTTCAATTGCTGCTTAACATTTGATTCTAAATCTGACCGGATACTTTGACTACATCAACTGTTGCCCAAATTTGATGGCAAGGTCTAAACAGGGACGTTCAAATCTCTTCTATTTCTAGCGTGTTCTTTCCTGGCTTATACCGGGGTCCGCATGCTTTGAATTTTTTCTCCATTTTCTTCTACCCACTGCATCCTCGATTCTTAGAGGTCCCTCTTCAAAATGTCTAGCCATCTTTGTTTTGGTCGTCCTCTTGGCCGAACACCTGTTACCTCAAGCCTCAAACCTCTCTTAGCCAAAGTGTTCTCACCAGGGACGTTCAAATCGCACCGTATACAGCAACTGATTATAGATAACTTGCTTACTCTTCTAGATATGGGGAATTTATTTGGCAATCTGTAAGCTCCATATGAATTATCGCCACTAGTGCTGCACGAAACATCGATACAATATCAATATACCGATGTCACGAAACTTTTGGAATACATCGATGCTTTTTTCGATGTTTCCGATGATACACACTTATCGAGCCATATCTCAGCAACCAGTATTAATGCCCAATATTACATGCATACGAAACAGTTGGTACGATCGTAACGAACATTTAAAGCCAGAGAATTCAATGATCGGATGACATATGTGAAAGTTATATCGTATGATCGCACAATACCAAATTGCACGTTACGTATACGCACTGAGAACCTACCTAATATTGGGATAATTTGCACTGGTTGCTGAGATATGGCTCGATAAGAGAATGAAATTAATCGAAAAATATGAGCGAAGGCTGGCCCTTCTGACCACAATTGTAATCGTAGGGTGGCGTGTAGGCACTTGCAATTTGCGTACGGTCACCACCTTTCCGAATTGGGTCTATCTTCTTGGATATCTTATACGGTAATCGAATTATGGCCCGAAATATGGGGTAAAGTAGAGAAAATTGACTTTTTTAACATTTTGGGCCATATCTCGGAAACGCTGCTTAAATCCAACAAACCATTGGTCTTTTTGAAATGAGAGATACTAGTATAGGATCCCCTATAATAAAAAATAACAAACATAATTAAACCGTCGGAACGCTGTAGCATTGTGTAATTGAAAGCTCTTTTTTGAAATTTTCTAATTACAAACAAATCCTCAATCAGATCTTTTTGATGTCGACATGTCCATCAGTCATGTAGATCTGTCGGGGCCCTCAGTGCCTTGCCTACAAATGACAAATTTTTATTGTTTGGTAGTTTTTAAAGCCTCATTAACACAAATGGCCTGAACTATTGATGTTCCATATTGAAACTGATATATAAGTGCACCAGGGCTAATATATAGAACAGGGAAAAAGTAGGTGTGGTCTGCCCGAAGCTGGATATTTTTGATTCTGTATGAACCTAAAGGCATTAAAGATGTCTCTTGGCAAGTTAAAATATAGCCAGAAAATTGTATGGCAGAACATAAGGAGAAACATAAGATAAGACCAGGATTACCAAAAGTGGACCAAACCATGCGAAATTCCAGATTATCCATCTTACAGACCTATTCTGAATAATATTTCACGTGAACTTTTCCGGTAGTTTCAATACAAATTTCTATTATTATATTAATATAACTCTTTATTCCTTTTGCAGAAGTTTTTTTATTGACTTCCTGCTAACTTGCATATTGAAAACTTCCTCTACTCTCAGTAGACGGAAAACTAAAATCGGATTTTGATTTTATTCGAACAAAGCTTTTTCATAGATATTCATATTTAAAAAAAAAAATGTGAGAAAAAAGATTTGAAAAATCAAAAATTTACAAAATCTTTAAAAATTGTTACGCTTATATTTTTTGTGGTCATATTTTTTTATATGTTTATAAGTTGATATATATATCTGTATAACGAATTGGTTAAGAAAGCGACAAACGCTAAATCGGTACTCAGTGAGGCCGATTAAAAAAAAAAGCTCGCTAGCCTCCAAGTTAGGTTGGAGAGCGAGAACGCAAGCCGGAGAAGTGGTAAGGACAATCGTTTTGATAACGAATTCTCAAGAGGACCGTCATGTTGAATTAGTTTAGTTTCTTTTATTTTTTATTTTCGCAACACTTAAACTTTTGTGACACCCTTTTTTCTGTTCTTTTGGTCTCCTCACTCATTTCCATCTTTATTTCGGAAGCCAAAGATGCAAAATATTTTAATTATTTTCCTTCCGTTCAGAGCTCAAGCGTCCGGTTGTGCGATTACAAAGAACACTCTTAAAAGACTTTATTTCCTTTCGGATTTGAAATAGCAACGCACAATGGGTGACGAAGACAAAAAAATTAAAGCGGACGAGCGCTTGGACTTCCTCTGGAATTACATAATGAAGACGATGCGCCTGAAGCAAGAGAAATGGACAAAAATGATAACCACCAACGAGTATAGGGTAAGAAGGTCCAAACAATTTTTTTGTATAAATTTGTATGTTCAAGGTTTGTGTAGGCTTTGGGGGTAAATTCTTAAAAACACATTTAACGCCTCAGTTTTATGGGCCATTGTCTTGGGTCAACAAAACGAAGAAGATGAAAAAAAAAAAAAAATACAAGAAAAGTATTCAAAGCAAAAATATCAAGAGGAATTATACTGTGACAATTTTCTGCTTTGGGTTTTAGTATTTGTTAAGGTCTTTTAACGACAATTATGAAATGAATGTTGGCCTTCCATTATAAAATTTGAATTCATAGCCTCGTTTCTATTTATAAATGTAAAAAGGATACTTCTGTGCAATGGTTTACTTTTATTTCAAATGGTCTGTATGTCTGTCTGTCAGCAATGCCATTTAATTATGCTTAAATTTAAATTTCAACGACCTTATTTTGTGGGAAATGCGCTTCATTATGTTAATAAAATCATATGGGAAAGTAGAAGTTGCGCCAATGATCAATTTAATCCCTAGATAAGGATTTAAAAAAAGTTTTCTCTTGTAAAAAATTTAAATAAAATTCTCGAAAAAGAATAATTCGACTTAATCTGAGCATATTTATCAAAAAATATATCATTTGATGTATTATAAAGTATAGTACAGTATGGTACATATATGGTACACAAAAACGATTTTCTCTGTCTTTCTCTCTCTCTCTCGCTCGCTCTCCTCTCGCTCTCTCTCGCTCTCGCTCTCTCTCGCTCTCGCTCTCTCTCGCTCTCGCTCTCTCTCGCTCTCGCTCTCTTCTCTGTCTCTCGCTCTGTCTCTGTCTCTCGCTCTGTCTCTGTCTCTCGCTCTGTCTCTGTATCTCTCTCTCTCTGTCTCTCTGTATCTCTCTCTGTATCTCTTTCTCTGTATCTCTCTCTGTATCTCTCTCTGTATCTCTCTCTGTATCTCTCTCTGTATCTCTCTCTGTATCTCTCTCTGTATTTCTCTCTCTCTCTCTCTCCCTCTCATAAAAAAAAATGACGTGAAATTTCAAAATATTTTTTTGATTCAAGAAACGATTTTGATATAAAAAATAACGTTTACACTTTTTGACGTTGTTTTGAGAGAGATTTTGACCAAATCGTGAAATGCGTAATATCCCCCTTATTTCTTTCCGAAAAATTCAATTTTTCCCGTTATAATCGACTACGAAGCCACGAATTTACTGCAATCATATTTTGGCTCGAAAGCATCTGCGAAATACATATTTATTATGTTCATGAATGCAGACATTCCACACACAAATACTCTGAATTTTTCAGGAGATCTAATCAATAACAATAGCTAACTTAAATGTGTTCAATTGCCCGAAGGCTGATTTTAACCCACCTCCGAAACTTATATGAATTGTGCTCAATCTAGCCCTGAAACCCTAAAGCTTGGAGCACACTGTATGAGTTCAGATTTTGTGCGAAAGAAAATTCGTTCCGATAATTCGAATTAATTTCCTTTTTTTTGACCCCTTTAAGTGAATCAGATGTGCGTAGGAATCACTGAGGGATAGTTATGTACATCGGTAACAAAGCAACAAAGGAGCTTAAAACATAATTATTCGAATGCCATCACATCAGGTCTAAGCCGAAAAATCTCAACTAAATAGGAACGGCCTTGGCAGCGCGCACGCAACACATTTGTCAGTTCCATTTAACGAAAATATTTGCAATTTAAATGACACGAACGCATGTGGGTCCGACAATTGCAATTCTCTTGTGTACACTAAATATTGAATGATAACGCTACTATAATGGTTCGACCATCGACCAAGGACGCAATCCAATCACAGTTCTCTAAGCGGATTTACGCACGAATTTAAAAAATGCAAAAAAAAAATGTATTCCGGCTGCCACAGACGACGCCGCATTTTACCCTGCAGTAATATGGACTTAACCCATGTGTAGCCTTCGGTCAGTCCTTCATTTTACCCGTACAAGTCCCCTCATAATTCCACTTTTAATTTATTCAACTGACCTTTTTAACATGGGTCTGTCATTGGCAGGGCCCGATCCAGCTATTCTACCACTCTGGGCAAAAACAATATTTGCCGTCAGATATGATGGCACTTATGGGGAATAGTTTCCGCATATTGATAAGAAATAGCCGTCCCTAGCAGTGCCGCTCTGGACATTTGCCCGGCTCGTCAGCCCCTAAGTCGAGGCCTGGTCATTGGAGAGGGACTATTCCGCAAAACGGCTGACCGTAGGTCAGATTTTTTTTTTTTTGCCAATTGTAGTAATTTTGTCTGGTTTAAGGATAGTTAAATAATGAAATATTGTAAGTCGATGAAAGTCTCATTTACAGACTACCCTTTAACCAACCCATTTATTACCGACCGCCGGTTCGCCGAATATGAATTCGATGGAGCGAACTGCCATAATATAACCGGTAGGATTTGGACGTGTCGAAGGACAGTCCATCTTATGAAATTGACCGGCTCATTACTGCAGGGTATATTCAGTTCAAAAATGTACAATGCATTTGCGAAATAAGCGACAAAAAGGCCATTATATAATGGTAAGCCAATCTGGTGGCCAGTGCATAGTAGTATCCGTTTATGATTTTTGCATATTTTCACATAAATGCTCCGAACAACAAGTGGATGTAAGGAAATATTACACAACGGATGTACGAGCGCGCATAATGCTCATTCAAAACCTTCTTTCGTAACTTGACTGGTTTCCGTTCCCATCGATTTTTGGTGGAGAGTTTATTGTGTTAAAGGAACTGCAACAGAAAATACGCTAAAACAATGAACTCATCTAACCAGGTGCGGTTTTTATCATTCAACTTTTTCCACAAAAAAAAAAAAAAAAAAAAAAAAATCATTGCTCAAGCGCTCGTGTGTGCTCATGAAAATGCATGCACGGAACACTTAAGACCCCTATGTATGGTGGCTTACACGTTGTATTCGATTGGATTGGTGGTTTTTACGCAACATTTACAGTACCAGGAGCACAGTATACACAAACACACACTACATACATACATACGCAGGGCTCCATATGGTTCCATTAGTGCGCCTTAACTGAACTAGGAACATAAAATTCGATTTTCTGTTTTCGAAAATATTTTCTAAGCCGAGACTCTGCCGCTGTCCCTCTCTCTGACCATTCTATTAGTTGCATGACCGAACATAAACATGCACTTCCCTCCACAGGCATTAGCTCTGATTTCGAATGCACGAATTCGAGTAGGTATTTCAGTTATCTCTGATGCGAACATAGAGTAGATGATGCCTTCCAGTTTTTCCCCATTTTATGGTCCAATGAACTTTATGGTGCAAGCAAATTTGACAAGATGAAAACAATATGGTCGCAGGCTTTGTGTTTTTTGTTTCCCTTAACAAAGTTTCAAGTTTGTTTTTTTTTTTGTTTTTTTTTTTTTTTGTTATTTGCAGGACATTGTAATGGGCTTCCTCGATGAACCACATCAGGAACGTATTGTGTTTACGCTAAATGCAGCATCGTTACTTCAACCGTCATACGATTTTCCGAAACGTTCACGCAACAAAGTTGTCTACTTCATACGTTACACGATGCCGACAACACTACAAATGGACAACATTGCGACGGTAAGTTGTATACTACATAAGTATGTACTTAAGTACACATAATTATGTAATTTCAAATGAATCACTCAACCATTGATGGGGAAAAACCTTTTATCTTTTAGGCATTGATGATCGGTGATCTGTTGCCGCCCAATGATTTTGAAAATCTCTCAGTACTCTGCGATGACGTTATATTCCCATTGTTGAATAATCCAGTCAATCAGAATGGCTGGACACAGGTGATCGTCAACGATATGCGTACGGAATCACAAGATATGAGGAATGCTATTGCACAAGTGAAGGGATTGGTGAATAATCGCACAATCCTGCCGTTGCCCATTTGCATCGATGAAGTTATGGACTGTGCGCCTTATATTGCTCAGGGGTAAGGCTGGCCTCTCATATTTGTTCCAAAAAAAACTTCTCAATACACCTTCTCCTCCTCCTTCTACAGCGATCTGAATAGGGTCAATCATCTGGTCAAGCACTCATTAGAAATAATGGTCGTTAAATGGCTAGACTCGGTTGAAGAATTGGTCAAAATAAAAGCTCGTGATAAGATTTTCGCTAAGGACCCATTTGCGCATCCCGATAATTTGTTCGCATTTTGGGAGACACGATTGGAAAACTTAGAGAATTTGGCCGATCAATTGGGTGATAAACGTATTAAAACAATCGGATATGTGCTTGAAAAAATTCAATCGGTCTTTGAAGGCTCCTATCGTCGTATGGTTGAGCTTGTGCTTGAAGCTCTAACAGAAGCGCGCGATATAACAAAATACCTAGCTCCATTGGTTCGTAGAGCAGAGCAACATGACGAAATTTCCATTTAATTTCCCCATTTCTATCTAGCGTAAGCCCGTAGATCGCTTTGAATCTGAAGATTTGGATGAGAATCGTAAAAACATACGTCCTTTATTATTGATGATCGGGCTTGTTTGGGGCAATTCGAAGTACTTCCACACGTTGGATAATATGACTCAACTGTTTCAAACCGTACATAATACTATAATTGATTGTGCTATGCGCACCATCGAGCCGGATACAATATTCCAAGGTGACGTAGACGAAGCATATAAGAAAGTTATAACAACTCTTGATCATCTCGAATACTATCGGTAAGGTCCTTATGGCAGTTCTCTCTCTACATTTTACCATTGAATACATGAAATATTTACACTTCGATCTCTAGAAACATCTACAATGAGTGCCGTGATAGCTTGAAGAAATTTAAAATTGGTACCGAGTTTAACTCGCAAGACTGGACTTGGCATCCCGAAATGATTTTCGATCGTTTGGATCGATTTAAAGCACGCCTTAATGTCTTGGAGAAGCTTTTCAATACGGGACGTGATTTTGTTAAGCTGGAAAAAATCACTGTGGGCGGATTAAAAGGTCGCCCAATTACTTCAGCTATTGAGGGTATAATCGATCAATATAATTCGTTCTATCGTGAATGGACAAATATACAATATAATCCATTGGATCCTGATGCTGAGTCGACGTTTGATGACGATTATAAGAAATTCGTTGAACGAACCGATGTACTTGAACGAAAGATTGCTTTTCAATTTGAAAAAGCACTTGAGGACTCACATGATCTTTTGCTGGCTGGTACACTACTGTTAAGGCCAATAATAAGACAACAATTGGAGCCTCATATGCATATACTGCTTGATGATTTCGATGAAGAAATCGATGCTGTCAAAGTCGAGTTCAATGGTTTCCGTTCCGAATATAAACGCGGCGGTTCAAGTGTATGTATATAATCCATGGATCTTTTGAATATTATGTTCGGACATAATTTGCTTGGTTTTTCAGGGTCTGCCAACTGATACTTGCTTTCCCAAGGTTTCGGGTGCCGTTTCATGGTTAAATAAATTAAAGAATCGCATTACATGGATTCACAAAGACTACGAACTTTATGATTATCCGTAAGTAGAGCCCTGTGTGAAGGGGTAGTGAATACGAAATATTTTATTTTTTTTTTTTCATTTATTTGAATTGATGAATACAGCCTCTATGAGAGCGAATATGGCCAGCAAACATTAAATAAGTACAATCAAATGCTTCGTGAAATCGAGACTCTACGTCTTGATATTCTCAAAGACTGGGCTGTGGTTGTAAAGCGCACTATAAATGATGATATGAACAAGACACTGCTGACTAGAAACAAAGGAAAGCTGAATGTGAACTTCTCCACGGAGCTAAAGAATGCTCTGAAGGATATTAAAAACTTGCTGATTATGGATTGTGAAATTCCAGAAGACTTATTAAGCTTCTTTGCATTGGAAGAAGAAATTTGGGTATGGGTGGTAACTGTGAAGAATTTAATAAAATTTCATATACCATGCACTTTCAGGAAGCACGCTTACGGCTTTCACGCATTGCTGAATGGTATAACAATGCATACGATCGTACAAACGATGCAGAGAAGAGTCTTATTAATACTGAACTCCGGATGATAGAGAATTTCATGGAACCATTGATTTCAACTATCACATGGAATAACTATGGTATTTTTCCTTTTATCGTCAAATTATTATTAACAATGTACCTACATTTAACCCTTGTTTTACAGATCAAAGTTTCATTAATGAGGTTTATGATAAAGTGAGCTACTTGAACGTTCGTCTCAATCAAATACAAGACAATATCGAAGCCATACGAAAGAGTATAAATTCATGGGGCAAAGTTCCGTTGTACCAACGTAAGGATAATAATCCGAAAGCGCTATTGCAAACAGATCCTCGCGACGAGATAATTGGAAAGCGTTATGGCGAATCGAATGCCACCCAAATTCTGATCGATCGTTTAATATATGATAATTGTAAGCTATTCTTTGACATACCAAACCGCAGCTATCTGATACGCGAAGATGGTGAAGAAGAGGGCGAAGAGGAAGAAGCACCAATAGCTTCAGCAAAAACCCCCAAAGCTACTGAACTAGAAGAAATGGGCGAAGAAGAAGAGGAAGAAGCGGTATACACGCAATTGATTCTATTTTGTGTCAGCATCAGAAAATTTAAAAAATAATTTCTTTTAGGAATTTAAAACTCCTCTTTCACGTTTCGAGCTTCTGCAAACTCTAACTGAAGCCGAACGTCAGCAATTCCGTGCCTATGAAATCTATGTTGATAAACAAATAGCCATCGAGCTATTGGACGCCGTTATGACCAGTCTTACATATTTGCGAATGGAGCTCGATAATCGCTATGAAAACGATTCACCAATATTCGAAGTGGTTATGGAATTGCAGGAGCCACATGTTGTTTATTTCCCAAATTTGGACCCAGCTTCGAAGCATGGATTTATTTATCATGTTGAAACACTGCTGGATGACATTTACAGCATGATGTCGATGTTGTATCGTTGTGCTCAAGATCCACCAGAAATAACTAATATGGATCCAATGGACTTTATGAGTAAGATTTTGAGTCGTACACATATATTTTTATTTATCTATTCATCGTTTGTTCCACTAAAGATGAACTTCCAAGTCGTGACGATGTTTCGAAACAACGTGAGGATATATTAATACGTGTTAAATATGGCACACAAGCGATTCGGTCTCACTCGAAACCGTACTTTGAATATTCTTGGCTATGGATTTGGGATAAACAGCAATACCTGCAAGAAGTTAAAAAATATGGTCGTCCGCTTGTGCCCGCCGAACGTGATGCTGAGAATGAAGGTGATTCGGGCGTGAAACCACTTAAAGATGATAACTTACCGCTACGTGTTTACAAGGAACAGGTGCGCACTTGATTGAGATTAAATAAAAAAAATTATTTTATATTCATTTTAATTTTATTTTATATTTCTCCATTTATTATAGTTGGACAAATTCATACACTTGGAAGAGCAAATTCAAAAATGGGATACATGCCACGATATTAGTGTTTGGCTGCGTCTAAACAAGACAGGCTTTAAACAGGGTGTCTTGAATCAAGTAGCCAAATGGATAAGTCTTTTCAAGACTGATCTTATAGACAGAGTTAAAAACTCATTGCAGGCAAGTTGGCTATATATTTAATTATATATTATATAGTTCGGTTCTATGGCAATATGTGTCTATTTGCAGGAACTCGATGACTTTGTTCAAGAAGCAATGTCCTCTCTCAAATTAGAATTGAACAAAGATGACTTTGATGGTCTATTAAAGATCCTTTCAGTACTCAATATTATCAATGAGAAACAATTCTATTATGATAATTTATTTGATCCACTTCGCGATATCGTTGCTCTGCTAAAGCAATATAACTACGACTTCAAGGACTCGGTAATGATGCAAGTAAGTAATCTGAAAAAAAAAGAAGCTTCGCGATAATCCAAAATTAAATGAAACGTATCCTTTTTCCTTAAGCTAAACGAATTGCCCGAAGCGTGGGTGAAAGTGAAGAGACAAGCTGCGACAGTTAAGCAAATTATTGCCCCATTCAGTCGTATCAAGTCGATCTCATTGAGAAACGCATTATACTCTCCGACAATTTGGCCAACACTTATCGCAAAAAGTTTCTCAAAAAAAAGGTACGTTAACTCTCTGATGCCACTATGTTTTTTTCTAAGATAAAACAAATTCCGACTTATTTTGGGTAGAGAAAAATGAATCGGATATTATTTTATTTATTTTTTATTCGATTAAACTCCGTCTAGAGACGAAGCCAGAATTTGAAGGGTTAAATTTTTTTTTATTGAAAACGCAAGCATGTGCTCGTTTCGGTTTTATGCACTTTAAAAGTTTAAACCAACGGAATGCAAGAATATGGCAACAAAATGGGTAAGGCCGTATAGAAAAGAGCTGCTTAATTATTCGAAGCTCAATAGAATGTTTATTTTCTGACACGGATCTGTGTGCTTCATTTTATGTTCGTCGGAATTTTCAATATTTGGTCTGTTCCCGTACTGCACGAAACTGCCCAAGACTGACCAACTTTTCCCAATTTAGCCCAATTTTCATACAGATTTCTTAAATGTTGGGCCGGTTTGGGCAGTTTCGTGCAGTACGGGAACAGACCTATTGCCTTGTTTTTTGTATACCCATAAACTAATACATTGATAATTTTGACTTTTCAGTTCTTCAATGTCCCATGCCAAAATGTATACGAGCTCATTGACGAAGCCGACTTGGAGATTTGCGACCATGAAGAACGCATCAAATCGCTTAAAGAGTCCGCTGTACTGTTCGAGCTGCAAGGTCCCGATTCGACAAAGATCGAACGGTGTCGCGAAGATTTACGTTTGGTTAAGATCATGTGGGACTTTGCTATAACAATTTCATCGACAATCGAAGATTGGAAAAAGACACCATGGAAAAAAATCGACATTGAATCAATGGATCAGGAATGTAAGAAATTTGGCAAAGAACTTCGAGGACTGGACAAAGAAATGCGTCCATGGAAACCGTATTTGCATATGGAAAATTCATTGAAGAATCTAATGACATCACTGCGAGCTGTTACTGAATTACAAAATCCAGCCATACGTGAACGTCATTGGCAAGAGTTAATGCAAACGACAAAAGTTAAATTTAGCATGGATCCATCGACGACATTAAAGGATCTATTAGATCTGAATTTACATGAATATGAAGATGATGTTAAGAATATTGTTGACAAATCGGTGAAAGAAATGGCAATGGAGAAGGTTTTGAATGATATGAAAAATACATGGAGTGTCATGGAATTCGGTACAGAGCTTCATGATCGTACTGGCCTGAAATTGCTTAAAGCGACCGAAGAAATGATCGAAACATTAGAAGAGAATCAAGTTCAATTACAAAATATGGCATCATCGAAATTTATCGGCTATTTCCAAGCTGAGGTGACCGCATGGCAAATAAAACTTTCAAATGCCGATCAAATTTTAAGCTCATGGTTCGAAGTTCAACGTAAATGGATGTACTTGGAGAGCATATTCATTGGATCGGAGGATATACGTGCACAATTGCCCGAAGATTCGAAGCGTTTCGATAATATTGATCGTGAATTTAAATTACTGCTGGCACAAATGAACGCCGATCGGAATGTTGTACGTTCGACAAATAAGAATTTCCATAAATTATATGAAACATTAGAATCACTGTTGAAACAATTGCTGCTCTGTGAGAAGGCTTTGAATGATTATTTGGAAACGAAACGTCTGGCCTATCCGCGTTTCTATTTTGTCTCGTCGGCTGATCTCTTGGATATATTATCGAATGGCAATAACCCGAAAATGGTGTGTCGTCATTTAACGAAACTCTACGACTCAATGGGATCGCTTGTGATGGTTGGTTCTTCGAAAAATGCTTCTGGCATGGTCGCAAAAGAATTGGAAGAGTATGTACCATTTATTGGTAATTGTGATTGTAGCGGTAAAGTCGAGGTATGGCTGAATAATGTTACGGATAAAATGCGTGAAACATTGCGAGATTTTTTCCGTCGCTCTGTCATCGCCTATGAGGAGAAGGCGCGACACGTTTGGATATTCGAATGGCCAGCACAGCCGGCATTGGTAGCAACACAAATCTGGTGGACGACAGAGACCAATGATGCATTTGCTAAGGTACAACAACGGTATGAGAATGCGATTAAAGATTACAATAAGAAGCAGGTTAATCAGCTGAACAATCTGATTATGTTATTGCTGGGCGACTTATCGGCCGCTGAGCGACAAAAAATCATGACCGTGTGCACAATCGATGTGCATAGTCGTGATGTTATTTCGAAAATCATACTGCAAAAGGTTGAGGTGGCCACAGCGTTCCAATGGCAGTCACAGCTTCGTCATCGATGGGATGCCAAATTTGATGATTGCTTTGCAAATATCTGTGATGCACAATTCAGATATGACTATGAATATCTTGGGAATACGCCACGTCTGGTCATTACTCCTCTAACGGATCGTTGTTATATTACATTGACGCAATCATTGCACTTGGTCATGGGTGGGGCACCAGCTGGACCGGCTGGTACAGGCAAGACCGAGACAACGAAAGATCTTGGACGTGCTCTCGGAATGATGGTGTACGTCTTCAATTGTTCCGAGCAAATGGATTATAAATCAGTTGGAAATATACACAAAGGACTGGCACAGACTGGTGCCTGGGGCTGCTTTGATGAGTTCAATCGTATTTCGGTGGAGGTATTGTCTGTTGTCGCAGTTCAAGTTAAAGCTATTCAGGATGCAATTAAGGTTTGAAACAATCAATATTTTCTATATCTTTACTATTGAAACGAAAAATTCTTATGGCAGGCGAAAAAAGTCATGTTCAACTTTTTGGGTGAAATTATTTCATTACGTCCGACAATTGGCACGTTTATCACCATGAATCCTGGATACGCTGGTCGTGCTGAATTACCGGAAAATTTGAAAGCGCTCTATCGACCCTGCGCTATGGTTGTGCCTGATTTTGCTCTGATCTGCGAAATCATGTTAGTCGCAGAAGCCTTCCAGGAGGCACGCTTGTTGGCTCGTAAATTTATTACTTTATATACGCTATGCAAGGAGTTGCTATCGAAGCAAGATCACTACGATTGGGGCTTGAGGGCCATTAAGTCTGTATTGGTCGTCGCCGGTGCGCTGAGGGTAAGTGAAATCAGAAACTATTCATTTTTCGTTCGCATCGACTTAAAATTCTTCATCTTAACCCTGTATCGCATACATATGGTTTCTGACAAAAAAAAAAACGGAAATAGGATGGAAATTATGCAGTAAAGGGTTAAAAATCATATGTAGCAAAAAAAAGTTCTCTTAATTTAACATTTCATGCAGTAAAGGGTTAACAAAACCATATGTAGCCAAAAAAAAATATCCCAATTTAATATTTCATGCAGCAAAGGGTTAATAAAACCATCTGCAGGCAAAAAAAAATTCCCATTTAATATTTCATTCAGTTAAGGGTTAAAAACTATATGCAGGCAAAACAAAATTATTCCAATTTAGTATTTAATGCAGTTAAGGGTTAATTAAACCATATTCAGCTAAAAAAAAATATAACAGTTTAATATTTCATGCAGTCAAGGGTTAATAAAACCATCTGCAGGCAAAAAAATTCTCACAATTTAATTTTCATGCAGTTAAGGGGTAATAAAACCATATTCAGTAAAAAAAAAAATATCACAATTTAATATTTCATGCAGTTAAGGGTTAATAAAATCATATTCAGCTAAAAACCATTCACACTTTAATATTTCATGCAGTTAAGGGTTAATAAAATCATATTCAGCTAAAAACCATATCATACTTTAATATTTAATGCAGTTAAGGGTTAATAAAATCATATTCAGCCAAAAATATTCTCGCAATTTGATTTTCATGCAGTTAAGGGTTAATAAAACCATATTCAGCCAAAAAGAAATTATCACAATTTAATAGTTCATGCAGTTAAGGGTTAATAAAAGCATATGCAGCAAAAGAAAGTTCTCAAAATTGAATTATTCATGCAGTTAAGGGTTAATAAAAGCATATGCAGCAAAACAAAGTTATCAAAATTGAATATTTCATGCAGTTAAGGGTTAATAAAGCCATTTAAGATGAATTAGATATCGCCAACGACTCACAGCTACTTCTGAAGCGTTCGCATTCCGTCTAATGCACAGCAATTAAGCTAATCAAAGGTCAAATGAAATTTAGTGCTCATGAAGTACGTTTCTCCACTGGTATTTACTCTTGCATGACCTAAAGTGCATCATTGCCTTCTATTTTTTAGTTTTTTTTCTTTTTTTTTTCTTGTCGAATTCCAATTCTTTTTCTCGCAAAATTTTATCGTTACTTTAAAATATATATACTTCGCTGTTGCCGAGTTGAAAGGTTGTCGTTTCTTCATTGACATTTAAACTCGTGCAGCAGGAGGAGCATCATCATCCTTGCAAAGATGAATTCGGGAACTACTAAAACGATATGCTTCAGTATTCTAGCACATACCAATGTATCACCCAAAGCATTCGTGCTTCTCGTAATTTCTTCCTATCGCAAACTTTCAACAATTACGTGCAACGGGAGATAAATGCTTGCCATGCATAGCGCTGTGTGTGTGTGTGTGTGTAAGCCTCTTCTGTATTTGATATCTTCACATTCGAATAGAAAACTTGGAAAGTTTCGGTTTAGCAGACAGCAGTACGTCAGCTTAAGGATATGGCAGTATGCCAAGGCAGGAATAGAGGCAACGGAGAAGCAGTGAACAGGGGGCAGAATTCACGTATAGCAGCAGCAGTACGATGTCACCAGGCCTTTTTAATTAAAACTTTCATGTTCCGTAATGCGATACTCAGTTTTCAGGCAAATGATGCGAAGGGACATAGCCGTCGTCTCGTAGTCGTAGCCGTCGTATCCGTCGTCGTTATTACGGAAGGGTGTAATAGTTCGTGCACGGTTCATTAGGCAATGTTGATAAATTGGAAAATAGTATTTGCAATAAGCAGTTTTATAGCTAAAGCAGCAACTCTTTCCGTGCCCGTAAGCACTTCATATTTATAGGCTTAGAATGGAAGAGAGGAGACTTACTTTTTAAATTTCCGCTTTAAATCAGTTGTCGTGTGGTTATCCATGCATCCGAAGGATAGCAGCCAGTGGTTGTTCCTTCTTATATACGACTCGTTAAACTTAATTTGTACTCGTTCCGATCCTGAGTCGCCCATGCCCGCCCCACTGCATGTTTCTGCTCGCTGTCACGTAGTGATAAGAGGTCATGGTTAATAAGATACAAAGTTGGGATATATTTTTCCACTTTAGTTAGTTGTCCTAAAGAAATGGTAGGGCAAGTGGAATCTGATCCTTTTTCTTTTTGGTTTTTTAATTGCAAAAATTAATTGCCGAAAAACGTGCGCGTTTTAAAAACACGTCCACAGCTTAGATGAGATTTAAAAACTAAGAATTAATGGAGCTGATTAAACTCGCGAGTTTTTGCTTTGAGATATTCGCATCGCATTTCGAGTTCAAAAAAAATTCAAAAATTTTTTCTATATTTTGTTTGCAAATCAAGGACAAACAAATAAAATTCAGGCAACTTTATAGTCTACATAATTAAAATTAACCCTTTATGGCATACGAACCCATATACACTACAATAGGTTATTTTGATGAAAGACGATATAGAATTATGTTTGAAACCTTTTTTCTGCTTATTTAATACACCATGCGACCAAGGGTTAATATCATTTACAGTGAAACATTTTTTTTTCAATTTAATATTTCATGCAGTACAGGGATAATAAATCCAATTACTGCGAAAAAAGTTGCGCTTATTTAATATAATGCGGTAAAGGGTTAATAAAACCAATTATGGCTAAAAAAAATTGCGCTTATTTAATATCATGCGGTAAAGGGTTAATAAAACCATTGCGAAAAAAGTTGCGCATATGTAATATATCATGCGGTAAAGGGTTAATAAAACTATTGACTGCGAAAAAAAGTTGCGCTTATTTAATATGTCATACGGTAGAGGGTTAATAAAATCAATTACGGCGAAAAAAAGTTGCTCTTATTTAATAACATGCGGTAAAGGGTTAATAAAACCAATTACGGCGAAAAAAAAATTGCGCATATTTAATATATCATGCGGTAAAGGGTTAATAAAACTATTGACTGCGAAAAAAAGTTGCGCTTATTTAATATGTCATGCGGTAGAGGGTTAATAAAACCAATTACGGCGAAAAAAAGTTGCTCTTATTTAATATCATGCGGTAAAGGGTTAATAAAACCAATTGCGGCGAAAAACAAGTTGCGCATATTTAATATATCATGCGGTAAAGGGTTAATAAAACTATTGACTGCGAAAAAAAGTTGCGCTTATTTAATATGTCATGCGGTAGAGGGTTAATAAAATCAATTACGGCGAAAAAAAGTTGCTCTTATTTAATAACATGCGGTAAAGGGTTAATAAAACCAATTGCGGCGAAAAACAAGTTGCGCATATTTAATATAACATGCGGTAAAAGGTTAATAAAACCATTGACTGCGAAATAGAATTTTCACTTATCATGCAATAAAGGGTTAAAATGAACTTTATTTAAACTAAAATTAGTTTTCTCCCCCATACAGCGTGATGATCGCTTTCGTCCCGAAGATCAAGTGCTCATGCGAGCTTTGCGTGATTTCAATATTCCGAAAATCGTTACCGATGACGTTATGGTATTTATGGGGCTTATTGGGGATCTGTTCCCAGCATTGGATGTCCCACGTAAACGTAATATGGATTTCGAAGCGGTGATAAAAAAGTCGGCCATCGATTTGAAATTACAGCCGGAGGATGGATTTATTTTGAAAATTGTACAGCTGGAGGAACTTTTTGCTGTCCGACATTCAGTGTTCATTATTGGATTCGCTGGAACGGGAAAAAGTGAAGTGTGGAAAACGCTGAACAAGACTTATCAGAATCAGAAACGTAAACCGCACTATAACGATTTAAATCCGAAAGCGGTTACAAATGATGAATTATTCGGGGTCGTTAATCCGGCTACGCGCGAGTGGAAAGATGGTCTATTCTCGATTATCATGCGCGATCAAGCGAATTTAGGTGGTACTGGACCGAAATGGATTGTATTGGATGGTGATATCGATCCAATGTGGATTGAGAGTTTGAATACCGTTATGGATGATAATAAAGTCCTCACGCTGGCCAGTAATGAACGTATAGCCTTGACAAAAGAAATGAGATTGCTCTTTGAAATATCCAATTTACGTGTCGCTACACCGGCAACGGTTTCACGAGCTGGAATATTATACATAAATCCACAAGATTTAGGATGGAGTCCATTTATACAATCGTGGCTGAATACACGCGGAAGTTCATCGGAAATTGCAACGTTAAATGTTCTGTTCGATAAATATGTTCCGCCAATGTTGGAAGTATTCAAAAGTCGCCTAAAGAAAATAACACCGATATCCGATATCGCTATGCTTCAAATGACATGCTATTTGTTGGAGAGCATGCTAACGCCGCAGAATGTACCACAGGATTGTCCGAAAGACTGGTATGAAATCTATTTTGTTTTCTGCATTATTTGGGGCTTCGGTTCAACGCTGTTTCAAGATCAAATTATCGATTGGCGTAATGAATTCCATAAATGGTTTATCAATGAATTTAAGTCGGTCAAATTTCCACCAGCCGGCAATGTATTCTTTTACTATGTGGACCATGAGACAAAGAAATTCAGACCTTGGACCGATTTGGTGCCCAGTTTCGAACTTGATCCCGATGTACCTTTACAAGCAAATTTGGTCCATACGTCCGAGACAACACGTTTGCGTTATTTCATGGACCTGCTCATTCAAGCGAGCTATCCATTGATGTTGATCGGTCCGCCCGGATCGGGAAAAACCGTGCTAATGAATCAGAAATTGAATTCACTGCCGACTGAAAAATATGCGATCACAAATGTGCCATTTAATTTCTATACTACATCCGAAATGTTGCAGCGTATTTTAGAGAAACCATTGGAAAAGAAAGCTGGTCGAAATTACGGACCGCAGGGAAATAAATTCATGCTTTATTTCGTTGATGATATGAATATGCCTGAGGTCGATAAATATGGCACTGTCCAGCCACATACGCTTATACGTCAGTTTATGGACTATAGACATTGGTATGATCGCGTTAAAATGACACTTCGAGATATTCACAATTGTCAGTTTGTATCGTGTATGAATCCAACGGCCGGATCCTTTACAATTGATCCACGCTTGCAACGGCATTTCTGCTCATTCGCTGTGAAGTAAGTCCGAGTTGCACAAGTTGTCTTCTTATTGCCTGATATACATACATATATCGAATATTGAATTTTATTTTCAGTGCACCTGGTACTGATGCCTTGTTCCATATATTATATTCGATCCTTGGACAGCACTTGGCTGATGCTCGTCACAAATTTGATAAGAACGTGATCAAGCTGGGAGAACCACTCGTACAAACGGCCATTGCATTGCATCAAAAAATAGCATCAACTTTCCTACCGACAGCTGTTAAATTCCATTACAATTTCAACTTGCGTGATATCTCCAATATATTTACGGTAAGTTGGTTAGTTATATAATATCGTTATATCTGTTATATGTTATATATGTTTTTAATATTGGGTCAAAGCCACCACGTCATTGTGTCTTTCAAGACCTCCTAAAACTGCCTTTCTTACTTTCTTACATCCCTGAAGTAATATGGACTGACCCAAGTGTAGCTTTCGGTCAGTCCTTCATGTTACCAGCACTAGTCCCCTCGTAATTCCACTTCTAACATATTCAACTGACCTTTTTAACATGGTCCTGTCCTTGGAGAGGGACTAGTCCGCAAATCGGCTGATCATAGGTCAACTTTTTTGGGTCAATTGTCGTAATTTTGTCTAGTTTTAGGATAGTCATATAAGGAAAATAAATTTCTTATATATATTCTAAGTTGATGAAAGTGTAATTTACAGACTACCCTTTAACCAACCCGTTTATTTCCGACCGCCGGCTAGCCGAATTCGATGGAGCGAACTACCATCATATAACCGGTAAAGTTTGGACCGGTGAAAGGCAAGTCCTTATTAGGAAATTGGCCGGCTCATTTCTGCAGGGCTCTTGCACGACTTTGCATAGCGGTGTTCCAGTACTCACTTCAACACTGTTCTATTCTCAACTCCTGTCGGTCGGTTCGCATTGCGTTTTTCTAAATGCCTTAAAGTGTAACCTTTTGATTTTAATGAATTTTTTAATTGAAAAATATTATTGTGAGGCATTTTGGAAAGTAATCAGAAAGGGTCGCAAAAACTGAAATGCGCTGAAAAAAATTATTTAATTCCTACTTCCTGTAGATTTGCTTTAATAGTGTGTTAAAAATTATCATGATTTCAGTCTCAATGCCAAAGACTCTTTCACTCATGCTGTCATCAAGTTTCAATACTTATTTTTTCATGTCTAAAACCACCCCATTGAGCAGCATGAAAAGGAACATTTTTCTTTCTGTAGTAATTTCATCACTGCTCAATTTAATCCTGTCTAGATCAACACAACTTGAAGAATTGCTTTAATTTACTCAAGGCCCAAAGTTGTCTACCTTTATTCAGTTAAACACATCACTCAACTGACCCAAACAGATTTAATCTTGATTACTTTACTTGAGCTGACTCGTAGTTTCGAAGAGATGTACATAATGCTATTACAAAGTTGCATGTTCTATCAAAGACTGGTCGGCCTCTCAAGTGCCTAAGACAGCACAAAAAAAAAAATAAAGAAAGGAGAAGAAATACTCGTAGGTAGCATTTTAGTCGATTTACTTCTTATTTAGGTACCAAGCGACCAAGCCAATAAGCACCTACTCACATACTTAGTTACAAAGGTGGATAGATGAATAGAATACTTGAAGTAAATTACTGACTTGCGTTTATTCCTCTTTTTTGACTCTCTTACTTTACGGCAAATTGTGACTGGCGTGTTGCCACTTGATGCTTTTGTTTTTGTCTCTATTACAGGGTATGCTGTATGCAAACTTCGAGACTGCACCAAATCCCAACATGTTGCTCCGTTTATGGGTACACGAGTGTAACCGTGTCTACAGCGACAAGCTAGTCGACCGTAGCGACATCAGCAATTTCAACAAACTTATACAAGAGATGGTACGTAAAGGCATCGAAGGCTACAACGAGGACTTGGTCTTCGGTAAGCCACACATCTACTGTCATTTTGCCAAAGGGCTGTCGGACATCAAATACATGCCTATACCGGGCTGGGAGCATTTGCATAAATTGCTAACGGAGGCTCAAGAACGTTACAACGATTTTGTGGGTGCAATGAATTTGGTCCTGTTCGAGGATGCGATGTCGCATGTCTGTCGTATAAGTCGCATTGTTGAGTCATCGCGCGGCTATGCACTGCTGATTGGTGTCGGTGGATCGGGTAAACAGTCGCTAACACGTCTGGCATCGTTTATATCGTCGCTGGATGTGTTCCAAATTCAATTGACCAAGGATTACGGCATTAATAATTTGAAAGAAAGCCTTGCCACATTATATATGAAGTGTGGCGTCAAATCGTCACCGTGCTGCTTCCTTATGACAGACTCCGAAGTTGCTCGTGAGCAATTTTTGGTTGTTATCAACGATTTACTTGCATCGGGTGAGATATCTGAACTGTTTGCCGACGATGAAGTCGAGAATATCATCAATGCCATACGAAATGAAGTCAAGCAAATGGGTATTATGGATAGTCGGGAAAACTGTTGGAAATTCTTTATTGAGAAAGTACGTGGTTTCTTAAAGGTAGTACTTTGCTTCTCACCGGTTGGTTCGACATTGCGTGTCCGTGCGCGTAAATTCCCATCCCTTGTTAATTGCACAACAATCGATTGGTTCCACGAATGGCCGCAGGAGGCACTCGAATCGGTCTCGTATAGATTCCTATCGGAGATAACTGTACTGCCGAAGAATCTTGCTAAGCCCATTGCGAATTTTATGGCATACGTACATAAGACGGTCAATGATATATCGCAGGTGTATTTGGCAAACGATAAACGATATAATTATACGACACCGAAATCATTTTTGGAATTGATAACCCTGTATACGAAACTATTGGTTGAGAAAGTCAAAGCCAATCAGGATCGTAGAGTTCGTTTGGAGAATGGACTTATCAAGTTGGCTAGTTGCTCGAAGGAAGTCGATGCCTTGCAGGATGTGCTTAAAGTCCAAGAAGTCGAATTGAAGATTAAAAATCAAGATGCTGACAATCTAATTGTCGTGGTCAGTGCCGAAAATGAGAAAGTATCGAAAGAGCGTGCATTTGCCTCGAAGGAGGAGAAAAATGTACGTCAAATCGAAGAAGATGTCACAGCGAAGGCAAAACTTTGCGAAGAAGATTTCCGTAAAGCGCTACCAGCTATGCTGGCTGCCCAAGAAGCCCTCAATACATTGAACAAGAATAATTTAACTGAGCTGAAGTCTTTCGGCTCGCCGCCAGAGGCTGTCGTTAGTGTTTGTGCGGCCGTACTTGTGCTTTTCGCTCCGAAAGGGAAAATACCGAAAGACCGCAGCTGGAAGGCATCCCGTGGTCTAATGGGTAATGTTGATAAGTTTCTCGATAATTTGATTAACTACGACAAGAAGCACATCCATCCGGATGTCATCAAAGCATTGCAGCCATATATTGCCGATCCGGAATTTAATCCGGAAAAGATTTTAGCCAAATCGAGCGCTGCTGCCGGTCTTTGCTCGTGGGTAATAAACATCAATCGTTTCTATGATGTTTACTTAATCGTCGAGCCCAAGGAGCGTGCATTGGTCGAGGCCGAAAAGGAATTGAAGGATGCTCGAGACAAATTGACAGCTTTGAACAATCGACTCAACGAACTCGAACAACAATTGAACGTATTACAAGCTGAGTTCGATGATGCATTAGCGAAAAAACAAAAATGCCAAGACGAAGCAGATAAAACCGCATTCACAATCGATTTGGCGAATCGTCTGATTGGTGGTCTTGCTTCCGAGAAGATCCGTTGGACGGAATCGGTGAAGAGGTGAGCAAATAGAAGGCGATTATTAAAAGCTCTTCATTACTTTCTTTTTTTTTTCTCCAGCTTGAAGAACAGTCAAATTACTTTGCCGGGAGACATGTTGCTCATTTCATGTTTCATTTCGTATGTCGGTTGCTTTACGCGTCCATATCGAGTGGAATTACAATCGAAAATGTGGCTGCCAACTTTCAAAAGTAGCGAAGTGAGCATGTTGAATTTGATCCTTTATTGGTTTTATTTAAAGTTTTTTTGGTTTTATAATTTTCGATAGCCGAAGATACCAGCTTCAGAAGGCGTTGATCCCTTCGATATGATTTGTGACGATGCACAAATCGCTGAGTGGAATAATCAAGGCCTGCCAAGTGACCGCATGTCAGCAGAAAATGCAGCCATTTTAGTTCATTCCGAACGTTATCCATTGATGATTGATCCACAGCTGTAAGTACATGCAATTTACTGATCGCAAAATTCCGTAGTGTGTTTCTGTATATTTTTCCAATCGTATGCACATAAATCCCAACAGTCCCAATTTTTTTAATTTGCGGGGTAATTTCTTTGAATCATATATTGCATTGTTGAATTCTGCTCGAAAACTGCGATACCCCTCTTTAAAAAAAATTTTTTTTTAAATTAGTTTAAAAAAAATCTTCAATAATAAATAATTTTTTAACCCTTTATAGCATAAAAAGAACGAAGCCTTAAAAACCATTTACTGCCAAAAAAAAAAAAATTACCCCCCATCTAATATTTCATGCAGTTAAGGGTTAACAATACGATTTGCAGCGAAAAGTTTCTTCCTGTTATACGCAGTAAAGGGTTAATGAGACCATTTAATGCGAAAAAAAATTCCCCTTTTTTAAAATATAAAATGCAGTAAAGGGTTAATCAAATCATTTGCAGCGAAAAAAATATCGATCTTATATAAATGTGATGTATTAAAAGGTTAACATTGCGAAAAAAATTTACTATAATTAAATATATCATACCGTAAAGGGTTAATAAAACCATTTACAGCGAAAAGTTTCTTCCCTGTTATACGCAGTAAAGGGTTCATGAGACCATTTACTGCGAAAAAAAAATTCCCCTTTTATTTAATATAAAATTCAGTAAAGGGTTAATAAAATCATTTGCAGCCCAAAAATATCAATCTCATTTAATATGTGATGTATTAAAAGGTTAACATTGCATAAGAAATGTTCCAATTATTAAATATATCATGCCGTAAAGGGTTAATAAAACCATTTAAAGCGAAAAAAATTTCCCAAGTATTTAATATAGCATGCTGTAACGGGTTAATAACCACATGCAGCGGGAAAAAATTTCCAGCTCTTTTAATATCATGCTGTAAAGAGTTAAATACAGAAATATAACTTTCTCAATCCTCGGTTTCTCTCTAACCATAAATAAATTAATTCCTTTAAATCACTTTAAATTGGTTCAGTATGATCAGCCCGTTGATTTTTCCATGCATTTCAATATGCAAGGTTAGTTCGGTGACAGTATCTCAATCTCAATTGGAAACTTACGACAAAATTTCCTCTCTTTTCGTAGTGACCTTAAGGTCTTTAATTCTGTTCCACCGCCCCACTCACAATCCCTTCTACTACTCTACAGGCAAGGCATAAAGTGGGTGAAACAAAAGTATGCCGCGAATCTGATGACGATTCGTTTGACGCAACGTGGCTACTTGGAAGGCGTCGAGAAGGCAGTAAGCACCGGAAGTGTTCTGCTAATCGAGAATATTGGTGAAATTGTCGACGCAGTATTAAATCCATTATTGGGACGTAATCTTATTAAGAAGGGTACTTGCCTTAAAATGGGCGACCGTGAGATTGACTTCAATCCGAAGTTCCGTTTAATCTTGCATACGAAACTAGCCAATCCGCATTATAAGCCCGAATTGCAGGCACAAACGACACTCATTAATTTCACAGTAACACGCGATGGCCTGGAAGATCAATTGCTGGCCGAAGTCGTTAAAGCGGAACGTCCCGATTTAGAAGTTATGCGCACAAGATTGACACAACAACAGAATCACTTTAAGATAACACTCAAATTTCTCGAGGATGATCTATTGCAACGTCTATCGTCGGCTGGTGAGAATGTCCTGGAGGATGTAACGTTGGTTATGAATTTGGAGAAAACTAAAAAGACCGCCGACGAAATCGAAGTGAAAGTTGCTGAGGCGAAAATCACAGCAGTACAAATCGATTCGGCACGTGAAGCGTATCGTCCGGCCTCGGAGCGTGCTTCGGTCATCTATTTCATACTGAATGATTTGTTCAAAATCAATCCGATCTATCAGTTCTCCTTGAAGGCATTCACTGTTGTCTTTGGTAATGCAATAACAAAAGCCGTACCAGCAGAAAAACTAAAGGATCGTGTTGAGAACTTAATTGATTCGATTACCTATTGCTCGTTCCTCTATACCTCACGTGGTCTATTCGAAGCGGATAAATTGATATTTTTAACACAGATGACCATACAGATTCTCGTAACGGCTGGTGAAGTGGAACCGGCTGAACTTGACTTTTTACTCCGTTTCCCGTACTCACCGAATGTCACATCGAATTTACCGTTTTTGACGAATGTTGCCTGGGGCGGCATAAAATCGCTATCGAATTTACCGGC
This sequence comes from Chlorops oryzae, assembly GCA_020466095.1. NCBI lineage: Eukaryota > Metazoa > Arthropoda > Insecta > Diptera > Chloropidae > Chlorops > Chlorops oryzae. Next base: position 15,661,594 of record CM035807.1, on the reverse strand, counting down.
CTTCAAGAATTTGGATAAGGATATTGAGAGCTCACATAAACGTTGGAAGAAATTCACGGACTCAGAGAATCCAGAGCGTGAAAAATTGCCTGGCGAATGGAAGACCAAGACAGCTATACAACGTCTTTGCATAATGCGCTGTATACGGCCGGATCGTATGTCGTATGCTATGAAGGTATTCATCGAGGAGAAATTGGGCTCGAAGTACATAGATGCACGTTCCATGGACTTTGCAAAGACATTTGAAGAGTCGAGCGCAGAGACGCATGTATTCTTTGTTCTGTCAGCTGGTGTAGACCCATTGAAGGATGTTGAAAAGCTGGGAAAAGTTCTCGGCTTCAATGGTGACAATGAGAATTTCCATAGCGTTTCGTTGGGTCAAGGTCAGGAAATTGTTGCCGAAAATGCAATCGATATTGCATCGAAAGGCGGTCATTGGGTTATACTGCAGAATATTCATTTGGTTGCGCGTTGGCTTCCGGCGTTGGAGAAAAAAATAGAAGCCTCATTAATTGATGTGAATCCGAATTATCGTCTATTCCTGAGCGCTGAACCGGCTGGAGACCCAGCGGCACATATATTGCCACAGGGTATATTGGAGTCCGCTATTAAAATTACCAATGAGCCGCCGACGGGTATGCAAGCGAATGTTCACAAGGCGCTGGATAACTTCAGTGAGGAAACACTAGAAATGTGCTCGAAAGAGACGGAATTCAAGGCGATTCTTTTCTCGCTGTGCTATTTCCATGCCGTCGTTGCAGAGCGTCGTAAATTTGGTGCTCAAGGCTGGAATCGTGTCTATCCGTTTAATGTTGGTGATCTAACCATTTCCGTCTACGTGTTATACAATTATCTGGAAGCAAACAGTCGTGTACCATGGGAGGACTTGCGATATCTGTTCGGTGAAATTATGTACGGTGGTCATATAACCGACGACTGGGATCGTCGTTTGTGTCGAACGTACCTTGAAGAGTTTATGCAGCCTGAATTAATCGATGGTGAATTAGAATATTGTCCGGGATTCCCGGCACCCGGTATACTTAAATATGCCGGCTATCATGATTATATTGATGAACGTTTGCCAGCCGAGAGTCCAAGTCTCTATGGATTGCATTCGAATGCCGAAATCGGTTTCTTGACCACTGTTTCCAATCGTTTGTTCCGCATCGTTTTCGAGCTGCAACCACGGTTAACCGGCGGTGGTGATTCTGGCGGTGGTGAAGCACAATCACAGGATGATGTGGTTAAGGGAATGCTAGAGGATCTTATTGATAAGATACCAACACCTTTCAATATTCCCGAGCTAATGGCACGCGTTGAGGATCGAAATCCTTTCATTATTGTCGCTTTCCAGGAATGTGAACGCATGAATATGCTGATGGCCGAAATAAAACGTTCACTTAATGAACTCGACTTGGGATTGAAGGGCGAATTGACTATATCGTCGATAATGGAGGCATTGATCGTTTCCCTATTCATGGATCAAGTGCCAGAGTCCTGGACGAAACTGGCATATCCGAGTCTGCTCGGGTTACAGTCATGGTTCGCTGATCTATTGTTACGTCTGCGCGAATTAGAAGGTTGGGTTGCTGACTTCAAACTTCCGTCGTCAGTCTGGCTAGGAGGATTTTTCAATCCACAGAGTTTTCTCACCGCGATTATGCAGCAAACTGCGCGTAAAAACGAATGGCCATTGGATCGAATGTGTCTTAATTGCGATGTTACTAAGAAATCAAAGGAGGAAATTTCGTAAGTTCCAAGGATCATCAAATGATAATGTGCCTTTTTAAAATTAATATCAAATACCAAATATTCTTTAAATTTTAGACTGGCTCCGCGTGAAGGTGCCTTTGTCAATGGTCTGTATATGGAAGGTGCTCGTTGGGATATGAAAGTTGGAAGCATTGCTGAGGCTTACCTTAAGGATCTGTTTCCTTCTATGCCAGTTATTTTTATAAAGGCCGTCACACAAGATAAACAGGATACCAAGAATGTTTACGAATGCCCTGTCTATAAGATTCGGTAAGTTTATAACAGTATTTATAATATATTTTTCAAAACCACAAAAAACTTCACTATCGATCCATACGGCTAGAATGGGAAAACTTTATAAAATCATACTCCATGTTGTCCTCCCTAAACCAATGCTTCAAAATGTTCTCGTATGAAAACACTTGTACACACCCTTTTGTATTTCAACGGTTTTTTTTTTTTTTTTGTTTTGTTCCTAGTAACCCATTCAATTTCGGTGTCCATTTATTCTCGTATTGTCTAATACCTTCATAGTCCCTTCGTAAGTGTCCGCATCCGAACGAACTATACTCGTTGGTGATAGTTTTATTGGCATGTCGCTCAGTCTTTTGTGCATTTTCTAGGATTTTAAAATTCCACTAGAGCCGTTCTCTATCAGCTCTACAATGTCCATTTTCTGTCCGTTTGTCAATCAAATGTGAATTGTTGACGATTCCTTACACATTTTTTTTTTTTTTGTTTTTTGCCTCTTTTTTTCTTTATCTATGCTTGTGGGTGGTGAATGTCTATATGCCCAGCTGTGTGCCTTCGGGGTGTGTGAATTTCGGGGACTTTGTTTGGCATAGTTTCGTAAGGTCAGACAATGTGGCGGGTTGTGAGTTGGCTTGGCTTGACATTTGTGCATTTCTATAGAATTTATATTTCATGGCAATTTCCAATTTGTTGATGATCGATTTGTTGTGGTTGCTCCTTGATTGAATGACCGGCTGTTTGGGTGATGGCATCTGAGTTGGATTTATTGAAATCGCATGAAAGTAATTGACAGGTTTTCGTTTATAATTCACAAGTAATCTCGGTACGTGGGCATTGTCTTTGCTATAATGGCTTTTGTTTTACCATATAACTATGTTTAGAATCTAGAGATAGAAGATGGACAAAAGCTTTTGGGATCAGCGGAACTCTATATGCTTCGAAATCTAGAACCTTTGTGTTACATATCGGTGCATCACTCACGTACACAGTTCCCCGGTTCCCACTCTTGCCTTCTCAGTGAGTATGGACCAAATTGGCTATCCGGGGTGGAGATACGGTGCTATCCCACCTCATTAATAACCACAGCCTCCACGATACTCCCCGAAGGGCCGTTCCCAATAACCGGCGGGATGGTAAAACATCCCGGGGCACCGGTTCCCGTGGCACCATGTTATGTCTAGTTAACAGCGTGAATACAGCTAAAGCTAGTATAGTTGCAACACGCCATGCTAAGTATAGGTCGAAATGGTAACACCTGTCACGATGCTTCCACGTTTGTGACTCCATACTCAGTCGGTCTGTATTGGCCATCAGTTGGCTAGGGTCCGCGGGATTGCCAGTTCCCGTAAATAACACAGATTCCCTCGCGGGAAATTAATCGGGAACCAGAGTAGATTAAAGAAGTACTTTCAAAAGGCCGGCCCATATTAAGCATCAATAAATGTCTGGAAGATCGTCCAACAAACTTTTACTTTTATAGCCGCCGCCGCCGCCGCAAAAACTAATGGGAAACCATTAAACCATTATGCCCCATTATAACAATTTCCCCACTCGAAAGGGCCTTCACCTTTAGAGAAAGTGGGTTCATCGTTGAATAAGCTCTATTCATGTCCATAGTTTCCATTCATTCGCTTACATTTAATTGCTTGGCACATTTTTCGTATCCATTCAATTGTGTACGGAATATGTTGAAAATTTCTTTATAATAGTCGTCGCAGGCTATTATGTATCTCCGGCGTCATTGTCGTCTCCCCGGTTCATATGCCAAATAAGCTTAGAGTTTTCAACACTTACACAAAAGGCTTTTATTATGATAACTGCTCAAAAATGACAGTAGCTTCTTTACAAAATTGCTTAAAAGCAGCTCAAACAAGCACTTACTTTCACACACACACACACACACACACATGCTCAAGATGGAAGACACTTACTCACACATGGCAACACATATGCATGCATATGAAGCCTTATAGTGGAAATCGTAGACACTGTTTCGACACTTTACTACCTACCCACCACCACCTACAGACTTGCCACTCTCTTTGCCGTCATTTGACGTCCCGTCTGTCGTTATAGAGGCAGACAAAAGGCGCAGCATAAACTTGGTAAATTGCTTTCAAACGAGCTTGGCGCCAGTTTCTGTTTTTCTGTCTATCCTCACACAAAGAAAAAAAAATTTCCCTTTTTGGCTACCATGCATACATACATATACACCATCAGCAGCCATTCATTTAATGGTTTCTTCACACATTACGAGCAGAGCTTCATCATTCTAACTTATATAGTCAAAAACAGAAATCCGCTCGCCCAATTTTTAGAACCCATTGTGTGCGATGGGTATCTTTTTGTTGATATATAGAAAAGAGCGAAAATACTTCTCTCAAAAGTTAAGAATTCTTTTTTCAAAATAAAATATTTTTTCAGCATGCGGGGCCCAACCTTCGTTTGGACATTCAATTTAAAGACGCGCGAAAGACCTGGCAAGTGGACTCTGGCTGGCGTTTGTCTTCTGCTGCAGGTCTAAAAGCTGTTCGACTTATAAAAGGAAGGCTATCCATTTGAAATTTTGTGTATGTGTGTGTGCTTGCGTGGAAGCGTTGTGTGCAGTTATGGTGCGAATATCTATATATATTTTTTCCCCTATTGTTTGCACATGTCAGAAATGTAATTGGACATTTCTGGTTGAGTGAAATTCTATTTTGATAATTTTTATAAAATTTTCTTTCTGCTCAATAAATTTGTTTTCGTTTTTTTTTTTAACTTATTTTTAATTCTGTTTCCATTTTGGATTTTTAAAAAAAGGACTTGTATTATGCATAAGGACGAGTTTTCTTCTGTTCAATAGGATTTATATACATATATTTTTTTTATGAGAATCTTAAAAAGCTGAGGATTTCTGAAGCATGATGTGAAAATGAAACGTTGAATTTTACGTTGCAAATAAATTATGAAGAACTGAAACGGTTGGATTCATACATAATAGAACATTTGATTCATGTAAGATAAATCACACGCCATTAGTTTTCTCGTGTTATGTTTTCTTATTAAGTGCGAATTTAAAATTCGTTATTCGCTTCGATAAATATGCTTTATTATGTGCAGTGCTCTAAAAAGAAATTAAGGAAATTGTGTTTTCGATAGATTTTTCCTTCTCCTTTTAGCCTGAATAAAAAAGATTCAAGGGATTAAGCGTTTCTTATCTCACACTCTCATATTTTATATGGAATATATTGATCTCATATATGGGATATATTGATCTCATATGTAGGTATATATAAAATGTCTCAAAACAAGGCGCAGAAATTGCTAAATAGGACGAAACTCTTCAAATATTACTTTATCGTAGAATATACATACGGCCCTATTCTGAAAAATATTTCACGTATTTTTTCCGACAATTTCAATAGAAATTTGTATTGAAACCGCCGGAAAAGTTCACATGAAATATTATTCAGAATAGGGCTAATAAATTGGAAAACCTAGAAAGACACTAGCATTATTAAATTTCTACTATTTTTCGCCATATAAATCGATCACTTAAATTACGCTAGTTCAAAGAATTTTTTTCTTATAGACCTATATGCCTTTGCAATACGAAAATATTTGAGATAGAATTCAAAGTGTAAAACTTTCGTTGAGCGCTCGAAAGAACAAATCTGTGATTCACATTAAATTGAATTTTTGTTCTTAAGGGAGTGGGCACGGTTTTTTAAATTTAGAGGAGGCCGAGACTGTGGGTGTTTGCGAACGGAATTTCGAACGTGATCTTTAGCAGTCCAACGGTGAGTATTATTTATAGAATTTGTAGCACTAGGCATGCTCGGGCTCCTCAGAGCAACCTTAAGTAAAGTTCCAAAGAAAGTTTCGTTTCAATTTTGGTTTGTTGTTTAGGATGGTTTACATGTAATTTAGTTGTCAGATTTAATTGAATAGACATGTATACTTGATAAATGTATCGCAATAGGTCAGGTCGGATAAGATAAAAATGTGATATTCTAAATAGAATAATGCCATAAATTATTATAAAGGAATTTAAAAAATTAAAATGACGAGTGAAAAACCGCAGGTAAACAGCTATGGAACGCGAAAATGAAATCAATAGTATGTGCTGTAGGAATGTTTTTCTGATGAATTAAGGTTGAGAGAAACAGAAATTGGACGAGCGACGTAGGCATTCATCCAGCCTTTATTTCAACCCCAAATTTACCAAATCAATTAAATTCCGTATTATAATTATAAACAATCCATTTTCAAATTAGTAGTAAATTCCAATTTAAATCATCCAAAGAATTCAAGTTTTCTAAGTTGCCCTGAGAATTATCATTCAAGCATTAAAGGCAGGACGACTGCTAAGCACACCAGAAATCTTTCATGCTCGGAGACCTAAGCGGCTTATCCTCAGGGAAAGCTAAAAAACTTGTCGTGTGACGATCAGATGAATCAATTTTTGCTTGACCAATCCATGAGTAAAAAAAAAAAAAAAGAAAAACAGCTGTTAAAAAAAAGGAAAATCAAACTTTGCTTATAAAAGGAAGCATCATTTCAAATTGTTATGTTGTTGTTGCGGGAGAAATGTGTCAGTAGGGCTATCGTTGTGTGGTTGCAGTTCCCCTATTGTTGCACAGTCGAGCAATGGACATTTCATGAGTAAATTCGTTTTTGATAGTTTTATAAATTTTCTTCCTAATAAATTGTTTCCGTTATTTTTTATTATTATCATCAGTTCCATTTTGATTAAGCAATGAAACTAATATGATAAGACACGATTCTTTGTAATGTGATTTATTACTATTTTGTTCTGATAGAATTTAAAAAGGGACTGAGAAATTCTAACATGTGCTGCAAATGAAACCCGTTATTTTTTAATATATGAAGAACTAGTTGGATTCATGCGAATTCGTTTGCATTCAATTATAAACCACCACCAAAGTGCATGACACGTGGTTATGTTTTCTGCTGAGCATAAGTGTCGAATTATAAAATAAGGATCGCATTCGATAATTCTTGGTATGTTGTGTCACGTGCACAAAGATTAGGAAATCGTGTGCATTCTACATTTTTTTCCTGATTAGGCAATGCAGAAAGAAGATGATCAATCGGTTGAAGCGTTCTACTTATCTCGAATCTTTTTTCATAAAATTTTCTCGCATAGTATGGATTGGTCCTCATATGTTTAATTCCAATGTTTCAAACAGGCAATCAGAACTGTTGCAAAGGATCGCTCTAAATTTTTTATCTGATTAAAGGATTGAAAGCACTGATTTTTCGATATGAAATTAGAAGCAGGATTCACATGAAATATTTTGAATTGGTGGCTATTTGTGGAATGCGCTGGCATTTGTCGAATTCAATGAATTTTTGCCATGAGTAAATGTCAATTAATTTCTGTGTGATGAATTTCCATTTTAAATATTTATGAATTTCTATTTTCATAATATTTGTTTTAGTTCATAATTTTTTCTTCTGTTTAATTTTCCATTGTTGAAGAGATTTCAATGATAAGCGTTTCTTACATTTATATTTTATAAATTTTTATTATGATATTAATATTAAGCATTTTTTTTTATTCAAAAATTTGCTGAAATAATCTAAATACTTTCATGAATAATCAACTATTCGTTATTCTCGGATTTGTTTTCTTTAATAAATTTTTTGTTCATAAAGTTTATTTGTTAAATAAATAGGAATTTTTGATTTATAGCAGTTTTTCGTAAATCTTAATTCGTAATTCAAAGATTTCGTTTCAGACTTTATTTTTATTTGAATAAGAATTATTTTTTTTCGAATGAAATGTTCAAGAGAAATCTAATATGCGCACGATATTTTGACGAGATATACATATTTCAATTTAAAAATTTTAACATTTTGTTTCCGTAGGAATTTAGACTAAGAAATTTTGATTGACGATTTCGGAGTTAAGCATTTGTCGTTCGGTTAAAGTTGACGTCACGATATCCTCTAAAATTCTTTTGTAACGAATCTTGAAAAACAGTAGCGAACGATTCAAGAATAATTTACTTAATTAAGATAATTTGTCAAATCAGAAATGATTGTCAGTGTTCAAAAAAATTGCAATATCCATTTAAAGCATTAAAATGATTTCAAAAATGAAAAACAAGAATTCATAGATGTCATATTAAAAAAAATTTTACGGATAATTTTCGCGTTTGTGTATTCGATATAACGTAATAGTTTTGTATTTAAAAATGTTATATTAAAATAATTGAAGTTGTAATTTTGATTGCGTATACGTATACATGATATACGAATAACATTGATCATACGTCGTGTGAGTAGGTCAGGTATTTTATAGGTTTTTGTATACAAAAAGTGTGTTGAGTTGCTTGAAATGGCAATAATAATTGCATATAATATATTGTAAAAAAGGAAAAACGGTAAGAATTATTTCGATAAATTTGCGCAATAACTAAAAAACCGCATAAAACAGCAAAAAATGGGAAAATCGAAGAAAAATTGGGAAAAAATCATGAAAATAGGCTAAAATGTTGATTTTCTCAGTTGAAATGTATGTTGTGATGGTGAAATTGTAATTGCAAGCCGTTGAAACATAACACAAGAAATTTTGAATACAGAAAAAGCGACTTAAATGGGCCGAAAATGGTCAAAAATCGACAAATTGACCGATTCAAACAAAACGCCAAAAATTTTTCCAATGAGCCAATTTGGCACTTTCATCGATGCAGTAGTAGTCAGGGGCTCACCCAAACACAACCATATGGTTTTCACTTTAGTACCGTTTTAAAACTTCCACAGTGTTATCAATCCTATTCTAAATGAATTTTCCCGGGAATGTTTTCCCTACAGATTGACCTCCGCTGTAAAAGGAATCAGTCATTCAAAGCGTAAAAGTAAAGCATGTGACGACCTTTGCTTAAAAACGTTCGAGGTTCTTACTTCCTTCATGTTCCCTTTCCAGCGTGCTTCTGTGGGGGACCTTTTTTTTAATCTGCGGGCAAAAACTCCCAGAGAATGCTTAGAATCGGGCTGTATTTGTTCGCTAGTGTTAATTGAACGATGTGAATGGGAGCCTACAAAATCAGGCATGCTCAAGTAAGCGAATACGAATGAAGAAATGTGATTTCAATACATAGAAATCTAAGCAATTCCAAATTTTTTTATTCGGATTCGTTTTCTAGAGCAGCATGCCTCAATGGCTTATATTTAGCACGCAAAATATTCACTCGTTCGGATTGAACAGTCACAATCGACACCGAAAACACAAAGTGTGGGCGTGTTGAACGATTTCCATCGAATTAACCAGACACGCCATTTCGAAAGGCGCGTTCTTTGATCTCGTCGTGTTGACACATCATCACCCAAATGTGTTTCCACTGAAATGTCTGTTTCTAAGAGATATTTTAAAATTTTTTATCGCCGTTCCGGAGCTATCATCCCGTAATTCAAAAAAAAATTTTTTTTTTGGTAATTGACAATATATTTAAATATAAGATAATTCCACAAGGACGATATATAAAATACTCTACGTCTTGACCTTAGAGTATTTCTTTCTGGTAACTTGGCTTCTTCCTTATTGAATGCAAATATAATATTAATGAATCACTGGTGCTACTTAAAGCGGGCTAGAAAATTCAAAGCTTAAAGATTAAAAAGAGTTTAAATTTCTTCAAAGACCAAAATCTTAATATTGATTTTGAATGTACACAATCTCAAGTCCTTCGACACTATTCAAGAAGCCTTAAAAATCCAATAAAAAAAGCATGTCTCAAAGCATGACTTAACTTCTTAAAACTTTCACACTTGAAGGGACTCCTTTCACAAGCCATTAAGCCAACCATTTAACCTATTTACGAAAATTTCATGAAAGGATCGAAAACAACTTTCAGTAGTCCTTTCAAACCATAAAAAATAGAGAGAGAGAAAGTAGCGATTCATTGAAAACATCGGAAGGAACACGTAACTCAAACCAATGCACCCATACCGTCAAGGCTCACACAAAATCAACATCATGTTATCCTCTATACGGAGACGAAATCATCGTTCTCCATCTGAACAACAACAACAACAAAACCAACTACAACAAACAAACAAAAAAAAACCCCACTTTGCAATTTTCCAGTTCATTGTCCTGGATTGGATAAACAATGCGAATCGTCGAATACTCATCGTGATGCTGAGCCCGAGTGGGCATTTGATACCCAAAAACGCAATGAGCGATTTGTACCATAATTATGCGATTCAGAGGACGTCGAATCCAACGTCAACATCAGCATCGACCGCAGTTGCTGCTACTGCTACTGCTACTGCTTCTGCAGCAGCGGCAGATATAGCAACAACAAACAATCCATCAAATGTTGCTGCTACAGCTGCTGCTGTAGCTTCGGCGATAGTTGCTGCAGCCACACTCGTGCCCTTGCCGCCGCCATCGAGTAGTTTCTCAACATTGGATGGCGTGCTGCGGGGTAAATGCGTCTACTTTGTACGCCGCGATATTGGCGCCCATTGCGTACCATTGACGGCGGCGAACTTTCACGCTCAAATACTCTGCGGTGATCTTCCTGTACATAGTAAAATCGAAACCCTTGCGATTTTATTCGACGAAGTGTTCATGCCGTTATTGGAAAGCCAAACGAACCGGAAATTATGGCCCGATATCGTCGGCAAGGATCTGCATGCGCGCATGAAGGATGTGCGGAATATTTTAACCGAGGTATGTTCGTTGTTTGTTTTTTTTTCCCCCCATATTTATGGATGTATTAAGGAACTGTATTTACGTCGGTGGCTATTTGCCATTTAGCTCCAATTGCGCGAGTGTGAATTACCTCCTTTAATAGTTCGACTCCATCTCTATTTAGGCCACCCCGTGTACTTTTTAGAATTGGGATTCTTTCTGAATTGTGTTGTGTGCTCCAAATGATTTTGTCTATTACACGCACACACAATATTCAAGAGCAAATCGGCTCCCCATCGAGTGTCGAAGTAAAGAGCAGCAAAAATCGTGTCCTTATTTTTAGTCCTTATTTCGCTTAATTGGCAAAAGTTTGCAATTTATTTGTTTTGAAGCCTGCTTTTGCTGCCTCAAACTTACTTTATATACTCGTATGTACATTAGGGTGTTTTGACAAATTACAAAGGAATTCGTATTCTTTGAAATTGCATCATTTTCATATAAAATTAAGAAATTATGAGGCCTCCTTTTTGTGACGCCCAATTTTGTTCATAAAAGTTGCTATTAAAGGCGCCTAAATAGCCTATAAAGTTATTTTAAGTTTCTAATTTATGTAAATGAGAACAAATATTGGATACTTTTCCACCGACTAGTAGTTAAAAAGTCCTGAAAAACATTGCTAATAAATCAGTTTACACCACAAAAAAGGAAAATCCGCTTAGCGCAACCTCTAAACTTTTTACGAAAAATCTAAAAAAAATTCTCAAAAATACTTTGACCCATAAGCTTTCGGAATTCTTACGTTCTACTATGAAATTCGAAAAGAAAAATTATTTTTGGGACACCCTAATATATGTACCTACATACATAGATAGATAGACAGACTTTTGCTTGACGTCGTCGCCGCCGTCGTCGTCGTCCTGCCGCACAGTAATTACGATGCGTGTTTTTATTGCTACACTTTCTTCGTTATAAGTAGTAGAGAAAGAACGTAGCGTAGGAATATATACATTCGTTATATTTTCCTTGTAACTGTTCTTACTTTTTTGTTCTCTCTTGCAGATTAAAGGAAAAACCAACAATCGCACAATTTTATCGTTATTAGTTTCGCCAACAATCATCGAGGAAGTCGCGATGCATGTTAATCAAGGGTAAGTTTTCGGCATGTACGCAAAAACATTAAATTCGGCAACACACAAAAGGATGCTTCCGAACTTGTGCCGCCTTTTTATAAGTCTTTATTTTTCCTTTAGTTATATATATATTTTTTTTGTGTTTTTTGTCGATAAGTTGTAGGCAAGAACAGTAGAAAGTTTGTACTATAGAAATGACAGTCGAAAAATAGTTGAACGCAAAAGTTTGGTCCTTTCTGGGCTTATTTTGTTTTTGTTTTTTTTTTTTTTTTTTTATAGCCGTAGGCAAAGGGCGCTTAGAATAGTAAAGATACTGATGAAAGCCCTTCGGGAGGAAATCAACGAACTTTTATCATGGAAGCATAAGAGCAAATTAAATATTTTAATATTGTCTTAAATGTATTTGAGTAAATTGTTCTTTAATAGACTCTAAACGTACCTATGTCTTTAAAAATTCTCTAAGATGAAGAGGAGCCTAATGTTAATAGTCGATCGAACCTCTAATGAACTGGGTACCCGGGTATTCAGTACTTCAGTTTCAAAGGTTGAATTTATTAATTTTTTCCCGTAATTTTTTAAGGCCGTCTCGATTCCCAAAATTGAAGTAGTTTCATACCTATTTTACGTAAAAAACAAAAATGTTTTTTTAAATATTTATTATAACAGCTAGAAACTATCAAAATTGATAGTAGTCCTTCGTTTAAAGTTTGGTCATTGACCGGAGTCCATTTCGACAGAGTTAATACTCTTACTCCATTCAAAATTCGATAAAGTATAGTTCGTGAACCAATCAATAACGAGAATTTCACGGTGGTGAGCATTCTCTGTTGTAGACAAAGTCGGCGAGCTCCCCGCAAAACAATAATCCCCTCGACGACTGTGGCTTTGTTAAACAATTGAAAGCGTCTATAGTCATTGTCTTCTATTGTATGCATTTAGTCTACTTAATCAAAATGTCTTCTAGAATTCAAACAAATTAATTGCTTCATGGATTCAAATTTGATTTGTTAAAGAGGCTGCCTATTAGGCTTAATTACAACGTAAGCAGTACGAATTCAATATTTTAGAGTGTCCTTTCGGAACTTGGTTCGTTCTTTAAGGAAGAGACTCCTTTGAGCGTTTACAGAGAATTAACTTCGTTTATTAAAATGTTAATTAAATAGTGCAATAAATATTGAGGCATTTTAGACATACATACTTATAAATTGTCGAGGCAATGTTTTTCTAAACAGCCGTTAAAGTTCTCTCTTGCTTTAACCTTAAATGACATGGTGTAGCATGTTTTTTATTCGTGTGGGTTTCGCCCTCTGGCTAACCACTGCGACCACTAATATATCATATTGTGCCAATTGTTCCCATTTAGTTTACTTGTTCTATTATATCCTCTACCTTTCTTATGAAGGAGAGGACATTCAGATGAGTTTCGAGCCTCAGCTCCACGTGGCATAAGAAGGGCTCTGAGTCTAAGCCTATAAAGGCTTCAAGACAGAGCCTGCATCCGGAGTCTCCTTAACAGGTGAATCTTGTGGAGCTGGTATTTCAGTCGGAAGTTACTGCAACAATGATTAAAACTACATTCTATGATTCTGCGACAAAATTGTAGCATATTTTAAGGGTAATTTCATTAGTGCTTTATTCTGATGTAAAATTTTTCAACAGTATCAAGAAACGCCCAGATGCAGTTAATTAACTTACTACAAAATAGTTGTCCAATTATGTTTTTTTTTATATTTTGATCAAAAATTTTAATCCGGTTTGGTAGCTATGGGCTAGAACTATTAAAAAGGAAGATGAAAAATTGTTAAATTTTTAAGGCTTTTGCAATTTGTAGCTGCTAGATGAAGTTTTTGAGGATCTTTTTATTTTAGTTCTACAGTTATTTTGTCCGAGTCAAAGCACAAATCCTGGCCTAAGACACGAAAATAAAATATCAAACGGTTAACAAGATATAGCCATATGTCTGGAAGCAACTTAATTCTCGGCCACACTTTTCAAAATCGATTTAAAATCGATTTGTAGGCAATTATACAAAGCCCAATACAGGGAACTGTTACATTTACGAAGTCCTTTCATAAATTGCAATCCAAAATTTGGCTTACATTCGATGACCTCAAAAATTTGTCACGGTCTTATTACTGATTGTGATTGATGTACTTAATCTACGCCTTTTTGCTAAGAGATACATATACATATATATATATTTTTTTTGTTAAGTTTGTAGCTGTAATCGTGGCTCTGGGATAGCGTAGGGGATGCGTGCTATGCTCTTGATCCCAGGATTCGAGGTTCGATTCCCGGCATAGGCGAAACGGAGTGTAATGTTGCGAGCCTAGCACTGGTTTTTCAAAAATCGCATGTTAGGGGCACACTATATGAAAAGACACACACTCACACAAACACAAGAAAACCTCCTTGGTTTCACAATGGGCCGATTAAAGGCCTTAGTGGCCACTTAAACCTACCTACCTACCTTGTAGCTGTAATCAGAATAGCCTGTGTTAAAAATCAAGTCTTTTTTATTTAAAACATAAGTGGGCCGGATTATTCCCATCATTATATGGTGCTAAGTTTCCAGAGTACGTATTTTTATAGGGCCAACTGGAGTCATTTTTTCCTCATTTAAACAATATTGTTCAACCAGTTCACATTCAAAGTAGGGGATATCCCTAAAGAAATTCAATTTAAACGAAATTAATTTAAGCGATATTTAATCCGATTAAATTACAAATCTCCATATAAAAGTTCAATTGTACGAACTTATCAAAAATGTATTTAAAGCCTCACAGTTCAAAACACTTTCTCCTTCCCCATCGCCCCAGGAACCTTTCGCCAGCGCGTGATACGAAATTTCGTAAATTACTCGAAGAAATGTTCATTAATTGGACGACTCAAATCCATGAAATTATAAGAGAACATTCGGACACAAATTCGAACGCCACAAAGCCCAACATGATGAGTGGCCACAATTCGAAAGTTGTTATAGTAACGCTGCCAGCACAAGAGATTACCTATTGGATAAACCGCAAGCAAAATTTGCATAGCATTCATGAGCAGTTACGTTCCACGCCCCATAAAACACTTGCCCACATATTGGAGCGCATCGAGTCGGCTTATTGTATGCCGTTTTCGAACATCTTCAAGGATTTAATAAGCGCATGGAATGAAGCACAGGATGTAACACTCTGGCTGCAGCCGTTGTTGCGCCAAACGACTGCGTTCAATGCGGTGAATTTTGTCAATGCTGGCGAATTGATTGCACCTCTTGTGCATATAGTGCATCTTATCTGGACGAGTTCCCGTTATTATCGCAGTACGCAACGAATGTCGGTGCTTTTGCGTTGCATTTGCAACATGCTCGTGCATAGATCAACCGAGGATTTGGATTTCTCGCTGCTCTTTCACACAGACGCCGATGAGGGATTGGACAAAATAACGAAAACCATCGAGATTTTAGAGTTTTTCAAGTAAGCCATAAACGCAATTTTTTTCTTCTCATTTTTGTGCTATTGTTGTTTTTTTTTGTTTTTTTTTTGTTGGGTTTTTTATTTCGTTCATACATATTTCGTTTGAGTTCACTGTGATTTGCAGTTTTTTAATACCAACAGAGCCAGATTAGTGGAGTACAGAGATAAGTACGCTAGCAACCAGAATGTTTTAGCACCGTTACCATCCACCTCGAACTCGACCTCGACGTCGCACTATAATCGGGAGAATTCGCAGCAATTGTGGCATTTTTCCAACGAAAATATCTTTGGACCGAAGTTTGATCCTTTTGTAGCACAGCTCTTGGATATGCGGAAAATCTTTGAAGCGGCTGTTTCATTTCAAACGCTCGAAAAGCTCGAAATCGGTAGTATTCGTGGTAAATTCCTGACGGAACGTGTTCGGCAAGTAAGTCAAAATAGAAGCTTTTTGTTGCAATTCATTTCAATTCGTCAAGTGGCCGCCTAATGACTCGTCGTCGTCGTACTGTGTGCCTTTTCATACGAAATTGTAGATCCATCAAGAATTTAAGTGTCTCTTCGAAGATTGGGCGACAGTTGATGATGATAATTCTTGACAACAATTCAGCATGACAAAACAACAACAACACTCGGAGTTCGGTTTAAATCCCAGTCTGAGGTCACTGAAACGTATGCAATTGATTTTCATGGAACGTATGGAGATGCTTGAAAAGAAATTGGCTACGATATTGGTACAGACATTTATCGATTGCCACAACTGGGAGCAGTTAGCCAAGGTAAGGTGTAAACAATGCTCATCTATAGTCTCTGCACATTTTCCCCCATTTACTTTGATTTAATTAAAAGTAGTAGGTACTAGGAAAAAAGAAATACATGTACATATATATATATATGATCGATAGCACCATTTGACTTGCCCTTTTCGTTTCCAGCTAACGCTCATGTTCGGTGGTATTCTTCAGCGACGCAGTGTTCAACCGGAATTGCAAAATTCATTGCATCACATCTTGAGCGTTTACGATGAGGAGCTCCGGCAACTGGAATCGATTGTCGATGAAGTGCTCTTAGCATTTGAATACCATGGATTGGCAGCATTGCCTTTGCAATGGAATTTTCCGCCCATCGCCGGTGCTATGCTTTGGCTGAAGCAGCTCCAGCATCGTTGCGATTCATTGGCAGCGTATGAACTCAATGAATTCATCAAGGGTGTGCTGTTGTGAGTATTTAGGATGAAGAGAAATAATAGGGGAAGGGGCTCTTTGATAAAATTCCATTTTAGGGCTGATGTCAGCAGAACATTTTATTAATAAATTCATGCACGTACATATGCAAATGTATGTAACTCGAAATATTTCTGTAAAAAAGAAAATTTAACAAGAAAATATTTTTACTTAAAAGAAAAAACATTAAACAAGAGAAATGTTGAAAGAAAAAACCTTCAGTCTATCTCCAGGAGAGAAAAGCATCATTGTTATGTATGCACGAGTATTTATGTATCAGTGTGGCTAGCAGGATACGAAGAAGCTTTAACAATTTCGTAATTTAAATAACCTTTCAGGAGCTTTATTTCCTGGGAATTGAATTGAAATCCCTGAAAACTCCCATTTTGATTATCGAAAATAATTTATGCAAACCAAAGTCAACTCGTTTCACACATGATTGGAATGCTTTTCTTCTCCCTCAATTCTTGAGAAAATTTTCACCTAACAGCTGCAATAAAAATTGAATACTCCTCTCGGTGGTAGTGTTTTGCTGATGATGAAATAAACTGAAATTGAAAAGTAAAGTAAAAAGCCAAGGGCTTTGGATTGTAGTTGACATTCGTCTCTTTCTTTTTGACACCTTTGCGATTTCTTTCTTTTTTTTTTTTTTTTTTTTTTTTTATGCAAATAACTACTTTTTCGAAGCAAATTTCCTAAGAAGATCAATGCTTGACACTGCTGCAGGGAGTCATACTTCTTCACAAAAGTCGAACATCATTTCAGCAATGATTACTGATGGCACAATCTTTTTAATATATGTATATGAATTCTTTTATATAAATAATCCAAGTAAAATCAATCCAAATCGATCAAAGCAAAAAAAAAAAAATTGAAATATTAACAAGTCTTTCATTAAACACTCAAATCTCCAGGTCCAATAATGAGATTCCATCCGAGCATTGTGCCGTCTACGAACAACTTCAAACGCGCCGTAATATTTTGACAACGAAGCTAAGAAAATTGCAAATTCAAATTTGTGACGATTGGCACCGAACGATTGACGACCATATTAACAATGGACTCAATGAGCCGTTGATGCAACGCAATCGACGCAGAGGAAGCCAAACGTTAAGCAATCGACAAGAAGGCAGCGGCTCAATCGTTAAGGCATCGAAACACTTGACGTTCAACAGAAATGCATACGTCAGCGTTAACTTCGACAATCCGGAGAACAACAATAACAGATATCATCAACAGATTGACAATCATTTCGAAGAAACGTCGATTCTGGAAATGAATTTTTCCCCTGAATTATTCACATTGCTTCAAGAGGCGAAGTGCCTGAGCGCCATTCAATACGCTAATACCAAACGTCGAGTACAATTATTTCACAATGCCGAAGCGACAATCGAACACGATGAAGCTGGCGGCGCTATCGCTGGAGGTGTCGGTGTCGGTGGTGTTGTTCGTAGTGGTGTGTGCTCCGCAGCGTTGTCGGTGGAAGACCTTCCACAGTCATTGCTTGAGTTGTATGCCCAACGTGACGAGTACTGGCAACGCAAGATCAAACTAATCAAAATTTCGGAATTCTACAATGGAATACAATCGAACGTGCGTACAGGCGCTGAATATCGATTGATGCGAACCGATATCAATGCAATTGACGAATGCGTTGACACAGCATCCAAGACAATGACATGGCGTACGTACGGTAAGTTAATTGAATGGATTATGAGGAGGCTCTGTGAGAGTTCGTAGTGAAAATCAAAAAAAAAAAAAAAAACCGAAATTCACTATTAATTTGGGTGATGCTTTCATAGTAAAAACGGATTATTGTGAGCTGAGATTTTTGTGGCGTTCTTTGACTTTGAATGTTGTGCCTTTTCGAACAATGTGAAGAATTTCTATTGTATGTATGTATGTTCGCAGTCTGAACGGTTCGGTTTTATGCAATTCGTGGGGCATGCGACAGCGATAGACTGTTCAAAAAATAAAATAGATTCTGGATAGCATGATTGCCCCGAACTGAGCGAAAACCTTGTTGGTGTGAGGACATTTTTTAAAAATGCAGGGGTGAAGTCTTCTCCAGTTACAGGTAGACAGGTAGATCGGTTTGGTTCACTTTCGGGTTTTATTGCTTTGTTTACATATTTCATAGATTAGTTGTTTTGTAATTTTTATTTGGGTTAGATTTTTCAGTGGAATTAGGGAAAACTTAGATTGTGGTTAGACTTTTCTGCAGGATTAAAGAATTTTTATACCCGACACACTCTGTGCCGAGGGTATATTGCGTTTGTGTGGTTGTGTGTAACACCCAGAACCAGTTGAGATAGACCATACAAAATTTATATAGAAATGATCAGCGTCACCAGGAGATTCGATTTAGACATGTCCGTCCGTCTGTCCGTCTGTCCGTCTGTTTGTATACAGTTATCTTATCGAAGAAGTTGAGCTATCTTGACAAAATTTGGTATGCGTGCTCACGGGGACATGAGTAAGAACAAGTTCGAGAATGGACCCGATCGGACCATTTTTAGGGGTACCTCCAGTACTAGGGTCTGTTACGAAAATCACAAAAACTGCTCTAAACTCGAAGTTTTTCAACATATTTTGATGAAACTTGATATTTGAACATGTTTCAAGGCAAGTAATACGATTTCGAAAAATTTTAAAAGTGGGCGTGGCAGAAGGGCGTTTTTCGAAAATTGCCTCCTACACCCGAACTTCAAATGGGATTTGAACAAAAGTTGGCACTTATGCTTCTTTTGTAGCCATAATCATCCTCCCAAAAAATTTCCTAGATCGGTCCATTATTAAGGGTACCTCCAGTACTAGGGTCTGTCACAAAAATCTCAAAACTGCCTCAAAATCGGACTTTTTCCAAATATTTCAATGAAACTTAGGATTTGAGCATATATTTAAGCCTCCGATTAGAATTCAAAAAAATTGGAAAAGTGGGCGTGGCAGAGGGGCAGTTTTCATAAAGAAATATAACAAAAGTCGGTGTATTGGGCCCCATATGGCCTTAAACACCTCTTGATATTAAAAATTATTTGAACACGTGTGACTGTGTCGGGTATTCTATTGTCAGGCTCGCCTGACTATAACACCCTTACTTGTTTTATTCTTCTTTGTTGTTTGTTACACATATTCAGATGATATGACAATATGAAAAAATCATATTGATGCATATCAAATTGATATTATCAATCACAGGTATACCCGAGAAGTATGCAACATTTTTTTAACTTGCCATTTTTAAGGATGTTGCACCCGCCTGAGCGTATTGAAACCTATCATACTTAATACTGGTATAAATCTCTATTTTCGAGAGTTTTAATTCAGCTAGTAGCATACGTCGAACAACAAAAAAATTGTCATGGAAAAATATCCTTCCACGGGAGCATGTATTGGTTTTAGCAAAATTACTTGAAAAATATTTTTGTAATATTTTCTCAGTAATTTTCTATATATGAGCTTTT
Organism: Chlorops oryzae; assembly: GCA_020466095.1. Lineage (NCBI taxonomy): Eukaryota > Metazoa > Arthropoda > Insecta > Diptera > Chloropidae > Chlorops > Chlorops oryzae. The sequence continues at coordinate 15,641,662 of CM035807.1, read as the reverse complement.
GAATGAACATTATATCTTTATAATTCTCTTAGATATGATATTTTAAAAATTGCTCTAAAAAAAGCTACTTTTTCAAGGATATTCAAGGACTATGGAAGATAGAGCGCCAAAAATTTGACGCAAATTAAATGTTTTGTATTGACCTAAACAGTTAAAAAGCTAAAGTTTAGATCGGCTTCTGGGACCGAATCACTATGCTTATAGTCACTATAATATAGTGTTATACCCTTTTGAAATTGATAGCTTACATAGTAGTGTTAACATTCAGAAAACTCTTTAGTCTGAACAAAATTTTAATACCTTAAAACAAAAAAATGAACATCAGCAGCAGTTATATGAACAGGGCTTCCAAAAACTAATTCACTCCATAATCCAGACTCTAATGTATTGAATTATTGCACTGGAACTTGACACAGAGAAATAAATTTTAAACAGTGTAAATTTCAATATTTGAAAATATACCTACGACGTCAATTCGCAGGAGGCTTCCACTACTGGCGGATACGGTCATATTTCGTCACTTCATGACTGTGACCCATCAGCGCCTTTGGATTGCCTGAAGAGTTTCAAATTTGAAACATCCTAAGTTCAATCAAATTTTAAAGCCTCTGAGAATTTTAGCACACAACTTGAAAGTTTCGATTTCCTTAAAAATTCTTCTTCTCAGGAGATTTTTCTAATTTATCTTTATCGACTTCAAATATGAACCAGCTTTAACACGGCAAGGATTTATTTCACTATTACCTACTAAAAATAAATAAAAGATTATGCCTGTATGCTACAATCGTTGATTCAAGTTCTATCGCTAGTGCATGCTTAACAGCAATCACATCAATCAATTCAAAAAGGCTTTAAATCCTTTCTTTCATAAACTCAACTGCGCTGCTAGTTCGTTCGCTCCTTCGTGCATTCGTTCGTGCTTTAATGGCATCAACGGATTGTTGTTTGTATGCCCGTAATTAGTTGTCACATTGAGTGCATATGTTTTGATGCAGCTTCGATGAGCGTGCACACATACACACACACACACACACACAAGAGAGAGAGAGAGAGAGAGAGAGAGAGAGAGACGCACAGTTCAACTTGAGGCAACGTGAGATTGATAAGCAATTAATTTTGTTGAAATTGCATTTCATTTGCTGAAATACGAAATACGAATGCGATTTTTGTTGTCGTTGTGGCTGTTGTTGTTGTAGTTGTATTTTTAGTATAAAATTAATAAACCGATTGAAGCTTTCCGTAACGGAACTCGAGTACTATTAAATTAAATGCATTACAAAAGGCTTTGTGGTAGCTTAATTGAAAAGCGTCAATTCGAAACGAGAAATCTGTTTGAGGGCTTAAGTTTTCATGTTTCCATAATGCGATCAGATGCACAGCAACAGAATTGATACTACGATAAGCAGTTAACATTAAAATAAGATTAATGATTAAATGGAAGCTGCGAAAATTAACAACAATAAAATATTTCTAATTGATGTACACATATCACTCATTTACTTCAAGAATGTCATAACTCAAAAAAATGAATTGAATGAAAACTGTAAACGCGTTTTTCTCAAAATCGATTTTTTTAAGATATGACATTCTTGAAGTTAATCAGCGATATGTGCTCTACTCAATGAAATTTTAAGACTTTAGGTTAAGAGATTAAAGGAATCCCTTAGCATCATATTTGAATATTGGGCAATTCCATATAAGGCAGACTTTTCATTTAGCAAATTGGGCATTCCAGTACTATTTTGCTAAAATTTTTTATTTCAGCACTTCATTTTATATGAAGGTAATTTATGAGATATCCCTAGTCACTGCTGCCAGTTTAGGGGAATCTCCCCCAACTGAAAAAAAAATTTTCTGATTTCAGGGGAGAAATGTGATCAAAGAAAATATTATGGGATCTAAGGAGACCAACTTTTTGAGGATTTCAAAATTGAATTTTAGAGAATTTTAGCCTTCTTTTGAGACATTCAGGGGAATATTTCCCTAAATCTGTCAACAATTCTCTATACTTTGTAACCAGCACTGATGCTAGGCAGTATTTCGGCGACTCTTTTCACTTGAATATTGAAAAAAATCCATTCATTTCTGTTTTCTATAGGAAAAGTGATCAGTAAAAATCCCTTGTAAACATTTGAAGTGATTTTTTGTTAAAGGTAAAATCGAAAAATTCCATCAAAACGGAAAAAACCCCTCGTTCTGGCATCAGTGCATAGAATAAAATGTTAGCATGACGCCTATAATTCTCATTTGGTTTGTAAAATGGGACACTTAAGACTCGCAGAATTTCTGAAGATTTTTCGAGACGTGATGAAGCAAGAACGTGCGGAAGTCATAATCATCATCACCATGACCGTCATATTCACCATCATCATCAACATCATCACCATCATCACCATCAACAGCATCAACAACATCAACAACATCAACAACATCAACAACATCAACAACATCAACAACATCAACAACATCAACAACATCAACAACATCAACAACATCAACAACATCAACAACATCAACAACATCAACAACATCAACAACATCAACAACATCAAACAACATCAACAACATCAACAACATCAACAACATCAACAACATCAACAACATCAACAACATCAACAACAACAACATCAACAACATCACAACAACATCAACAACATCAACAACATCAACAACATCAACAACATCAACAACATCAACAACATCAACAACATCAACAACATCAACAACATCAACAACATCAACAACATCAACAACATCACAACATCAACAACATCAACAACATCAACAACATCAACAACATCAACAACTCATCACACATACATCAACAACATCACACAACATCAACTCTCAACATTAAATCATACATCAACAATCACAATAAGCACCGGTCACTCACACATCAGTCTCCAAGATGACCTAATTATCGTCTTTTCTCTTAGTTTACGTCATTATTTCATGTCCAAAATGGCCAATGAGGCCTAGTGTGTTCCAATTCACAGTCAGGTTGTTGATGTATGTATTAAGTTTTTCTGTTTTTCTTTTTGGTTTACCATTTTTCGTGGTACCACAAAGGGCCCATGAGGCCTAAGTGTTTCTCCCTTAATGGTGGCAGTCAAATTATATGTTGTTATTATTATTATTTTGTTTATTTTTTTATGCGTTTTTTGTTATTCGTGATTCAGTTTTTCGTGATAAGGGTGAAAATTATATATTATAAAATGGTAAAGATACCTGACGATGAACTCGTAGCTCAAGTCGAAATCTTTCGCATCAGACTTCCACTTTCGGCAATCAGAAAAAAGATTTCTTTCCATTGGTAAAAATTGCATTTTTCACATTTCACAACCAGTGGCGGATTTAACTTGTAGGAAACATAGGCGAAACATAGATAAAAGGTGAAAATTAGGCTGCTGTCTGAGACGGCAAAATCTTCACTGTCTAGGGCGTAAAATTGTCTTAATCGGTCCCTGTTCATAATGGAAATGATTGAATCCTAAGCCCAAAAAAATGAATACAAAACTTTCAATAAATTGTTAAGAAACAATTTTCCTTGAATACCCATTCTATAAAGTATGTTTGTAGTGTATCGAATTAGATCGTTTATATTTCCATACTTCAGTTTTTATAAAAAAAAAATTCTTTATATTCATTGCGAAGTGGCTACAAAAATGTGTTAGACTCCCAATCTCCACGTTCTTCATAAAACTTCCACTCCCCTTTTTTTTGTTAAAATTTCCTGCCTAAATTTAAGACTTATCTGTATTTGAGTACTACTGAAAGATAAAAGTTTGTAATCATCGAAAAGAACAGACACAGATTAAATGCTTTAAATATTTTATTTCTTTTTTTATATTTTGTTTTTTTTTTTCTACAAGTGCTATAAAAATCTTTACACCCACTCGAGAAAAGCAATAGAAGGAAATTGCCACAATTTTTAACATGAGCTCAGCGATTTTCGAATTAAGCGCTTTGAAATCTTTGAAAATCATTTTTACATTTTACATATATACATATACAGAATCGGAATACGCAAAAGTAATTCTCTGCATTGGAGTAGAATTTTTATCGCTTCAAAAAACATATTTAATCGAGTATTTTGTGCTCTATTAATGCGAAAATATGTTTAAAAAAAAGCCAATTACTGAATTATTACTCTTTACTTACACATGCTTCCTCAGATATTCACATGCTTCATCACATATGCTGCATGTTTCCACAAAATTTTTAATTAAAATGAAAAAAAAAAATAAAAATAAAAAATAAAATAAAATAATCCTAATAACGCTTTCCTTTATGTTGCTTTCATTTTTCGCAATCGATGCCGCACCATTTCGCATTTCGAAGATTCGATGCTAATCGAGGAAATCTACGTTAAATCGCAAAAGCTCTTCCGGCGTCTGAGGCAAACGCATAGCAATTTGGGGAGCATACTTTCGAGCATACGGCGCTGGAGTCGTGAGCCATTACATCAGCGCAGTTTGTATGGCAAGAATTTGCTTGATTTGCGGCATCAACAGGAACGTTTGCGTGCGCGTCTATTGCAATGCGATGAAACGAAAATCCTGCTCAATCGTTTGTTGATTGCGAATTTCTGTTTATTTTTCAATTACGATGAACAGAATTTCGAAATTTATTCTCGCGACTTGAGCGTTCAAGAGGTGAGTGGGTGGGTGTAAATGTGGCTGTAGCTGTGCTTATGGATATAAGCCTGGACTGGCAGCCCATCACCTATTAGATATTGTCGATTTTCATATTCAAATTGAGGGAATTTTTTTTTATTTTTAAAATAATCTGCTATCCCACCATATTTTTTCACTTAATTTTAATTTTTTCTTTTTCTATTTTTCTCTTTGTAGTTCTTGCGTGAGTTTCCCGATGAGCAACGTCGCAAGTACAATGATTATTAGCAGCAGTTGATAATATGATATACCAGGAAGTACGAGAATCGATGTTAATCAGGTTAAGTGGAAAATAATATTGAAAAAAAATGAATTAAGTACATTGTGTCAGTAGCGTAGCGAGGTGGCTCGAAGGGGATCAGCCGACCCGGGCGCCGAATCATATATCAATTTTTATGAAGGACTTTTTATTGAGGTCGGTTGGAGGGGGCGGAATTTCCTGCATTGTGCCCCCATCGTGCCGAAAAGTCTCGCTACGCCACTGCATTGTTTATCTACACTTATTATACTTAATGTCATTATCATGTTCATTACGACTTGAGAACTTTATCACAATCATAAGGGCCACGTGGAGCACGATATCACTTCCTTTTATAGTGCTTTCATTGAAGCTTTAATTTTTTGATATTTTTTTATATAATTTTTCTCAACACTAATGTAAAGAAAAATCAGTTATTAAGCTATGGAAAAGCGGTTGATGATTTAAGAGGGTTATGTGACTGAAAAAAAAATCACCTTCAATAGAGTACCTAGATATCGGGGTGCCTTAAACAAACAGAGAATTTTTAAGAATTTTATATTTTTACCTATGCTGAAAATGTAATCTTCCAGACTTTCAGTTTTGTAGACCGTTTCCTAATAAGTATAAAAAAAATTAATTCGAAAACGGAAATGGTACCCGGGTACCTTCACAGCCAATCGTACACGGAGAGCTCTGAAAAAGAGTGTAAAATGACTTCCTTCAAAGCACCCTGACGAAGTGCTTTCGGATTGCTTCGAATGGGAGTGTTAAAGGATTCGTAGTGCCTTTACGAAGGCCTCTTAAAAACAACGCCTAGGAGAATTTAGGGAGACCAAACGATTTATTTTTAAAAATATTATATTTGAAGGAGAGTCCAAACAGACTCATAAGGAGCATTCTAGAGATCATTAAAGATAAATTTTGAGATTTCTAAAAGTTATCTTTTTCCACATTGGACTCCGTGCTCTTTTCTCCCAAAAAACGCTCATTAAAAGCTCCTATCGGATGTTTTAGAAGCACATACAATTCTCTAACATCATCATATGCTTTTACATAACGATATGAAGTAGATCGGGACCTCTGTGCAATTTGCCTTCAACTAGAACTCCCACTGATTCGATTTCCAATGCCATTTCAATGCCTAGAAATATCGATCGCTCTATGTTGTTTTTATAAGGCACAACTATCAGATATGATGGTTATCAGTGAGTCCTTGCACCTATCTTTTATAATTGCTTCATATTTTTCATGAGTTTTTTTTGTCTTTTTTTTCATCCGTTCTTCCCCCATGAGAAGCAATTCAGCAAATTAAAAATAAATTGGCAAGTAAAAAAAAATAAACTCAAAAAGCAAATATTGAACTCATTATACACAATTTAAGTGAGTGCATCCGTGCCGCTTCCTGCCCATCCCCAACGGCAGCGAATTCATTACACCGAAAAAAATCCGTAGGTAATATTGAAGAAATGGGCTGCGTTATTGAAGAAACGGCAGTAAAAATAGAGCTAACTAAAAAAAGCAATCAATATGAATAAAGACGATATTCAATATGAAAAAATTCAAATCAGGAAAAAAATTTCGTTATATTGAAGAAATATCTTCATATCTACGAAATTTTTTTAGTCAAATTTCTTCAAGTATATTATCCTGCTTCGTTATATTGAAGAAATTTGTTCATATCTACGAAAATAATTATTGATATTGAATAAATTTCTTCAATATTACAAAAGATTTTCTTCAATATGAAGAAATTTATTGAAATACGCAACCCTGCTTAGTTATATTGAAGAAATTTCTTCATATTTATATATTTCAAAATTTCATCATATGTATTGACTGTTGTGAGTCCCGTCTGTCTCACATCTGCTATTTTTTATAGACAAGAAAATCGTCCAAATATCATACACACAAAACAGTATATTAACTTTCTCATTGCAAGCAATAATGATGATGATAAGAATTAAAAAACAATTTTATGTATATATGATTGTGTGGTTAAAAGGACGAAAATTCTAAAATATTATGAAAGGACTTAAAGAAAATTTTTCAAAATGTTTTTTATTTATTTATTATTAAAGTTAGGAGAGTTTCCAAAACTATACTAACTTAGATTATTTATAGCGCTGGCAATATTTTCTTTCAATTTTCAAATTAAACACAATTTCGCTGCTTCCATAAAAAAGGCGTTTTCACTTCATGGACGAACTTTGCTTATGACGCTGAATCTTCTGCCTTAAGACTCATCAACCCCAAGAACTTCTTAAAAATATTCAATTTTTTGTAATATTGAAGAAATTCTTCATATCTCAAGAATTACATTAGTCATATTGAAGAAATTTCATTATTTATACGAAATAAATTCGTTATATTTAATATATAAATTAATTTTAAGACAATTTCTTCGTCATATTGAAAAAATTTCTTCATATTTACGAAATTAATTTCTTTATATTCACGAATACGTTTTGTTATATTAACGAAATTTCTTCATATCAACAAACAAATTACGTCATATTGAAGAAATTTCTTCATTTATACGAAAATTCTAAATTTTAAAATGTCCTACGAAAGCTTTTGTCATATGTAAGAAAATTTCTTTAGTATGAAGAAATGTTTTCGTACCTATGAAGAAATTTTGTTATATTGATTAAACTATTTAACTCATATTGAAGAATTTTTTTTCGTTCCATTCACAAAATTTCTGCAATATAACAAATATTTTCGTCAGCATGAAGAAAATTCGTTATATTGACTAAAATTCGTATTCAAATATTTACGAAAATTTTTATTCAATATTACTGCCGATATTTCTTTCAGTGTAGCAATGTTGCATGTTAAGCCGCTTAGGTAAGCCGTCTAATGTTTCACTCCATAGCAATGTAATTGATATGTGTGTGTGCGGTGCTCACTCTCACTCATCGCTTATCAAACAAATAGTTAACGTCACCGACCGACAGAAACACGCACACGTACATAACTACATACATACATCGTATACGCGATTTAATTTTCAGCAATATTACTCATACGCCCTGTTGTCTTCACACCTGATCGCAGTTTGCGTTATTTACACAACGAAATGACAGCTTTAAGCTCAACGTCGAGGTCGCCGTTAAAGCGGACGTTGCTATTACCGTCGCATTCGCGGCCGCAGTCACCATCGACCGCGACGACGTGCACCGCTACGACCACTTCAAAGGCAGTGAAAATGGCGTTATCATCCGGCGAAGTGAGGCGATGGAACGATGTTGGCGTTAGTGTTTCGCCACTTACAGTGCCACAAGGAAAACACGGCGACATACAAAATCAACAGCAACACCAACAACAGCAGCAAGAACCACAGCCATTACCTTTGACAACCGCAATGCTTCCACTATTCGAGGTGAAATTGGAGTTGGCAGCAGATGCGGAAATACGTTTTACGCCTTCTTTTGACGCGAGCGCGGAGAATAATTTTCAACAAATTGTCGAGCAGCTGTTGCAAGACATAATCCAGACATGCAACTGCATGCCGCGCATTGTCGATGACAAGGCTTTATCCGAGGAGGAGGAGGACGAGGAGGAGGAGGAGGAAGAGAACGAGGAGGAAGCGGAAGAGTTGGACGAGGAAGACAACAAAAACTATGATATCCTTAGTAGAGACATCACGCAAGACGATGATGGCAACGACGAGGAGGACGAATTCCACAATGACAACGCCGACGAGGTGGTGCACGACTTTCTCGTTGACGAGCACGACGCGAGCGACATTGACAAAGTGGCACAAACGGAAACATTGACAAAGCGTGCAGCGAACTTTAACTCAAGAAAAACAAAAATTCATCGCAGCAGCAGACGCAGACGCCGATGTCAGGTCGAACGCGAGCGCTACCAGAACGTTGTAACGTTGACGGCAGCAACGACCGCATGGAAAACCGCAAAAGGTGCAGCAGTAAATTCTTGTAGCTTTGTAAACCGTGCATTCCAACCTTTTTTCTGTGGCATGCAAAAGTAATTTCTCAAGCAGCGCCTTGCAATATTTTCACCTTTCATTCCATTTATTTTTATTTTTTACTTTTATTATTATTTTTATTTTCATTTTCAATTTTATTTTTATTTTTTCTTTCATTTTTAGCTTTCTTTGTATTTATTTTTGGCTCTTCTTTTGTCTTCTCGCTCGCTGAACTCGGCTCGCTGCACTCGGAAGGGGGCGATGAGTTGCAACTGCTTCGGGACGGCATAAGAAATGCGCTCCGCGAAACAATGCAAGCCGCCCTGGCGTATGCCGGCAAATTCAATGAGTTCACATATTTATGGGTTCAACGGCGGGAGGATATCTTACGTGCCACGCTGAATGCAGCTCGCGAATGCTCGAATGACGATGTAACGGTATCAAAAGGATATTCTATAATGGAAACGTTCAAAAAAGAGGTAAGCAAGAAGAGCGCCAGCGTAAAAGACGTAATCGGGTCTTCAACTAGAGTTGAATAGATTCCCGTGAAGGATTTACCATTGACAAAATATTACTTTCGTATGGGGGGAGGGGGAAAGGATTTCACAAAGTTTCGGATGAAATTGAATTACCTTTGGTGCAAAACATTAAAGGAAAAGAATGTATTTTGTTCGTGTTGTTCGTTTACCGAACGATGGAATTGAAATTTATTCGCCCTCAATTCTTTATTGGGTAACTTAGATTGAATGTGGTCGATTTTGAAGAATTAATCGGCATTCGATGGGGCATCCTAACAGGTTTACTTTCAGTTCAATGTGTGGCTCTATTGCTATTGCTTTCAAATTTATAACGATTGAAACAGTTTCTTTATAAAAAAAAGACTGAATGAATATTTGACTAAGATATAAAATTGGTGCTTGTGCCCAAGCTCTTCCGAAATATCTTAAACGATTGTTATGAAATTTTTTGAATTCAGTAGGTCTGAGAGTAGAATATAAAATAGTTTTCATGATCTAGATGGCTCACAGAAATAATTTTTCGTTTCTTACCCCGACGTATGAGCAATGTCATTATAAGTTAAATTCGGTCAAACCCGACAATATTAATTCACTACATTTTGCCTTTCCGTACAGAAGTTGCCCAAAATAAATGTTCATGGGCGGATCTCACAAATTTTTCGCGTACACCTTTCATTTTAATTGGCTAATCAATATTTAGAATTTGAAGCTTCTACGATTTTTACTTCGGAAGTTACGAAAATTCTTCATTTGTGGGCGTGCCCATTTTCACTTAGGATCATTCTCAGGTCCAATCATATCTGTGAGCCATATTTCGACGTGATCGGTTCAGCCGTTTAGAATCAGATCCGACCAAAGACTGACATGTTTTAATTACTGTTGCAACGGATCCGGCCTATCCGGCCTTAAATTAATTATCCGGATACCATCTATATCCGGTCGCCGGATACCTCACATTAAACATTTGCTATATTGTATTTGTACTTCGAATGCAGATTTGAAATTGGCGCGATTGGAGGAAACCGGATGCAGTTCGGCTAATATTTTCTCAGAAAATATCAATTTTTAGAAATTTTTTATTGCAGTTCGGTGAAACCGCTCGAAAAAATCATTACTAAAAAGTGTGCTGTGCCAAAAAATAACGTTCGAAATTTTTGTTAGCAAACGTCAACGCTCAGGATCATTGCTACGCCGTTCAATATGGCTTTAAAATCGAAAAAAATATTTAATATCCGGCATTCCGGCATTCGGCCGGATACACTATCCGTTTCAACACTAGTAGTAATCGATTGAGATTTCGATCTAGGTAAAGAGTATATATATATATGTATATATATTAATATTTGCCTATTTATATCTACGGAGCTTAGTTCAAGCTGTTACAAGATCCGCACAAAACTAATATACCCTGCTTACGCTGGGTATAATTAAATCGGCCATAACATAACGTATACGTCCTACATTCGAATTTAATGAGTTTTGTTATGGAAATCACATTTTTAATTATTAAAAAGTAAATGAGGACTCTTTGAGCACAATGGGCAAGAAAGAGAGAGAGATGGAAAGAATGAAAACTTCATAGTTTTATACCCAACTTAAGCAGTCTGCTTCGACAACTGAATGTGCAGAGTATGGAGAACAGAAATATTCGTAAATTTCTGCAAAGACATTTAGATAATCTTAAAGATATTTTAGATTGTAGATTTTTTGTTTTGTTTTGACGCTTGATGAGACTCCTAATCTCTTGAAGACAGCTGTACAAAATCATTGAAGCTAAAACTCGTTTCATTTAATTAAAGCGGCTTTTCTTTAGAAATCCAACAATTAAAATTTTCCTCGAATTATGCATTGCCTTTAAACGATCCGCTTTACAAATGAATTTATGCGTCATTCTAGGAGAAATAAAATGTTTAAAACTTATGACAGATAACACGAAAATCTTTAAAATTAATGAGATGACTCAATTCGAAGGACTGAAATTATTACTTTATTATTCATACATGATGGGAACACACAAACGATTTTTCAACTTTTACTCTTTTGAACAATAAGAGCTTCAGGAAGATGACTTATGCTCACACTGTAATCGATTTGTCTTCTCGCTTCGTTCTACAATTCTTTTCCTTTTCGCTTTGACTTTTGGCTTGAAGCCATTCTTTTTATATTTTTCGAAAATGAAATGCACAAAATAATGAAATGGAATTAAATCGAATTTGTCTCAAGCAATTACTAAAAGTTGATTTTCTGAAAAGCAAAAACAATAAAATAGAAAACCGAAATCCTTTGAGTGATTGTTTTGTGGGCAAAAATAAATAATTGAGTAATAAAATGTTGTCTAACTTTTATTTGTAACGATAATTGATTTTAGAAATCCCTGTCCACTGTCCAATTTGATTGAAGAATCAAGGCATTTGTGTAATTGTCCGATATCTGGAAGTGACATGGCGACAACGTTTCAGAGTTATGCCGCCTGGTTTGCAATACTGCAGGGATTCCCACGCAGCAAATATTCAACATATCCAAAAATATCGGACCAGAGTCAATCAACTGCACTTTCATTGTAAAGAATTCCTGTGTTATTGGGAACCAGGCATTACAAAAATCATATCAATCAATATGGCAAATTAATTCCAAAAACTGTTTCTTTAAATGATTTCAACTGAAAGAAATCAAATCACAATTTTTTAAGAAAATATCGAAAATGATAGGGGGAAGGCATTCATTCAACTTTGTAAATTACCCTTGGGAGATTTTCCCACCACAAAATCTTTCCATTTTGAGTGAGCGTTAACATTTATGTTTTTCGAAACTAATCTTAATAGGCCTTAGGTTAGGTTAGGTTAGGTTAGGTTAGGTTAGGTTAGGATAGGTTAGGATAGGTTAGGATAGGTTAGGATAGGTTAGGATAGGTTAGGATAGGTTAGGATAGGTTAGGATAGGTTAGGATAGGTTAGGATAGGTTAGGATAGGTTAGGATAGGTTAGGATAGGTTAGGTTAGGCTAGATTAGGTTAGGTTAGGATAGAATAGGTAAGGTTAGGTTAGGATAGGTAAGGTTAGTGTGACTGCCACCAAGGGTAACAAACTTAGGCTTTAAATGGCCCCGTTGTGATACCAATACTAATAGAAAAACAAGTAAGAAAGCTAAGGTCGGTCAAGCCCGACTTTGAAATACCCAGCTTCCCGACATTATAGGCGCACTATGTTTTGCCTCTCCATATGTGAGCGTGGCAGGGGGTGGGCCACATAAATTTTTTCCTTCACCTTTCATTCGCCTTGGTCAACCTATGTTGCGAATTTGAAGCTTCTACGCCTTTTACTTCACAAGTTACGATAAACCCTTATTTGTGGGTTTATTTGTGGGCGTGACTCGAGGAGGACGGCGTTCATTTTTTGCCAAGATATGTCCCTTTTCGAAGTTTACCAGTACACCAAATATCAATGGAATGTGTTGAGTGGTTCGCAAGTTACAAGCATTTTATTGAAAACACAATTAATTCATTTGTGGGCGTGGCAGTGGGTGGATGTCTCCTATTTTTACTTAGGATCATGCTCGCATCGCGATATACCTGTGTGCGAATTTCGACTCGATTGGTCCAGCCGTTTCGGAGGAGATCCGGACACGGACGGACGGATAGACGGATGGACGGACAGACGGACGGACGGACAGACGGACATGTCTAAATCGATTCAGTTTTTGGTCCTGATCAAGAATTTATATATATATGTCTATATCTACGGAGCTTAGTTCTGGCTGTTACTAGATTTGCACAAAACTAGTATACAAGGAAAACAGACCACGACCTCAGCTGGGAGTTGAACTCAGAGTCTCTTGTTTCATAAGTTGGCATATCAACCAACTATGGCACAGAGGCCGTCATCTGTAAGCCATAGGCTTTTAACAAATATTTTACTTTCGCTTGCCAAGTGTGGTTGGTCAAAAAAGCACTTTCAGCAAGCAAATTTGTTCTTAATAGAAAATTTTTGGGAAAACTTGATTTTTCTGGAAGTAAAAGCGCTGTACTTGAAAAGTGTGGAAGCACCTTAAAAATGACTGAATTTCCTTAATATCTTCATTTCAATGACTTTCAAACTGTACCTGTACCAAATTACCTTAAACAACAGAAGAACATTAATCATTCAGAAATCACAGGTTAGTTTGAAGTCTTTGAAGTGGAAATAGTAATTTCTGCTGTCTTAGGAATTTTCCCGCATTTTCCATGTCTTTCTTTCAATTTATTTTCCCATATATTTTTGTTTTTTACTTCAGAGACGGGAATCATTTATTAAACTCATAACATATCTAATTTTTTTATTTTTTTTTTATCCCAAAATACGAAAAAAAACCGAAAAAACAGTCCTCTAATAAAATATTTGTACAATTTCCAGGCTGACCTTGGTTAGAGTCCAGGCAAACTCCATCTGCTGAAAACTGAAAGCCGAGAAAGTTTAACGCATCATTTAATGATAAGAAATTTAGTTGATGCGAACGTCAAAGGCGGAAAGTTTTTGAAAATATAGGCGCACAATAAACTCACAATCAAGCAATTCCTTGGGGGCTAATAACATTTGACAAATGTCAGCATTTAGGGGTAAACAAGTCGGCACTTTTCCTTTCTAACCACGTGCCCAATCATTCGAATTTATAGTATACATAGTTAAGAAAGAAAAAAAAAGAACTATGGTCCGAACGCACATGTTTTATTTTGCTTTGTTTATTTTCCTTAATTTTTTTTTTTTTTGCCTCTCCTTTCAGCTTGTGGTTTCCACATCCTAGCCCATGGGGAAGAAAGAAAATGCTGTAAGTAAATGGAAGTTGTTTTAAACAAACAATTCGTAGGCAAACGATAGGCATATGGTCAACTAATGTTTTTTTTTTTGTTCGGTTTTTGTTTTTTTGTCGATGTATCCTCAAATGGAACATGTGTCCTTACGCCTTCCGATATGCTACATTGTAGCCGCACAATGGAAGACATAAAGAATACAATGAAGAAACTGACTGCTATAAATTTTATTTTTTTGTTTTGCTGCAAATCGAAAAGAATTTCGAAACGCATTTATCCTTTACAGTGATAAAGCGCCTCGACGTATGCAACCACAATTCACACGTAATTTATTTAAAGAAAAAAAAATCTTACGATTAAATTTATTTTTCGAGTACTCCGTTTATCCTTTATGAGCATTAAGAACCTAATTTCTATGCAACTGTAATAACGTATGTTCTTGGGCACACATAATTCAAGTTAAGTAGCCTAAAAAGATGCAACAAAAAATCGAAAGGGTGGCCTTCTTAGTAAGTAAACAAATACGATAAATCGTATTGCTGAAAACGTGGCCGAAATTGTAAAAGTCGAGAACCAGCAAGTGAACGACAGCTTTCCCTCTCTCGCTCTCTACTCTCTCTCTCTCTCTCTCGCTGTCCGCCTGAGTCTTAAACCAAATGGGCTTCATTGTTTCTTCAAAGGATTACTGCTTCGAATGTCCAAAGACATTCTATTGCATCACTATTGAATTGAAATTGAAGTGAAGTGAACTCGTAGCAAAGAAAAGCAACGTCGGCCAAATAGAAAATAAAAATAAAAAATAAGAGAAAACAAAAACGAAAACGAAAAAGAAGACAGAGAAACCGACAAATCCAAATCCGCAAACAAGACAAACGATTTTATTTATGATGGGCAATCGGAGTAGGCTCAGCTGTCCATAATGTTGGATATTTTTCTTTTACGACTTTGCTACAAAACAATTCCAATATTCCCAAAGCTTACAGACTCTCTTCCCTTCTCTCTATAACCATATCTTGTATGCCCCTCTTTCGCTCTGTCTATCGCTCTTGCCCTCGTTCATTCGTCAAACCCGAACGAAAGGGCGCAAAATACAAGAAGGTTTCCAATTTATTTTTAGCCTTGAGACGAATCTAACCATAAAAATCACACAATACGAGCATTCTCGAGCTGGCAACGATACCATGCGATACCGATGGCATGCCATGCCAATAAGGTTAACCGTCAAAGAAATTAGAGATTTGGTACTTTTATTAGCTCAAATATAGACGTTCGGCTGCTGGCGAACTGGCTGGCTTTCGTGTTGCGAGTAAGTGCGTTCGCTCGAAAATATGTACATATGTGGTTTAAGAGGAATGTGTGTGTGTGTGTGTGTGTGTGTGATGCCTTTGGTGTGATAATTTATAGAGCCCCAGTACCCATATGTAGGAAATTTAAATTTAAATTAAGTTTTCGACTCGATGAATGTTTTTCACACGCGCGCACACATCCTCATCACATGTTGAGTCTCTTTGTGTAGCAGCTGTAAGAATTCGGTCAAGAAAATACAATTTTTGAATAAGGAAAATATTTTTGATTTAGGTATGACCGCCGATCCGCTTGATTGGAGCTCCATAAGACTTAGAGGTGGTTCGAAAATTCTTAGGTACTTATTCGAAATAAAAGGATTCAGTGCAACCCCGTGTTACAACTGGCAAAGGGTCCCGAGCATCTAAATTATTTATGATCAAAATATCAAAAAATCAATTTCAAGTATGATCGCCTTAACCCTTTACTGCGTGAAATATTAAATTGGAAAACTTTTTTTCACTCTTAATGGTATTATTAACCCTTTACTGCGTGAAATATTATAATGGGGAAAAATATTTTTAATTTTAAAAGGTTAATTAACCCTTAACTGCATAAAATATTGAATTTGAAAATGTTTTTTCACTGTTAATGGTTTTATTAACCTTCAACTGCACGGAATATTAAAATTCAAAGCGTATTCTTTACTGCTCATGGTTTTGTTAACCCTTTACTCTGTGAAATATTATATTAAAATGGGGGCAAATATTTTTCATTTTAAATGGGTAATTAACCCTTAACTGCATGAAATATTGATTTTGAAAACTTTCTTTCACTGTAAATGATTTTATTAACCCTTAACTTCGTGAAATATTAAAATGGGGAGAAACATTTTTGATTGTAAACTTTTTTTAACCCTTTACTGCAACCAAATATGGGTCCATATGAGACAAAGTGCTTAAATGAAAAAAAGAATTAAGTGGGCCCCATTCCGGATTTAAATCCCATTCCTAATGACATTCTTATCCGCTGCCGATGAGAATAAATGCAAGCTCTTCCAAAGGGCTTCTTTATTTTTTTTATTTCCCTCGTAATAATGTTCCCAATATCATCACAAGTATACTGAAAAAATTAATTGAATTCGAGAAAAAGCTTTGATTTCATAGAATTTTGACCTTCCCCAACTCTCAAAAAAAAATTTATAAATATGTATGTTCGTTTGTTTGCATCGAAAAAAGGTCCTATACACATCTTATATACATATATGTACTTGTAGTAACACAGTTTGAGGAAAAACACTGAAAATTGCGTACTCTTCATGCGGAACGCGGAAAGCGGCGCATTACAACCACACGAAATATCGCTTGCTGGCCGAAAGAGGCCTGCCTTTTTTTTTTTTTAGAGCAGCTTCAATGGAAACCGAATTTTCACTAATATCGTGTAGCGTATCCTTGCGCGACACTGTCATGTATGCGCTGTCGACGGTAAAGTGGGTAAAGTGTGTTCTGGTGTCGCATACTAATTGCGCCAATCGTCCAATCCCCAATTGCAAATCGTCCAATCGCCAATCGCCATTTGCCATTTCTCGTCCATTCTTGTTGACATTTTGGATTTTTGCAGATTGATCGCTATAATGACCTGCACGAGTCGATCGACCAATTTGACAGCCGTCAGTGTGTCAACGGTTGGTTAGCCATTGACGCTAATCCGCTTAAATATTCGTTGCTGAATTACGCTTGCAAATGGGCGAACTTGTTCAAACAATGGCTACTGCGTTACGTACAACAAACGCTAAAGGTGAGCGACCCTGGCAGCCATGTACAGCCAAAGATAATTAATGAGATTTTCTTTTTTCGTTCTCCCCCCAACCCTCTTTCTCACACTCGCTAACGCGTTCATCATTGGCATTGCCACATCGATGATGATGATGATGATGGCGATGATGGCGATGATAGGAATTGAATGCCTTCATTGCGTACGGTCTCGAAATCCTGCAGCTACATGTTGTACGTGAGGATTTTCGTACATTACTGCGAATTCTTTCAATTATGGCACAAATCAGAGAGCGCGGCGCATACGCTGACAATATATTTAAGCCGTTAAAGGACATCGTTTCATTGCTGCGAACGTATAACGTTGAATTCGATATGCAACTGATGCGGAATATCGATCAATTGCCATTGCAGTGGAAGCATCTTAAGGATGTTGCTACCATGAAACTTGAAGCGCTCCAGAATATAAAAACCTATCAGCAGCAACGTGTTATCGCCTTCGGTTCTATATTCACATGCCATGTGGAGACGTATGCGAGGAAATTTGCAAGAATGCCGGTAAAAAAAAGAAATAGGAAAAAGAATTGATCAGCAGCTAAGATTTTTTAATCCTTCTCGCTCTCCCTCTCTCTCTCTCTCTCTCTCTCTCTCTCACTCTCTAACACACACACAAACGTTCACATACACTTCTTCTTGCAGTTCTTTCTAGTTCCATGTGCGGAAGTCTATGAACTTTGCGATGAGGTGTTCACGCATTTGGACTATTTCACATCGAAGTACGAGCGGATTTTACGTTGGATGAATCTGCTTGATATACCCAGCCCGGGCTCGCACACGTTGCTCTCGTGTGCAACGGAAGTGAAGCGCATCAAGGTGAGTGTGCAAGTGTGTTCGTTTTCGTTTTCGTTTTCGAGAATTCGAGTACCATTTTATTATGCATTGTGTACTCCTCGTACCTTGACGTGATGCAAATGCTGCGGCAACGGTGACGCATTGATGCTGTAGCTAATCATTGAGTCAAACAATAGCTACTTATGTGAGCTTATGCTTCTGCTCGGCAACGTGCACTAATTCATCGGTCTTGCTCTCTCCCTATCTCTCTTCCGGTCACGCCACTTCATCCTCTTCGTGGGGTCTGTCTTTGGCTTTGGCTTTGGATTCGGCTTCGCATCGCACCGCTTGTGTGGGAATATGTTTTATAGCAATTGTGGGACTTTGTACGCGTCATCGAATCGTGCATTGTTGAGTGGCATTCAACACCTTGGCATCGCATTGACACCGACGACATGGAGAACGAATGCAAGAAGTTCACACGCGATTTACGTACGCTCGATAAGGCCATACGTGAATGGGCGCCATACGAGTATATTGTGGCTGTGCTAAAGGATATGGTTGCATCGTTGCGCGCAATCACTGAACTGCAAAATCCTGCAATTACAGAGAGGCATTGGATGGAGCTGATGCAAGTCACAAAGGTAATATTTTTCTACGTATTAATGTGAATTGTCTGTGTGTGTGTGAACGCAACCGAATGAAGGATTTTTTGCTTCTAGTTGCGCATTTTCTCCAAATGATTGCATGTTTTTTTTTTTGGGTTTTGAGTTTCTATGTCAAAAAAAAAAAAATATTAATCGTCGTTTAATCCTTACAAACGATTTGTTCAGATTGCTGGTTTAGCTTTACTTACTGTTCGTGGAAAAGAGTTTTGAAAGAAAAAGAGCTACGATCAAATCATAAAAATTCTGAACTCAATTCATGGAACTTATTCCACAGAAATGATGCTGAAACTTTTCAGTTATGTTTCTATTGAATTGAAAATTTCAGAAACGGTTTTAAATTCATTACTCGGTGCAACACGTATTCAGTTGCGCTTTTATATGTCTCGTAAGCCGTTGACTATTTATGCTCTTCTCTAGGAACAGCTTTAAGATATCTACTTGAAAAAAATATCTGTAGCCAACTAAGCCTTAGGAAAGATGAAAGGCATTTTCTAAAAGAAAAAACTCATTTTAGAAATTTGTGTATCAAAAAAAAAAAATCAAGCTGCCGAACCTATCTGAAACCACGGTACAATAGGCCCCGAAATAAGAAAGCTTTTAATTTATCATCATAAATGAATAAAGGATAAAGAAAAAGAATCTGGAGTCATTCAAAAATAACTACAACATTTTGAACAAAGCATGCTTGCATCGTATGAGACTCAAGGATGTAAGATTAGTTTATGTGTTTATTTTTTACACCACCATTTTTAATGAGAATCACTGAAGATTGCAAAATAACATCACCCCTTCCAAAAGGCCTCCGACCATATTGCTCTGAAGTTCAAGATTCGCTTCGCAAAGGAAATGTTTAACTGACGGTCGTATACGAATGTTCAAGCTTTGGATTTACATTGATCATACGCAGAGTGTGCCACAATTATGAGAAAATAAGACATGAATGAATAAAGGCTTAGGGTCGTAGTCTTCATGTTAGTTTAAGAGCTCTGAAAACTTCATTAAAATTTTTATAAATTACTGGTAATAGTCATATCCCTGGTATTTATGAAGACTATCATTTGATAGTTCAAACCTTTAAAAGGCTAAAATTACGATGAAGACAATGAGTCTAAAGGAGAAATTTTTGGAATGTTCAGGAAATTCTCATATATTGGTTACAAATTTGAAAGAATCGACGCCCAAAAAGGGCCATTGAAAGCCTTATAGCTCTTATCACTCATAAGTGTTTTTTTGGGATAGGAAATTTTTCGATTTTAGAGTCTTGGGAAAGATTTTTATTAAAGGTCTCTCTCCAGTTCTGAATGAAAAACATCATTAAAAAAAACACTTCAGAAAAATTCTGATTCATTTCTGAAGCGTTTTTGTTTTTTACCATATATAAAGTTTTTCAAATCTGACAGAGCTGGACAGAGCCCTCACATATGAATAAAATAAAAAATACTTTAAATGAAATTTTTTGCGACTTGTTATCTTAAAAAATGCTTTTATATTCTTTATTATTATTATTAAAGTGAAATTGATGCAGTTTCACGTGAGAATAATCGAAAAATTTCCTCGAAAATGTATAAAATCAGTTCATTGAATTCGAAATTTATTCGAAAATCCTTCGTTCGACTCTCGCCGTATTTTTCTTCTTTATTGTATATGACTCCACATATTTTCTATGGTAGTTTTCAAAGCCTTTATATTTTCTTTTGAATTTCTATTACTGTATGATCTGCATGAAATATAGCTTCGCGGCTTATTCCGCGTCGATGTTTTCACTCCAAGCGCGAACTAGTAAAATAGACTATCAAATTCGCTGTCAAAATCTATGTCGAACCATTTACCCGACAACGAAACACCCTAAAATATATTGAAATGACGACATTTTTGCTCCCCACCTTACAGCGTCAACAAATAATGCGCTTAACAACATGAGTTGACAGTCGGTAGCGCTAGGAACGGCAGCTTTTGCACCTTTTAGCTTTTATCTCGCCAACGCGCTAAGTGCATACGTCTTCCTTTCGGAATCGCTTCGCAGGATGCCGTCAATGAGTGTATGTGTGTATGTGTGTGTGTGAGCAAGGATGGGGATGTTTGTGTGTGTGTGTGTGTTTGTGGGGTGGGAGATAAAATGAAATGTGAATTCGAAATTGAAATTGAAATTCCATTTCGTGGCGAATTGATGTTGCAAAATCGTTCCCAATTGTACGAACGTCAGATATTTGGCAGCGACACGTGGTTTCGCTTCTGCTTGTTGGTCGCACTATTACGTTGTTACCGTCTTTGGCCGTGCTTTCATCGTATGCGATGTTAATTCTATTTTTTATTTTTTTTTATTGTTGTTCAAAGGAATACACTCACACGATTGAGCGAATCGAAATTTCGTATGACGGGGCGGGCTTTGTGAGCGTTCTCAATGCGACTCGATCGTTGCACTGAATGCGTTTCAATCAATCGCTAAGGCAACTGCTACTCTTGATGCTGTGCAATTGCTTGTTGAGACTTCTTCGTCGTCTACATTTCGTTCAATTTTTATTTTTGATTTTTGTATTTTACGATTTTTTATTTATTTTTTTTTTGTTCTGCATTTTTCCGGATTTCTTTACGGAATTTGCATTTAACAAAACAAGAAAGAAAAAATGGCTGATTTGATGATGTCTCTTTTTCTCTTCAATCTCTTTTCATTGCATTTTCTTGGATTTTTTTTAACTGTATTAAATTGTGTTTCTTGTTCTATTTTGCTTACAGCTGACGAAGCAGTATAAAATGGATTATTTGGTAAGTCGAAAGAAAAAATAAAGAGGAAAATGAAGCCAGTGAAATCTTTTACTTCACAAATTTAGGTAATTTCAGTTGTTTTTTTTTTTTTTTGTTTTGTCTATCAAATGGCAATATTGATTGATGAGGAAAGTCTCATTCGTGTTTAGCATATATTTTGCGAATCTTTCTCAGATAAAAATCTTTAATTTATTAAAGTGTTAAACCATGATTGAAATACTAACATACTCTGGCATGTTTTGTCCACAAATTTAGAGTAAAACATTTTTAAAATTATTCCCAACCTGAACAATTAAAAAGGCCATTCAGAAATTAATTCTCCGTTTCCATATCCTTGAAAAAGTTATCCTATCGATTTTATACAGGCATTACATCAACCATAAAGCAGAGATGGAACAAGTCTCTTTCAACATTCAGTGGCCATGTTTGTCTTTGAAACAAAGTTGTATTCGCCTGTCAAGTTCGGGGCTAGTTTGATCCTTGTGATAGTTTCTGTAGCTTTGTCTTGTGGTTGGTAATCAGGCCTTTTTCTTAGCATTGAATAA
Source organism: Chlorops oryzae (assembly GCA_020466095.1). Lineage (NCBI taxonomy): Eukaryota > Metazoa > Arthropoda > Insecta > Diptera > Chloropidae > Chlorops > Chlorops oryzae. The sequence continues at coordinate 15,619,647 of CM035807.1, read as the reverse complement.
AAAAAAACATAAAACTCAAGAATCTTGAAAAACTGAAATAAGTCCAAAAATAAAGAAAGTTAGGTACATACAAATTTAAAGAAAATCAATTGAAACCAATGAGGAACCTTCATGCTTACGTAAAAAATTACAAAGAAAAAGTCATAAGCCTTCGCAAAACAAACACTAAATTTCAAACAATTAAATTTTATTTAATAAGGAGACCTAAATACAATTCTCCAAGGGAATTTGGCCTTCAACTTTTTGAATAAAACTAATTTTTTTTTAAATTTAAGGCAATACTGAGAGGATAGATAGGAAAAAATGTGGAATAAAATTGTTAATGCACTGAAAAAAATGATTAAACTTTTATTTTCCCAGTGGCCGAAATGCTGCCTTCATAAGCAATGAACCGTAACATATTTCGTAGGCCGCAGGCGGTAATGCAAACGACCTCATATACCATCCTAGTATACCTTTGTTCGAGCGTGGCCGTTTTTTAGAGTGAACGCCTACCACCACCACATAAAGTAAGCTATTGGTGGGCAGTTCGCCTACAATCTCGTATACTTTGTAAGCTATTGGTAGGCAGTTCGCCTACAATATCGTATACTTTGTAAGCTAATAATATTCAGGTCGCTTACAGTCTCGTATACTTTGTAGGCGGTAGGCACTATGGCCCGCTGGGTTCTATTTTGTGGAAAATGTTTTTCTCAGTGTAATATTTAAAAAAATTATATTATATATACTGATTACATATTATTTTCATAGTTCGGAACCATTTGCGTTGGGTTGAAAAATTTCGTGCATACCCAAAGGGTGATTTTGCGTATTTTCTTCCGATTTTTGGTAAAAATTGTTCAACTTAGCAGCGGCAAAACGGTATCAAGTAATGCTCGTATGTAGTTCGTATATATGAAGAAGTTGTTTAGTTATAATCTTTCTATATTTGCATCAAAAAATTTTGATAAAATGTTTATTGCCTTGGGAGCTACAGGCCGTACAAAATAAAATATGATAAAAAAAACACGTCAAATTGTAGGAATTTTTGCAATATTCACCTACTAGATAGAGTTTTTTCGGGTACGGTGTGTACTAAAACTATTTAAAATGAGTTCAGAGCTATAAATAATAATAGATAGAAAATTCAAATATTGAACGGATTACAAGATATAGCCATAAGTAAGTGAGTAATTTAATTCTCGGCCTCACTTTTTGAAGTCTATTTTTAAAAAAAGTAGAGGTGACTTGACAAAACTGAATATGAGGCATTGTTATACTCACCGAGCACTTTTAAAAACAGTTATCAAACTTTTGTTTACCAAACCTGACCTCTAAAATGTCGCACAGTGTAAAAAAAACTTTAAAATTCCCTTCAAGGTAAAGCACACCTTTCCTCAACCGGGCAAAACCCCTTCATTGAACTATTTACTACAAGATGTATTTAATAAATGGAAAGAAGTTTTCGTCCCAGTATATTAAGGTTCCAAAAATAATAATATACATAATAACTAAGTACATGGATTCATATGCGATAAATGGTTACAGTTTAAATTCTGAAATCAATTTAAGTTCTTTCTCAGTTTTCCGGATTCCTTCAAGTTGTAGGACCACTCAAAACCGTTTCAATATTGACACGACAGAATATATAATTAATCAGTTTTAATAAATCAAAATACGGAGAAGAAAAATATTACTTTACTAATTAATAAGAGGAATTTTACCTACCTTCCCCGAAATCCCATTTTCTTTGCCATTGAAGCTTCAATTTGTTTTAGCTTCCGTCAATATTTTCGTTTCGACCTTGATCGTTATTTATTATGGATCCAAAGAGTGTGATTCAATTTACAATCATGTTGGCAATACACCCGTGCACACACGCACACACACCCCTTTAGTATTTGTACAATTTGCCTATTACACCGAGAAAAAAAGGTAGTTATATTAACTGAAAAAGCAGGTTAAAATAACCGAGTTCACCGTTAATTCTTAGCTTATAAGTATGTAGTAGCGGTCAATTCAAAAGTACAAACACAGTCCTCCTGATGGTTGATATAACTGTCTCGCGGTTAAATCAACTGTCACCAGCGACTGGGAAAAAATAATTTATTTTTTGCTTTTTTTATCTTCTTTTATTAATAATTTTTTTTTTTATTAAATTTTCTCGCCTCGGCCGAGCCTTGAACCGCTGACCTCCACTTCGCTGGGCGAACGTCTTAACCATTACGCTAAACAAACGAATTTAATTTTTTGGTCAAAATGCTCACTTGAGTTTATGGTTGCTCAAGTTTTGGGGAACGTGCTTAAGGAATTGTTGCACTCCCAAAATTTTTTGCTTGAAAATGAACCATTAAAAAAAAATTAAATAAATTAAAATCTTAAAAATTTAGGAGAAAATTTTTGTCTTCCAAAACAACTACACTCTGAACAAAAAAAAAACTATAATTTAAAAAAAAATCCAGAAAAATTCCCGCCGCCAGCAGGGATAGAACCCCGAAGCTCACGACTGTCGAGTCACAGCTTAAACAACTGAGCTATCGAAAACTTCGGAGACGGTTGATCAGAATGCGAACTTATACGTCTAAGTGAACGAAAGCGAATTTGAACATAAAAAGTAACTGTTTTTCAACTGTTCCTTTTTCAGTGCATTTAACGCGGAATACAGTTTATTTGACCACTCTTACTTTAAATGTTCTAAGTAGTTGATTTAACTGTTGTTATTTCTCTCGGTGTACATTAGGGCTGCTCTTAATTCCCGAAATGGAATTTCAATCGGTCTCAGGGTCCAGAAGTGTTCCATTGGACATGGAGGAGAAACGTGAGAAATTTGGAAGCAATCGGATAACGGGAACCCGTGGCAGTTTTCAATTGAAGTTTGGGAAATTGGCAAAAATAGAGAGGAAATGGCCCTTAACTCCCCACAAGGCGCCCCTACGGATATATAACGTATGGCAAACCCCCATTATTTTTTTACTCCGAACATTCTTTCTGAACAAACCTACCCCCTATCTCCCCTCCTTAAGGGGGCTCCCATACAAAAATAATTTTTTAAAAACTTTTCCCCCCATCTTCCTAACTAGCCCCAGAGTGCTCCTAGAGGAGTCAAATGTATGACCGACCCCCATTAACTTTGTCCCCCTAACATTTTCTCCGAACATACTTAACCTCTATCTCCCCCCCTTAAGGGGGCTCCCATATAAAACTACCTTAATTTGAGCAAAAATTCATACAAAATGGCCGTCATTACAGTCAAACCCCTCCTAGGAGGCTGATATATATGACCGACCCCCATTATTTTTTTACCCCAAACATTTTCTTCAAACATACTTACCCTCTATCTCCCCCCCTTAAGGGGGCTCCCATATAAAACTACCTTAATTTGAGCAAAAATTCATACAAAATGGCCGTCACTACAGTCAAACCCCTCCTAGGAGGCTGATATATATGACCGACCCCCATTATTTTTTTACCCCAAACATTTTCTTCAAACATACCTACCCTCTATCTCCCCTCGTTAGGGGGGTCACCATACAAAATTAGGCTTTAATTAAAGTAAAATGCCTCACGAACTTCAATCTATAATATAGATGCCGTAGGAACAAGAAAGAGCATGTTCAGCATGCATATTCGAAAAATTTACAAAATTACCTTTTAAACGAGCCTAATATGAAGAATATTGGATTAGTTTTTGGTGTGTTTTAATAATATGATATATTTTATTACCTTTTTTTTTAAACTGAATTTTGGGTTCCATCCCCTAACTGGCCCAATAATGACCCTAGTAGAAAAAAAATATATTTTCGAGTCAAATGCCGCAAACCTCAATCTATGACGAGTTTTTTGAGACTATACCCATTAAAATCGGTTAGTAGTTTCTATTCATAAAATTAATTCAAAACAAATATTTTTTGAAACGCATTATTCACTGTTTTCACGTTCGTTTCTTAGGTCTTCGCATGTCTCTCTCGGTCTGTACGCATGGCTCTCTCGGTCTGTACGCCTGCAAAGACTCAAGAAACGAACGTAAAAACAGTGAATAATGCGTTTCAAAAAATATTTGTTTTGAATTAATTTTATGAATAGAAACTACTAACCGATTTTAATGGTTATAGTCTCAAAAAACTTGTCATAGATTGAGGTTTGCGGCATTTGACTCGAAAATATATTTTTTTTCTACTAGGGTCATTATTGGGCCAGTTAGGGGATGGAACCCAAAATTCAGTTTAAAAAAAAAGGTAATAAAATATATCATATTATTAAAACACACCAAAAACTAATCCAATATTCTTCATATTAGGCTCGTTTAAAAGGTAATTTTGTAAATTTTTCGAATATGCATGCTGAACATGCTCTTTCTTGTTCCTACGGCATCTATATTATAGATTGAAGTTCGTGAGGCATTTTACTTTAATTAAAGCCTAATTTTGTATGGGGACCCCCCTAACGAGGGGAGATAGAGGGTAGGTATGTTTGAAGAAAATGTTTGGGGTAAAAAAAATAATGGGGGTCGGTCATATATATCAGCCTCCTAGGAGGGGTTTGACTGTAGTGACGGCCATTTTGTATGAATTTTTGCTCAAATTAAGGTAGTTTTATATGGGAGCCCCCTTAAGGGGGGGAGATAGAGGGTAGGTATGTTTGAAGAAAATGTTTGGGGTAAAAAAATAATGGGGGTCGGTCATATATATCAGCCTCCTAGGAGGGGTTTGACTGTAGTGACGGCCATTTTGTATGAATTTTTGCTCAAATTAAGGTAGTTTTATATGGGAGCCCCCTTAAGGGGGGGAGATAGAGGTTAAGTATGTTTGGAGAAAATGTTAGGGGGACAAAGTTAATGGGGGTCGGTCATACATTTGACTCCTCTAGGAGCACTCTGGGGCTAGTTAGGAAGATGGGGGGAAAAGTTTTTAAAAAATTATTTTTGTATGGGAGCCCCCTTAAGGAGGGGAGATAGGGTGTAGGTTTGTTCAGAAAAAATGTTCGGAGTAAAAAAATAATGGGGGTTTGCCATACGTTATATATCCGTAGCGGCGCCTTGTGGGGAGTTAAGGGCCGTTTCCTCTCTATTTTTGCCAATTTCCCAAACTTCAATTGAAAACTGCCACGGGTTCCCGTCATCCGATTGCCTCCAAATTTCTCACGTTTCTCCTCCATGCCTAATGGAACACTTCTGGACCCTGAGACCGATCAGAAACTCGCTACAAAATTTCTCCATAGAGTTAAGAGCAGCCCTAGTGTACATATATTCTCTACCTTCGAAATGTGCGCATCTATCACAATCAAAATTGAAAATCATATAAGGCAATAAAGCAGAATTTCCCATATATTTTAATATATCCAATATTCAGACAACTCATTTATCAATTTGTGTATCTTGAGATTAAACGCAGGAGCAGACATTAATCAAACTTGTTTTCCAATCATTGAAAACGACTTAAGTGCTTGCCCCAAAGCAAATTTAGGCGTACCACATCACTAGCCAGACCTCTCAAGAATTGCGTAATATGTCTTTTTTTTTGCATACTATCATATAACTATATATAAATATATACATCTTTGTTCATGGGTACCTATCTATGCAAATTATTGTAAACAGGCATTTGTGCTTATATGAGCATATTACTTAATAGTATCGGGTTGCTAGTAATTATCAATACAAGCGCTGCAAGCTCACAACATCACGTGAATGCTCACATTCAAGATGATGTGAGAACATACATACATATATACATACAGACATATGTATGCTTAAAAGTGTCGTAAATCGCATAACACGGCCATTTGCAAAGATTCCTCTGCCATAAATGGTCTTTCGTTGTACAGTGTACACTTTGAGGTATTATGGAACGAGATTATTGAGCTCATACCTTATTCTCTCCTATTCGAGTTTCTCAGATTTATGCATGCTTTCATGCATACGTGTCAGTCGGTCAATCTGCCATTTAGTCAGAAGTATTGAACTAATTCTTTGTTTACTATTACCCAAACTGAACTAAAAGCATCGATAAACTACATAACTATGACGGAAACATGAAAGGCACACACACACACACACACACACACACACACACAAATACATATAATATAGCTTTATATTGATGGCAACGTGAAGCCTGCAATTGAAATTTTCATGAAGGATAACACAAAAGACTAACAGGTAACAAGAACATACATATTCAATCAATGGGATTTCCTCGAAATTTCAGGCCAAGAATAACTAAATTGTAAAAAAAAAAAAATAATACTCTTCGGTTGTTAAAACCTTTTCTGGACTGGCCTAACGTAGTTGAACTTGCATAAACTACATTTATATAAGCTCAATAAGGATGGAAATGAAATGCATTGTTGGTTTGAATTATTGGAACATTTGGCTCGTAGCTTTAAAAAGGACCTATATCCTTTAAATTAGTTGAAAATATAAGAAATTGTTTTCGGGAATAAATCTCAATGCTTTGTGCTCCTATCTGTTGTGTAGAAGATAAAACCGACTTGGTTTTTGTCCCCGTCAACCTGTCTAGAAACGATTCTTTTCCTAAAAGTAAATTGTAATTTCGACAAATAAAATCATTTTGTATACAGCAAAATGCTTAGAAGACCAGAAATATTCGAGACTTTTCATTGATATTTGGTTGAGTGAAGGCGAAAAGGGCTAGCAGAGACATGCACCCGAAAAAATTGTCTCCCGCACACATGCCCACAAATAATGGTTTCCCAACAAAAATTTTGTATAATCTTCAAATTCAAAAACATATTTTGAAATTAAAAGAGGCCCAAAGGGTCTGGCGGGTTAAGCAAAGGCATGCGGCATCATGAAAAAAATTTTTAAATTTTGGTCCTTGAAATATCATTGAAAATCCTTTTTTAATAAGCCTTTTTTCAAAATTTTATATCTCAAACACTAATTAAGATAAAAAGATGAAACAAACGTTAGGGCAATTTCTAATATAACAGGAAACCAAAAAAAAATTTTTTAATTTTTACACTGAGAAAAATTTTTCCACAAAACTAAAAAGATAATTTTAACAATTTTTTTCAGTGTGTTCCCAGTTTGCCGCCACTCTACAAATTTTTTTTTAAATACCTCTAAGTATTTGCTTTCATTAAAAAAAAGTTTCATTGAAATAAAAGTTTTCTCAGTGTAAAAATTAAAAAAAAAATTTTTTGATTTCCTGTTATATTAGCAATCGGTCAACGTTTGTTTCATCTTCTTATCTTAATTACTTTTTTAGATATAAAATTTTGGAAAAATGCTTATTAAAAAAGGGTATTTCAAGGACCGTTCAAAATAAAAATCTAAAAAGTAGTCTCCACAGTGTTTTTAGATGGCACCTATTGAAAAATCAACAAAATTTAAAAATTCCTTTCATGATGCCGCAACCCGCCAGACCCTTTAGCACAACACTCCCGCAATACAGCAGTCCAGTTGGAATCAGTTCGCCAATCTCCTTGAGAAGCTGGGTATATTATAGCCGGGATTGACCGACCTTGTTTTTCTCGGAAATCATTTTTATTCAGTAGTGCTTTGTAACTGTCAACGAGTTTAAGGCCTGAATTATGGAAATGAATTCACTCTCAACATTTTTCATGTGTAGCAAATGATGAAAAATTCCTGCCATTTTTTTTTTTTTTTTTTGTATAAATTCCTCCAAATATATTTCCAAATCCCATTCGCTTTTATCGAACTGTTTTTCCCAATATTCCTATTTCTATTACTATTCCTATTTCTTCTTCTAATTCTACTCCCACTTCCACTTCTACTTCGATTACATAAAGCTCACGTTCAAATGCGATGCAAGAATGACACTGAAGCAGCTTCTTGAACTGAAATTGCATCATTACGAGGAGGATATCAAGAACACGGTCGATCGTGCCATCAAAGAGATGACGGTCACTCGGATACTTGACGAAATTAAAGCGACCTGGGCACGTCTGGAATTCGAAACAGAAATGCATCAAGAACGAAAGCACTTGAGTTTGCTCAAAGTTTCCGAGGAGCTCATCGAAACACTCGACGACAATCAAATGCAATTGCAGAATATAGCCACATCGAAGCATATCGAGTATTTATTGGACAAATTGACATATTGGCAACGTTCGCTCAACGATGTGGACACGCTCATTGCCAACTGGTTCGATGTACAACGCAAATGGATTTACTTGGAGAACATTTTCATCGGTTCGGCAGATATACGCGAACAATTAGCCATGGAAACGGAACGTTTCGAGGCAATCGATAACGAATTCACGCAAATTCTATACGAAGTGGGTCAAGTACGTGTCGTCATCGAAGTTGTCCGAAGATATCCGCAGATCTTCGAAGTGCTCAGAGAATTACAGCAGCGTCTTAATGTTTGCGAGAAAGCATTGAATGATTATTTAGAAACGAAACGTTTGGCATTTCCACGTTTCTATTTTATATCATCAGCCGATCTACTCGACATACTCTCGAATGGTAATAATCCTCAAGTTATCGATCGGCATTTAATCAAATTATTTGATTCAGTTGTTACGTCTTCAATACGAGACGAATAAATCGTCACGTGCAATTGGAATGCATTCCAAGGAGAATGATGAATATGTTGCCTTTACGGCGGCACAACGTGAGCGTGGATGTCCCAAAGAATCAATATTTATCGAATGTTCCGGACGTGTTGAGCTCTGGCTGAACGCTGTCATCATTTATATGCGGCGAACACTGCGAGAACTTTTACGTTGCTCGTTGCACGCGTTCATTGAGAAGCCACGCGATCAATGGCTTCACGATTGGCCGGCACAGGTAGCGCTCTGCTGCAGTCAGATTTGCTGGACGACCGATGTGAATCGTGCCTTCGCCTGGATTGAGGAGGGCTATGAGGGTGCCATGAAGGATTTGCATAAACGTCATGTCGCACAGTTGAATGCTTTAATCAATCTTTTGCTCGGAGAACTTTTACCCGGAGATAGACAGAAAATCATGACCATCTGTATACATGATGTTCATTCGCGTGATGTTGTTAGTAAAATCACGCAAGCCAAAGTTGACAATTCATTGGCCTTTCAATGGCAAAGTCAATTACGTCATCGCTGGGATGAAGCCGCAAACTTTGATGAAAGCACCCAAGTCGATTTGGATAGCAAAGATATTGATGATGATAGCGTGGATGAAGACTGTTTCGCAAACATTTGCGATGCTGAATTTCGATATGCCTATGAATATTTGGGAAATACATCACGTCTGGTCATCACACCGCTCACAGATCGGTGCTATATAACACTGACACAGGTAAGAAAAGACTCGTATGTCTATTTGAAAAGATGTGTTCTTCTTTTTTTGATTAGCTATTCTATATTGAATAGAATTTTCAATTAAATTAAGTCAATTTTAATGGCGAGGACGATAGGAAATATTCAAATTCAACACTTTAATGTGTCCTTATCAACGCAGCTCTTTTAGGGTTTCAAGAAGATTCACACAGCTTTCAAATGCCTTGCTTCAGATGTACTCAAATGAATAGAGTTCCCACAATACGGAACATTCTTAATATTTATATGCATACTTTCAGGAGCTTTTAAGCAACTTGAAATATTTTCTAGTGCCCTATTTGTGATATTTTTCTATTATCGCTATGCTTTTGAATGTTTAAAAATCAATCTTTACCATTTTAAGCACCGGCCAACGGATTTTCGTTAAGGACGTAATATCTTGGGACTCTTTTATAACGTATATAAGAATATAAAATAAGTCCAGCGAGCTCCACTGGGGCACCGCGGAGGTTAAGAACTTCCACAAAGCCGTGCCCAAGATGGATAAATGGAATTGCTTATAAGTTTTACATGCATAATTTTAGGTGCGGGATTATAATAAACAGGGCTCAAATTTCGTTGACTTTTATATATTTAAAGCATATTTTATGGGGCAAAAAAATTTTCTTGCAAACATTTTGCGAAATTGAACTTCAAACCGCTTTCCTATCTTCAAAAAAATTGAAATTGAATTCAAAATTGATTTGAATCTTAACTATTTGTGAGTTGAACAAATTTTTTACTCCATAAAGTATGCTTTAAATTTATAAAAGTCAACAAAATCCGAGCCCTGATAATAAATCATTAGTAGGCAATGTAAAGTATTAAAGTTCGGCACCTAAAGGTGCATTTGAATGTTTAAGAACCAATTAATATCAGTTTAAGCGGAGCTTAATTAAAGCTTTAAAGATATTTGCACATCTTTCAAAATTATTCCTCAAGATGTGACTAAATGGCCAAACCTACAAGAATGAACAGGTTTGCCACGATCGGAAATATTCGGAATATTTATGTGTATACTGGTGCTGATTTTAAATAATTTCTGTTGCCCTAATCATAGCCCAGCCAATCAAAAGAGTCCACACCTAGAGCCCCTAGAGTCGCCTTTTCCGGAGAGCAAAAGCTCCAAAAACGCTCCGGAGCCTAATATTGAAAAAGTTTACGTTTTTGAATCTCAAAATTTATCTTTCATGATTGCTAGAATGGTCCTTAAGAGTCTGTTTGGACTCTACTTCAGATATAAATTTGTTAAAAAATGATTCATTCGGTCTCCCTAAATGCTCCGAGGCCTTGGCAAAAGTACTTATTCGATCAACATCGTTAGGAGTCCATTTTCAATCTTTTTCGGAGCACTCCGCATATGGTTGGCTGGGTTAGAATTTTTTAGAATTTTTTTGAATTTTAATTTTTTAGGTTAAGGATGCGCTTCGCGGATTACCCAAATGTGTTAAAACTTTCACTCATTAACTGATCAGAGAACTCATATTTTTTATATTATTTAATATGACACTGAAATTCTATATAGAAAAACCATTGCTTATGGACCAACCTTCACATAACCTTTTCCAAAAAATCTGAAAAAAAACTCAAAAATACTTTAACCCATATACTTTCGAATACAGCTAATTATGAAAATAATTATATTTCGACTACCTAATAGTCACGAGTCTCTCAATCAAAGAGATTCGACATAAATTATAGGACTCTTGAGTTGAAAATGTAGCATCTGAAGACTGAAATGAATTTTCAATCCATTTCGTAATTACTGCACACACATCGTTAAAAATGATTTTCCATTAATTTAATTGAGCTCTTATTTGTATTTGTGTGCTCATAATGATTGAGAAACCACTCATGAGGAAAAATATGATATTATTTACCTTTACCGTACGGTAGTATCTCCTTGCAACATTATTTAGCCTGGACGTCATCGAAGAAATATTTTCTTAGTATTTAAAAAAAACGTTGAATGCTTTCTAACGTTTCATCGTTTTCAGTCCTTGCATTTGGTCATGGGCGGTGCACCGGCCGGTCCCGCAGGTACTGGGAAAACAGAAACGACCAAGGATCTGGGACGTGCACTCGGGGTGATGGTGTACGTCTTCAATTGCTCCGAGCAAATGGACTACAAATCGTGTGGCAACATTTACAAGGGCTTGGCACAAACCGGCGCCTGGGGATGCTTCGATGAATTCAATCGCATAAAATTAGACCAGCGGGCTCCAGGAGGCTAAACATTTTCACACGTCTCCCGAAAGCCGTGCCCAAGATGGATTAATGGAATTGCTTATAAGTTTTACATGCATAATTTAAGGTGCGGGATTATAATAAACAGGGCCACAAATTTCGTTGACTTTTATATGGGCATTTCCATTCATGTCGAACGGGACAATCGTACGCATTTAAACTAGAAAAAGTCAAAATATAACGGTTTTTCATTTTGACGAGTGGCTTAACTTATAGATCTTTATTAGCCCTATAATTGGTGCCAAGGTTGATTTTGGCCAGATTTCAGTTTTCAAAATAATTGTAGAAAAGCAAGGCATTCGCACGGGACAAAAACAGAAGTTTTTTTCGGGGGCAACAATTCAAATGCCGATTTCAGCGAAACCTGAGGCAGTATTTTGATGGGATAAATTTTAAAATGTGGGGCATAGATATTCCTTAAAACTGGCTTTGATTTTACTCAAATCCGATTTATACTTTTTTTTAAATTTAGTTTTAATCTCGGTCGCACGGGACATGTCGCACGGGACATTTTTTTCCAGAGTGATATTTTTGCTTTTTTGTTGCTCTTTTTACGAAATTATACATAAACAACATGAGCAAAAATTTTTTTATATTAAAAAAGAAAAATTCAATGTATTTATTGAGGTGTTTTGTACCATTTAATACAATAATAAAAAAAAATTAAGTGGAAGTGTTATCAGGAATAACAGAAACAGTTTGTTTTTCCGAATAAGCAGTTCTTGCTGCTTTTATATAAACACCATCGCAACAAAAGAAGTGCAACTGGGATATCCCTGGAATGCTTCTTACTTCGCGCCATTTTTTGTCAAAATTGTAGGACATTTCTTGCTTTTTGATTTCATCGGATGGCATATAAAACATTTGAATCCCATTTATGCTTTGTTGTGCACATTGATAAAAAGAAAATGCATCGGGTATAACAACATTTTTAGATTTTGTTATCTGCCAGACTTTCCTTTTAATTACTGCTCCGACTCCATCGACGGCTCCCTTTCCATGTGAGCTTGCAAAAAAATTCCATTCTACTGAGGAACATCCTATTTGTTTAATAAAATCATTTAGGCTTGATAGCATAAATTTGTTTTTAAACTGAGAGCGGCTACCATCAGAAAAAATTAATATTTTTAAAAGAGATCCATAACATTTCTTAATTTCAATTAAGAGATTTATCAGAAAAATAAAGGCGTCGTTTTTGTTATGCGTTAGGTTATCACTTAAGACAGCAAATGCATTTGTAAGGCTCATTTTGCAATTGTTTTGCATTTCGCATTTCTGCGAGCTTATCCCGTCTTTCCTTCTTACGTATGCGCTCATACAGTCTTTAACGTTCAATTATATCATTATCTGCTTCAGCCAATCCTTTCAATTTTTGCCTAGCATTCCGCATTCTTTCATTGTTTTTTAATTTAAAGTTTTGTGTTTTTATTGCATCTTCCTTCATTTTTTCTCTCCACCGCTTACACCTTTCTTTATTTTTATCGTTGTTGCTCATCTACATTTAAATAATATAAGCCAAGGTATTTACATAAATAAAAAACAATAATAATTTTTTTTTGAATTTCATACTTACGATGTCGCACGGGACAAACTTTAAGTGTTGATTACGATCTCGAATCTTCTGATTTTGCTGCGATTTTTTAAATGTTTTAATTGTATACTAAGTCGCTGTTTGGAATCAAAATTTGGTGAGCCTACTTCAACTACTTTCGATGCTATGATAACAAGTGTTGTTTTTTCATGTCGCACGGGACATCGAAAAATGCAATAATGAAAATGAAAAATGTACCGTTATTTTCGATTGCATAGTTTCCTATGCATTCTATTTTGACTCTTTGTACCCCTAGAAAGAATTATGAGGCCAAAAATCAATGCATATTGTCTCCATTTATGAAATTTTATCAAAACTAAACATGCAGTAAAATCTCTAATTAAGAAAATTTTCATTTGCTCGACTTTGCATTCGAATATCTCGAAATGGGTTATGATTAAAGGTAAAGTGTTTTTAAATTAGTTAAATATGATTGCTTCCTTATAAAAATATGGTAAAACAAAGTGGTTTCAAGAACTTTTAGTTTTTTTGTGCAGGTGGACCTTTCGGTGGAAATGCCCATATATTTAAAGCATATATTATGGGGCAAAAAAATTTTCTTGCAAACATTTTGCGAAATTGAACTTCAAACCGCTTTCCTATCTTCAAAAAAATTGAAATTGAAGTTCAAAATTGATTTGAATCTTAACTATTTGTGAGTTGAACAAAATTTGTACTCCATAAAGTATGCTTTAAATTTATAAAAGTCAACAAAATCCGAGCCCTGATAATAAATCATTAGTAGGCAATGTAAAGTATTTAAATTCGGCACCTAAAGGTGCTTTTGAATGTTTAAGAACCAATTGATATCAGTTTAAGCGGAGCTTAATTAAAGTTTTAAAGATATTCGCACATCTCTTAAAATTATTCCTCAAAATGTGACGAAATGGCCAAACCTACATGAACAGGTTTGACACGATCGGAAATATTCGGAATATTTAATTGTATACTTTTAGGTGCTGAATTTAAATATTTTCTGTTGCCCTAATCATAGCCCAGCCAATCAAAAGAGTCCGCACCTAGAGCCCCTAGAGTCTCCTTTTCCGGAGAGCAAAAGCTCCAAAAACGCTCCGGAGCCTAATATTGAAAAAGTTTACGTTTTTGAATCTCAAAATTTATCTTTCATGATTGCTAGAATGGTCCTTAAGAGTCTGTTTGGACTCTACTTCAGATATAAATTTGTTAAAAAATGATTCATTCGGTCTCCCTAAATGCTCCGATGCCTTGGCAAAAGTACTAATTCGATCAACATGGTTAGGAGTCCTTTTTCAATCTTTTTCGGAGCACTCCGCATATGGTTGGCTGGGTTAGAATTTTTTAGAATTTTTTTGAACTTTAATTTTTTAGGTTAAGGATGCGCTTCGCGGATTACCCAAATGTGTTAAAACTTTCACTCATTAACTGATCAGAGAACTCATATTTTTTATATTATTTAATATGACACTGAAATTCTATATAGAAAACCCATTGCTTATGGACCGACCTTCACTTAACCTTTTCCAAAATATCTGAAAAAAAAAATCTCAAAAATACTTTAACCCATATACTTTCGAATACAGCTAATTATGAAAATAATTATATTTCGACTACCTAATAGTCACGAGTCTCTCAATCAAAGAGATTCGACATAAATTATAGGACTCTTGAGTTGAAAATGTAGCATCTGAAGACTGAAATGAATTTTCAATCCATTTCGTAATTACTGCACACACATCGTTAAAAATGATTTTCCATTAATTTAATTGAGCTCTTATTTGTATTTGTGTGCTCATAATGATTGAGAAACCACTCATGAGGAAAAATATGATATTATTTACCTTTACCGTACGGTAGTATCTCCTTGCAACATTATTTAGCCTGGACGTCATCGAAGAAATATTTTCTTAGTATTTAAAAAAAACGTTGAATGCTTTCTAACGTTTCATCGTTTTCAGTCCTTGCATTTGGTCATGGGCGGTGCACCGGCCGGTCCCGCAGGTACTGGGAAAACAGAAACGACCAAGGATCTGGGACGTGCACTCGGGGTGATGGTGTACGTCTTCAATTGCTCCGAGCAAATGGACTACAAATCGTGTGGCAACATTTACAAGGGCTTGGCACAAACCGGCGCCTGGGGATGCTTCGATGAATTCAATCGCATTTCGGTTGAAGTTCTTTCGGTTGTAGCAGTCCAAGTCAAGACGATTCAAGAGGCCATTAAAGTGAGAAGCGAATTTTATATCATTTTAGGAGAAAAAATTTATTTCATCTCATTGAAATCCCATTTTTTCCAAGAGTCACAAGTCCAAATTCATGTTCATGAACGAGACTATTTCGTTGGTGCCGTCGGTTGGAATTTTCATAACAATGAATCCGGGCTACGCTGGACGCACCGAGCTGCCTGAGAATTTGAAAACACTTTTTCGTCCTTGCGCAATGATCGTACCAGATTTCGCCTTAATATGTGAAATAATGCTAATGGCCGAAGGCTTTCAGGATGCTCGACTTTTGGCTCGTAAATTTATAACACTCTACACGCTATGCCGTGAATTGCTCTCTCAACAAGATCACTACGATTGGGGATTGCGTGCAATAAAATCCGTACTCGTTGTGGCCGGCACTCTCAAGCGTGATGATCACAGCCGGCCAGAAGATCAAGTACTTATGCGTGCGCTGCGTGATTTCAATATGCCGAAAATTGTCACCGACGATATATCGATATTTATGGGACTGATTGGTGATCTATTCCCAGCACTCGATGTACCCAGGAAGCGTGTATTCGAATTCGAGAAGACAATTCGTCGTGCTGTCAACGATATAAAATTACAGCCCGAGGAGGGTTTTCTAACGAAGGTTGTTCAATTGCAGGAATTATTGGATGTGCGACATTCGGTTTTTATTGTCGGCGATGCTGGAACAGGGAAGACAAAAATTTGGCAAACCTTACGTGAAACATATCGCATACAGAAATTACGTCCATTTTGCGATGTACTCAATCCGAAAGCACTGTCGAATGATGAACTTTTCGGCATTGTTAATCCAACGACGAGAGAATGGAAAGATGGACTCTTCTCGTCGATTATGCGTGAACAGGCGAACATGCCAGCTGGAAATCCCAAATGGATTGTTCTTGACGGTGATATTGATCCCATGTGGATCGAAAGCTTAAATACGTTAATGGATGATAACAAAATTCTAACGTTGGCTAGCAATGAGAGGATATCGCTGAAAAAGGATATGCGACTACTGTTTGAGGTGGGACATCTGAGGGCAGCAACACCAGCTACTGTTTCTAGAGCTGGCATATTGTATATTAATCCGCAGGACCTCGGCTGGTCGCCGTAAGTTTTAGTTTTAACCTTATTTACCGTAAACCAGATGATGATGCAATATGTAGAATGTAATTTTCAAAGTCTTCATACCGGTTTGGGAGCTTTTGACCAGAAATGTTAAAAAGAGATGTGAGATTTTTCGCTTTTGTAGCTACTAGATGCAGTTTTTGCGGGTCAGTTATTACTACAGATATTTTTTTCAAGTCTAGAGCTAAAACTTTTTGATAGACAAGAAACTAAAATATTTAAGGGTTTGCGAGTTATAGCCAAAAGTAAGAGCGCAACTTAATTCTCGGCTAACATTTTTGAGATCGATTTAAGATTGACCTATAACCAACTTAGACAAACCCGAATAAAGGGAGTTGCTCCATTTACCAAGTACTTTCAAGGAAATTCAGTCCAAAATTTTCAGTACATTCGAAGACCTCAAAAATGTATCACAATGCACAGTGGTCTGCCCCATACACAAAAGTAAACAGATTCAAATTTTGAAAAAGTATGGACAATAGCATGTTTGAATTTTCATAAATTGAAAAAATTTTTCAATTTGTATAAGCACTTCATATACCTAGAAATTAAAAGGAAATGAAAGCCATAAAATACAAAATTTTTAGTACACTGAAAAAATTTGCGGCCTTGATTCTACGATAGCACGTCGTTGAATTTTCTACGACAAAAATCGTTGACTTAACGATAAATGTCGTTGGATCTATGCCTTAACAAAATGCATCGTTGATTTTACGTCACCCCTCGTTGAATCTACATCGATCCGTCGTTAAAATCAACGATGCAGATAACGTTGATTATACGATATCTTGCAATTGTAGCTATTCAATTGCAAATATCGTTGATTCTACGTCGAATATCGTAGTTTTTACTACGGAAGTTTTTGAGTGTAAGCATAAAAACTAAAGTGGACGTGGAAGCCCCACAAAGGTTGATTTATTTTCTTTGGAAGGACACATCTAGACATGTACCAAGTTTGGAGTTCCTAGGTCAAAAAGTACCAATTTAGGAAAATGTCATTGTATGGCAGGCGGGCGTGGCATTAGAGGGACCTCCAATATCTTTTCCAAATTTCTCCATTTTAATTCCAGAAGTCCTTCTGCAAATTTCATGCTCTACGACTTCCTCTTCTAATTTTTGTCCCACGATATATGGGGCCCAGACCAGTGTGCAAAGTAATTTGCGAATGAAGAAATAATAGGGGTATTCACAAAGGGGTCGGAATATAGTATCTAAAGTCGGAAAATCGGAAAATGTTATCTGCTTAAAAAGTTGTGCAAGATGCAAAAAAAAGTTTAAAAAATTCGCAACTTTCCAACGTTTTTAGCACGCCTTTGTGAATACCCCTTACGTAAAACCATTTCAACACCTCCCGTACGCCCCAATTTTTCAGCTTTGTTTCATCATGGCTCGAAACACGTGCCGATATGGTCGAACGCGGAGTACTAACCGGATTTTTTGAGAAATACTTTCCCAGTCTAATGCAACGTCAGCGTGATTTTCGACGCACAACGCCCATAAGCGACATGGCCATGATACAAATGACATGTAATCTCATTGAGTGCATGCTCGATAACGAAAATAATGATACCACAATGGCGAATGTAGCCACTCCATTGCATATTGGTAGCAACTCCCATAGCCTTCATCATCAAAACGATATTACAACAACAACAACAACAACAGACTCCATGGAACTCGCATTGGAGATTATGTTCGTCTATGCGACAATGTGGGGCTTTGGCTC